>OX457089.1:21328935-21928935 GCA_949752835.1 Empis stercorea | reverse complement strand
TGGAAAGAAGGTAACCAGTAATGAATTGAACCTACAGTTGGTTCAAATAATTTAGTCTCTAGCCCCGTGGTTCTTAACCACAGCTGTTCTAGAAATATCAAGTCGACATTAAGTGATTAGAAATAAAGGAAAGAAGTAAAGGAAAATTAGAGGAAATTTATGACTTGATACATTTTTTAAAAATATTTTGAAAATTGATTTGAAATTTTTGTGAAATATTTTCAAAAAAATACTTAATTAAGCATCTATAATTTTAATCTGAAATGGATGATTATTTCCATAGTCTTCTATATAAATAGTATTTAAGGACACTGCTGTACATTACGAGCTTACAATTTAAATTTTATATATTATAATTATAAGTAAGTTGCTAAATAATATTTTGTTATAGACTAATTTATTTGAACGAACGAACTTGTAAATTTCTATTTTATCCTTTTAAAGATTTTCTGTTCTATAATATCTCTTAAAGAAACCACATTATTTCTGTATAAGTACTTCCACCGCGATTAAATATTTTGTTGAACTATTTCAAAGAAGAAAAAAAACATTATTATTGCAAAACTATATTTTTAATTTGGTCGAAAACTATTATTTTTTCTAAATAGAAAAAGAAAATCAATATAAAAACTTGAAAATTCCAATTAAAACTTTCTCAATTTTTGTAAAATTAAATTTACCGGAATTAAAAAGCAAACTGAAAACCCAAAAATAATTATCAAATCGTTTTCCATTAATCAATAATTTTAATTTTTGCGTAAACATAAATTTTGAATATAAAAACGAAATTATATATGTAGCTAATACATTAAAGATTTTATTTTATAGAATTTTTTTTTACCACAAAATGTGAAACATTAAAGCAAAGTTTTAGCTCAATTCAAATTGAAAATTTTGTTTATGTAAGCAGAAAAAATAGCTATCTATAATTAAATCATTCAGCATTTATATTATTCGAAAATTTTGGAAGCCGTTTTGTTAATACGTAAATTTGAGATATTGCAGATTGTGACAAAGTAGTGGTCAAAGTGGGTGGTGGTCAATGGTGATCATAAAATTATAATTTAATTTAAGAAACATTAAAAAAAATGTGATTGCAAATAATTTATTAATAATATAAATGGCATAATATGTATATGTGTGTTTCTGTAGTTGTGATGTGTAAAAAGTGTTTCTGTGTTTTTGTAGTTGTTTGTAAAAAGGGATTTTTTTTTTATAATTATTTCTTATTACCCATGATTCAGGTGGATAACGAGGAAATGGAGCTATTTCTTTAGTTGCAACATTACTAGGCAACTCATATAATCTTCCACCTAATTTCCGTAATTTTCTTCGTTTTTCTACCCGTTGTTTCGATCTTATCATCAAAGCCGCCTGCATCCTGATGAATTCTTTTTTTTTTACTTTTGCGTCTTTAAAGTATTATCCTTTTTGTTTTTTTTTTAGAAAATTTTCAAAACAAAAATAAAATAATGTCTGAATTCGAAACACTCATAAACCAAAATGCATTTTTTTTTAAATAAAACATAAAATTAAAAAAATAAATAATTTTATTTTTTTTTTTCAAAAAAAATCTACAAATTAAAAAATTAAAATAATACTTCAAATAAAAATTGATTTTATTTTTTAATAATTTTTTTTATTTATATTTAATTTTCTATAAAAATAACATTTTTAAGCTTTAATTTCTTTTTTTTTTTCTTAAATTTCAGTCAAAATATTTATTAAAAAGCTTAAAAGCTCAAACAGTCAAGCAAAGAGTTCCGTCATTTTTTTTTTTTTTAAAACATAAAATAAAAATTGAAATTAAAAAACAAAATATTTAAAAACGTATAAAAAAATTTAATAAAATTTGTTTTTTTCAAAATCATTTTTGTTTTTAATTAATTATTTAATAATATTTGTTCTTTTTTTTTAATATAATATTATTTTTCCATTTTAAAATAACAATTTTGATTTATAGTAAATATATTTAAAACATATTTTTTATAATTATTAAAACGTTTTTTTAACTTTTTCTTCATTGTTTTATATTTTATTTATTTTTTTATATTTTTTTAATTATTTAATGTTTTTTTAAAGGATTTAAATATTTTTGTAATTTTTACACTTTTAATTTTATTAATTAAAATAATTTTTTAATAATATTTTTTTATATTACTTTTTTGTTATATAGTATTATTAAAATTTGATTTTTAATTATATATTTTTTTATATTATAGTTTTTTAATTATTTTTTTTAAATTTTCTATTCATTTATTTGATTAAAATTAAATAATATAAAAAGTTTATGATAGTATAGGCGAATTTTTTAAAAATCACAATATTAATTTTTTTAAATAATTATTTTTTAATAATTTTCATTTATATTTTTTATTATCTTTTAATTAAAATAATTATTTAGAAGCACTTTTTTTTGTTTCATTTAAAATACTTTTTTTTATTAATATAAAAAATTATAATTTTTTTTTTGCTATATTATTTAGAATTAATATTTTAATTTTTAATAATCTTATATGTAATTAAAATTTATTTATAAATATATAATAATGATTATCACAATTTTGATTTTTTATTTAAGATGTAATATTTTTTAAAGTTTTTTTGTGTTGTCATCAATTTCTTAAATTAATAAAAATTGATTTAAAATAATTTTGTTTAATTAAAATATTGTATGGAATTTTATTTTGATATTTTGGTGTTTTTTTTAATATTATTATATCTATAGAAATAATAATTGAAATGTGAAAGGTAAATAAATAATTATAAATTACTAATGGATAAATTGTCGTTTTGTAGATTTTAGTGATATTAGAGATTATTTGAATGCAACGAAAATTTTGAGCATT
This sequence comes from Empis stercorea, assembly GCA_949752835.1. Classification (NCBI taxonomy): domain Eukaryota; kingdom Metazoa; phylum Arthropoda; class Insecta; order Diptera; family Empididae; genus Empis; species Empis stercorea. Next base: position 21,926,086 of record OX457089.1, on the reverse strand, counting down.
TAACATACCTAAATATAGACGGATCTTTACATTGTTTTACAGGTACATGCATAGACGCCATAAAAAGAAAGTTACAAAAATTGAGTTGCCCTTGGTTCTCGCCCCCCTATTTTATGGTAATATATTAAATAAAAAATTTGAAATTAAAAATTGCTATAAAACCAGTATGATTTATAAGACATTATTACTTCTACCATAAATCCCTTTCCACCATAAATCGTAAGGCACTTATCTACCATTGTAAGGCAGCAGGTAAGTGCCTTACGATTTTATATATTAAATTCCCCATACCGCCTTTATTAAGTTGGTGAGGGTTGTATGAAACAAACTACACACCCTCAGCGGGGATATGGATTTAAGAAATGAGAAATTAGTTTCTTAAATATTATGTACTATTAGAAAGAATAAAGAAGTCGCATGTAGAACAAATGCGAATTTTGAAATTTTTTTCGCGAGTTATGTTATAAGCATTGGATTATAACATCGCATTATAACATCGCATATGCTGTACTTGTACATATTATTCTGAAGTCTCTTAAAATTTTGTGTGGCTCAAAATAACAAACCGTATTGGGTACATGAGTTAACGCCTTGCGTATTGAGGCAATATTAAGTGAATTATCGCTATTTGGCCTGAATTCCTGGTGGCGGCAATTCGTGGCCCCAAATTTGTAATATATATAGTAATAAAAAATAGTTTTCAGGGATGTACAGGTGCAGGGTTTTGCTTAAGTGGTAAAATTTTTGAAATGCATAAATATATTGACGTATAAATAATTTAATTTCTTGTAATAATTTAATTTCTTGTAAAATTTTTAGCATATTTAATTAATTATATATGCGCATCCAGACCAATAAGCAGGTTATGTACCTATATATGTATATATTTCATATTTCTCAAATATTTATTATCTATACACAAAATATTAAAAAAGCACAAATATATCTAAAATTTTAATTTCTACACGTAACAAAATTTCAAAGAAAAAGATTATTTTTTACTTTCCCTTTTATGAATTCACACTTCCAGTATATAGGTATATATATTTATATATATATATATATATATATATATATATATATATATATATCCTCACCTGGCCATAACGGCTTGACCGATTGAGCACAAATTTGGAAGTTCAGCTCGTGTCATCAATGGCTTGGTACCATATAAATTTGGGGCCTTTTTGATTAGGGGGACGGGTTGCGCGGAGGGCCGTTTAATTTTTGAATGTACCAAAAAAACCATGTGGGATAACAAATGAAAGGTCTTGACGAGTACATCACATTGGATTGTAGTCCGGGGGGCGCCGTGGGTCATGACGGGCCCAAATCGGGGCAATGTGGGGCCCCATAATACAAAAAATCATGTGGGGTATCAAATGAAAGGTCTTGACGAGTACATCTCATTGAGCGGTATTCTGGGGGGCGCCGTGGGTCATGACAGGCCCAAAACGGGGGCAATGTGGGGTCCATAATACAAAAAAAACATGTGGGGTATCAAATGAAAGGTCTTGACGAGCACATCACATTGGGTGGTAGTCCGGGGGCGCCGTGGGTCATGTCGGGCTCAAAACGGGGGCAATGTTGGCCCCTATAATACGAAAAATCATGTGGGGTATCAAATGAAAGGTCTTGACGAGTACATCACATTGGGTGGTAGTCCGGGGGCGCCGTGGGTCATGTCGGGCCCAAAACGGGGGCAAAGTTGGGACCTATAATACAAAAAATCATATGGGGTATCAAATGAAAGGTCTTGACGATTACATCTCATTGAGCGGTATTCTTGGGGGCGCCGTGGGTCATGTCAGGCCCAAAACGGGGGCAATGTGGGGTCCATAATACAAAAAAACATGTGGGGTATCAAATGAAAGGTCTTGACGAGCACATCACATTGGGTGATAGTCCGGGGGCGCCGTGGGTCATGTCGGGCCCAAAACTGGGGCAAAGTTGGGCCCTATAATACAAAAAATCATATGGGGTATCAAATGAAGGGTCTTGAAGAGTTGATCTCAATGGGTGGTAGTCCGGGGATTGCCGTGGGTCAAGTGGGGCCCAAAATCAAAAAAATCATTTTGGGTATCAAATGAAAGTTCGTGAAGAGTACATCTTGTTGCTTAGTCCATAGGTCAAACGGGCCCAAAACCAGTTAACAGAAAATGAAAATGTTAAATGTTAAAATTAACAGAAAATGTAAATTTAACAGAAAATGCAAAATTTAACAGAAAATGTAGAATTTAACAGAAAATTTAAAATTTAACAGGAAAATGTAACTATAACAGAAAGTGTAAAATTTAACAGAAAAATGTAAAATTTAACAGAAATTGTAAAATTTAATAGCAGATGTAAATTTAACAGAAATTGTTAATTTGACAGGAAATGTAATATATGTACATATAACAAAAAAATTAAAATTTAACAGAAGATGTAAATATAACAGAAAATGCAAATTTAACAGAGAATGTAAAATTTTTAAAGAAATGTAAAATTTATTGCAAAATGCGAAATCTAACAGAAAATGAAAAATTTTACAGAAAATGTAGAATTTAACAGAAAATTTAAAATTTAACAGAAAAATGTAAATTTAACAGAAAGTGTAAAATTTAACAGAAAAATGTAAAATTTAACAAAAATTGTAAAATTTAATAGCAGATGTAAATTTAACAGAAATTGTTAATTTGACAGGAAATGTAATATATGTACATATAACAAAAAAATTAAAATTTAACAGAAGATGTAAATATAACAGAAAATGCAAATTTAACAGAGAATGTAAAATTTTTAAAGAAATGTAAAATTTATTGCAAAATGCGAAACCTAACAGAAAATGAAAAATTTTACAAAAAATGTAAAATTTATTACTTTCCCTTTTATAAATTTACACCTCCAGTATATTTATTACTTTCCCTTTTATGAATTCACATTTCCTGTATGTCGTTATGTCGGTATCTCCTCACCTGGCCATAACTCTTAAAGGGCTGGACCGATTGAGCTCCCATTTGGAAGTTGAGTTCGTGTCATCAGATGATTGGTGCCCTATAAATTAAGGGCCTTTTTGATCAGGGGGAAGAGGCACGGAGGGCTGCTTAAATTTTTATATGTACCAAAAAAAGCATGTGGGGTATCAAATAAAAGGTCTTGCCAAGTACATCTCAATGGCGTAGTTCGGGGGGCGCCGTGGGCCATGCTGGGCCCAAAACGGCGGCATTGTTGGTACCATTATACAAAAAATCATTGGGGTATCAAATGAAAGGTTTTGAAGTGTACTCCGAGAGGTACTCTGGGTCTTGTGGGGCCCATAATGTAAAAAGACATGAGATGTATCAAATAAAAGATATTGAAGAATACATCTCGTTTCGCAGTCCGTTGGGCTTCGTAATTTATGTTAGGGCCCAAAACCTGTGTCATGTGGGGGCCCATCATAAAAAAATCATGTGGGGCATCAAATGAATGGTCTTGAAGAGTAGTCCGAGCAGTACCCTGGGTCATGTGGAGCCAGTTATACAAAAAAAAATATGTGGAGCACCTGGGGCCATGGAAGGCCCAAAACATCGGCCACATGTGGAATTCCAAATAGTGGGCCATGAGGAGCTCAAACAAATCATTCCCAAGTTGTCAAAGTATTTAAATATTTTTAGTCGGTCAAATTAATAAATATTTGACCGACTAAAAAATGTAAAATAAAAAATATAAAAAAAAAAAATTTTTTTTAAAATACTTTCCCTTAAAGAAATATTCAACTAAAAAGTAATAAACAAGCAAATAATACCACATCAATGTACTTTCCCGTTGAGTTTAAGCCACTGTCAGCAGTAGTAAGGGAAAGTAGATCTTATCAGAATTAAGGCCATTATAAGGAGGTCTACTTGGCTTAAACTCAATGGGAAAGTACATTGATGTGGTATTATATTATTACAGTGGCTTAAACTCAATGGGAAAGTACATTGATGTGGTATTATTTGCTTGTTTATTACTTTTTAGTTTAATATTTCTTTAAGAGGCCTTTGCCCAAAAAGTAAAATTATATCTGGTATACTTCGTTTTGTTATACTATACAATACATGGTGTGTATAACAATTTAAAAATATGTATACACAAAATGATCGGCAACATACATTTTGTATAACACAAAATTTTTATTTTGAGTAAATTAACATAATTTTAAATTGTTTTCTGCTAAGTTGAGAATATTATTCTTATGTGCCTTTGTTGTTGTTTTTATTTTACGATGGTTTATTGCTGTGGTTATTTCTTGATCCTTTTTTATATTTGTTACCTGCAATGAGTTTTTTCTTATATCCATTCAAAAGGATATAAGTTTTTATATTTAAATTTCAAGTTTCAAATTTAAATATTTTTCTATTTTTCTTATTTTTGGGGAAAAAATCAAATATGCGATCGTAGTTAAATTTATACCGAATGAATGCATTTAAAAAAAATTTCTTTGGTAGAATGAAATTTTTTTAATCTACATATGTACATACTCGTATATATTTTTTAGAAATTATAGTATGTATATTACTTATAATGAAAAATGAAAAAAAATTGGTAAATAAGCAAGTTCATTGAAAAGTAATATACATAATGTTGGTATTTTTAAAATAACATAAATAACCTATCCTCTTTGTTATTTATTAGTATTCATTATTATAATATTAATAATATTCCCGTTTGAACATGCTATTGAGTTTTCCTATTTATACTTTTTTAAACCTACTCGACAGAGTTTTAGCACATTCAACAAAAAAAGTATTAAACCCCTAAAAAACTATAAATATTCTGAATATAGAAAACGAAAAAATTCTAAAATATTGAAATTTAAAATTTAAATGAAAATACTTGCATATAACTAAAACCTGTATAAGAAAATGCAAAAAAAAGTATGTATACCGAAAATAAGAAAGGATATAGAGAACAACGAGAGAGATAAGTTACAAAAAATAATAGCGAATATAACAATTTACAACCGGCGATCCTATTAGGAATTAGTGGAACTATTTTCTGTATAACAATTTCAAATTAGTATTTTTTTAGAAAATTTTGGAAAAAGTTACTTCCTTAATTTGGCTCCTACAAACTTATTTTCTATTATTTTTGAAAATTTTAATTAAGAAAATGTTGGGAAAAGAGTAAATTTAAAAAATGACTTCATTTTATGAATTTATTTTCTTTAGTTTAGTTTTTATTCCATATCAAAGTTTGAAAATATAATTGCTGCTAAATCAAAATTAGAGCCAAAAATCAAAATTCCGGCTGCCTAGTGTAGATTAATTTTATAAAGACTACTTGTCTTCAAAATTTCACCCAAATTGGATGCAAATTGTGTAAAAAATCTAGGTCGCAACGTTTTTTTTGTATGGAAATGACAAATCATTTTAAATTTCCAGACAACCTAGGTCGAAAATGAAAAAAAGGGCTGCCCAGTGTTGATTAATTTTATAAAGACTACTTGTCTTCAAAATTTCACCCAAATTGGATGAAAACTGTGGAAAAAATCTTGGTCGCAACGTTTTTTTTGTATGGAAATGAAAAAACATTTTAAATTTCCAGACAACCTAGGTCAAAAAGTTAAAAAAAAATCTACATAGTGTAAAAGGTACATAGGTCTATTACCAACCATTTGGAAAAAACCAGATGAAAATCCGATAATTACAGCTCAAGTAATCTGCTCCAGCGCAAAACCTTATCTTACTTTTTGGGCAAAGGCCTCTTAAGGGAAAGTATTTTTAAAAAACTTTTTTTATTTATATTTTTTTCACTGAGAATAAAAAGAGAATTTTTGTTTCAGTTTGAAAATTTTTTTAATTCCTTTTCACAGCACAGGCCGTGGAAAGAAATTCAAAAATGTGGTTGCAAAATTTACGACTTCTTTATTATTATATACTCTTTGATACTATTTTATATACTATTATATTATACCTTCTCCATAAAAAACAGGCTAATACCCGTCTTCATTTTACAAGTGAAAGAATTATTATGGGACTATTAAAATTTAATTTTTGGGATTTTAAATTATCATAAGATACGCTAGATTTCAGATAGGGCCTTGTATCTTTTGTAAGATAGGTATAATAGGTTGGTGTCTTTCGAAATCATTCAAAATTTTGTTCCTTTTTAAATGGGTAATGGGGTATATTTATGAAACAGGCTTTAACACCTCCACGGAGGATTGGATTGCAAAATAAGAAGTTATTTTCTTAAAAATACTTTTTTACACCTTGTGCGAAAAAATATTTCCCTACCTGCAACCCCCTCTATTCTACATTATTTAGAAATGTTACATATAAAAATTTATTATTTAAATTTATTCATAAACTATGAAAATTGAATTTTTGGAATTTAAAATGACAATAAAATTACCCACATTTTAGATATTACCTTGTACCTTATAAATTTTGGGTGCAATAGGTTAGTGGTTATCCAATTTAACCAAAATTTTAGCCCACTGCTCTTTTTAGGTGGAGGAGGGAGTATATGATACCACCTTGTTACTTCTAAGCAAGGCACAATAGCATAAAACCTGCTGAAATCACTTAAAATTAAAAACCACCATACGTAGAGAAGCCGGTGTATTAATTAAATAAGCTATTAACTTGTCTGCGGGGCACTGTATATTTAAAAAATGACATGTTAATAATACTATTCTACACCTTGTATACAAAAAAGAGACCCGTACCTTTAACCCTCTTAATTTTAGAAGGGTAAAAATTTCGACATTTTCATATACAATTTCTTGCGGAATCGCTTCAATTAGAAAAATGTACACTCACACTGCTGTGAATAGCGAGTTTACTAATTTGTGTACAATACAAATTTTCAAACAGTTGCGGAATCCTGCTCCTTGTTATAATTCTATTCATCAAATTGTTTAACTGGAAGTAATTTCAGGTGAATGTAAAAAAATAAATTATTATGTACTTTTATAATAATAACAAAAGGCTTTCTATAAAAACAATTATTATAATTTTAATTTTTTATAATTGATATACAGAAATTTCAATTATAAAATTAACATAAATATTTATGTACGGTATATAAATTGCATCATTGTGTTATGCCTTAATAATAATAAATTCTTCGTGTTAATAATAAACATTATTATAAAAACGACAAAATGTTCAAACAAATTTTTATAAAATAAATTGTATATTATAATGTAATATAATAATAAAATTTATGCAGTTTTATGTAAATTTCAAATAACTTGTTAAGGAGTTCCGTTTTTATACAATTTGTAGATCCGGTTTTTCGTTAACACACATGTAAATTTTATGAAATTTTAATATAATTTAGATATACGGTAATAAAAAAAATATATTTATTCATAGAAATTTTATGTTATTTTCGTTTTAGATTTAATTTGAATTTAACAATAAACAATACATTAATATTATTTTATTATTATGCAATGTTGACTGATTTTATTTCTAAAAATATAAATCAAATTAAGTTCTGGATTAGATAATAAAGTGTCCAGACATCACCACAGACGACGCATCGATATTATTTAAAATCTTAATAATGTGAAATAATTTTAGAGGTAAATATATATAATAAATTTTTATTTTTATTATTTACAATTTCAGATTTCGTCTTTACTGTTAACGGTCTGTTAAATAAATGTTAAATGTTATTTGAATAATATTAAAAATAATTTTAAATAAAATATTATTTACGAGTTCATATTTTTTCAATTGTTAACTAACTGTGAAGTGTAAAGAGACTGTTCAAAAGTTTAAATAATTTTGGCATTTACCTACAGCTAATTTAGTATTCATAAGGTTTTAACGATGTTGCTTGCTCTGCTATGGTGTTAACTTTCAATATTTATATTACATTTTCGAAATTGGCCTAAATTTAATATTTTTTGTCACTCAGTACTGAGATAATCAGAAACATATTTATCAAATTTTATGTAAAATAAAAATTATTTTCTTTTTGAATATTCTTTCATGATCCAAGCACATATATTTACATGTAAAAAAAATTTGTTATTTAACAAAAATTGTTATTTAAAGGTACATACATATTTCAATGTAACTAAAAACTAAATATACTGTTATGGTTATTTTGTTTTGATCCTTTTTTAATACAAAAGACCAATTTCTTTTTTTAATCAAAAATAAATGTGAAAAAAATATAAGAATTTAATATATCATAAAATTACATGACATAAAAAAAATATTGAAATTTTAAAGGTCCTTAAGTAAATATCCAAAAAGAAAAATATAAACTCTAAAAATTTTATTTTAAAAAAGTGTATTTCCTTTTAATGCGGAAAGTTTTCAATGCTTATGGTCTCCTTTAAAAATTTATTTTTATTCTCAGTAAGTTTAAATTTTTTGTATGTAACTACTAGTTTATAGTAAAGGGAAAGTTTACGACACTTTTAAAAATATTTTAAAAGTTTGATAAAAGAAGTATAAGTATAATTAACTTTTATTGACTTTTGAGCCCTTTAAGTGTTAAATTTTACAATATAGTGAGAATTAGATGTGAATGATCAAAATTGAATTTTTAACAAGTTTGCAAACAGATGTCGTTAAATTTTGTTTTAAAATTATGACAAGAAAAGATGAAAAATTTCTTTCAAAAATTAATAAATTATAAAATGTAAGGAATTGAAATTTTTTTTTAATGTATGAAAATGGAAAATGTTGAAATTTAGTGTTGGATTTTTTTGATTTACAGTGCAAAGATATAGTTTGACAGGATATTTTGGTATAAAACAGATAAAGTTTGTTGAATTAATTGAAAACTGTCAAATTTGCCTAATAACTGGTACATACAAAGTATGTATTTTCAAAAATTTAGACCAGCACAATTAAACATTTTAATAACTATTTAATACATACAAGAAAAATTTGAATATTTATGTTAAATTAAATACTCCGTTGGTAACAAGAATAAATTCAAAAGCTTCAAACTTTTAAAGTTTATTTAAAAATTCTTGTATTTTTTCGCTAAGAATCACTGATTTATTAATAATGAAAAATATGATTTTTCGTCTACTTTTTTCTCAACATAAAAATAATTATAAAAACTTTTAACCTCCTTTGCATTATAGTGCATACAAGGATTTTTAAATATACATTATGTAAAAAAATATAGTTTTTATGTTAAATATTATTTCCGGAATGTTGAAAAAAAATTATGGATTTATAATCATTTTCTATGTCAATGTTGTTTTTCCCTCCTTACTTTGGTAATCTCAATGGTGAAACGAGCATAAAAATAATATATGTAGATTGTTAGACAGAATTGCGTGAATGTGGATATTAAAATTTTTTTTTGATAGTGTGAATTTATATTCTAAATAAAATGTGATAAAATATATTTCTGACATAGAAAATTATAATGCAGATAAACGCTAAGAAATAGTATACTAATAGTACAATCGCGAAAAAATTAAAATAATATTATTTCTATAAAATAATTTATTGGTTTTAATCTCGCAAACTTTTTAGTTTTTTTGCTATGATTCTAGGTCATAATTTATTTTATTTAGATATTTTTATTGCACTTCTCCTCGGGGAAAATTAGAACCAAGAAGTAAAGTAAAAACTTTTAAGTTGTATTTTAACAATTTAAATAAATTATTAGTAAATAAATAATATACATAATTATATTTTTTTAATTTGTCCGATATTTTTCAAATAATTGTCAATTTAAGTTACATAAAGACTTTTTATTGTTGCCTATAAATATTTATGAAATTACCTCATTTCTGTGTACATATATAGTGTATATAAAGCGTTTAGTAAACCGATGAAAATTTCTGGGTGTTATAATTACAACATTATAAATATATGTCACACTCTCTACCGACCTAAATTAAAAATATGAAAACTGTGATTAATGGGTGGGTACTACTTACTAGGTTCCTGTTAACCCTAACTTTTGGGCCTTCTTTACTATTCAAAATTACATTTTATAGATTAAGATTTAAGATATAATATTCAGCGCCTCTAGTGGCAGAAATTTAAAATATAATTACTGGCGTCGTATTCTACTCTTAACTACCTTTCCAACGAGTAGCCACAGTTCATTTTCCATGGACATTTACTCTTTGAAATGGCATTTTTTTTCTTTGAAATGACATTTGTATGTTACTGCCCTCTAGTTACTAAAACTAAAACTTCTGTAACTTGAACAGAACAATAGTTAATATAAGTATAAATACTTCAAGTTACAGATGTCTAAGCTTGTAGAAGTCTAAGCCTCGATGTTTAACAGCGGCGTCTCGTCATATTGGGAAAGTGGGCTAAGCCCAAGCTGAATTTATAGGAAAATGCTCCAAAAAATTCATATAAAAAATTTGAATAATGTGAAAAATTAGAAATATTTTTCTAAATTTCCATTTTTTTATCTCAATATGTATATATAATTTTTACTATCGGAATTTGCATACCACCGCCACGAAATATAATACATAACCTCCCAATTACTCTCAACATACGCAGAGCGCGCTGTCTAAATAAGTTCACCCCATATTAAATGTATGGGAGCAGTCAAACTCAACGCAAACATTCACAACGCAGAAAGTTCGAAAAATTGAAAAAAACGCGTGGAACGCGTACAACTTTGACAACTAAAATTAATCCTTTTTTTTTGGGAAATCATCATGGAATCTTTCGATGAAAAATTAATAAATTTTTATTAATTTTTACTTAAAAATTTTCAGTTCGCAAATAATTCAAAAGAAAAAATAAATGTTTATTCGAGAAATCAGCTGTTTTATGTCATTAACGCTACAACAGAATTTTGAGAGACATAACAGAACGCCGTTGTACATGTTGCGTTGTAGCGCGTTGCCGTTGCGTATGTTTACTCTCAAGTAAAAACAACGAAATAAAAAGTCATATATAAATGGGGGGAGGCAAAGGGGGGAAGGATTGTCGGTATCGTGAAAGCTAAGCGTCTGATCCCAAGTTAGGGGCGGCTTAGTGTAGTGGTGCAAACGATTTTTCCTAAATTCCTACTCTCACATCCACATGGTGCCTCCTGGAAGTCTGATATTACACCATTTGGTTTTTACCAAATGACGCAACAGTGATATAAACAGGTGGACTAATTGGTCTTTACCGATTAGGAAGTCTGGTCAGGTTTACAATACAAACGAGAGAGGATGAAAATCCTGTATGCTGAACTGACAGTCAGTCACTATACAGGTAGTGTATCCTGTATACTGAACTGACAGTCAGTCACTGTTTAGGTTAATACTGTGCAAGCGCCTGTTCCCCATATTAGGGGCGGGCTTACCTCCTGGCTAAAAACGCACTTCTTTTTTTATCGATGGAGGAAAATAAAGCAGAAAATCAGATAGATTTATTTATCATTTTACAATAACAGTAGACGAGTCATAAAATCAGTACTTAATAAATTTATATTAATAATTTAGTAACAGGGAAATGTAGGCAAAATTAATAATAACAAAATTAAAACGTTTCGAATATATTTACAAATTATGGAAACAATTTAAGCTATATATTTCCGATAATTTTCCAGATAATAGTAGACAGTAAGAAGAAAAAAATTATTAATCGTTTAAGAATCGTAAAGCTATAATTAATTTAAAATTGCATTTTAAAATCAAGTAATTTGTTTCACTGGTTCTATATTTTCTATTATTTTTTTAAATTTTGATTTGGTCTAATAAAAAAAATATTTAAAAGGTTACATTTTCGGACAAGGATCAAATATACATATACAAAGTAAATAATTTGATATAGTTATATTTTTACTTTGTCGTTTTATTTTTTGGCATATCTGTAAACAATAACTTTAATAATTTGACTTAAAGCTATATAGTATATAAATATTTTTTTATGTATTCTTGTATATGAGTCAAAAATCGATTTTGAATTAAGGTTTATTTATAATGTCTACCAAAAATTATTCAATTATTTGCATTCAGTATACATAAAAATATAAATTTAGAACTAAATAATTTATTCGAAATAAATTAGAATTTATAAATTTTAGCACGTGTCAAAAATTGTCACACTTTATTAATAAATAAAAATATGATGATAAATTATAATTTTAATGAATTTTTTTAACGATTTTTTTAACGTTTTTATTAACGATTAGTGTGATATCCTAATAAATTGCAATTTGTATATTATATTATTATTCACTTACTTTAATTTCATTTTAACCGCTATATACTTATTTGAAATTTTAGTAATAAAATTTGGTAGAATTATACCATTCTAGAATGATTTGTCATACTTATAGTTATATTTTTTAAGATTTAGAGACCAGCATTCGCATTGAACATTAAATATTATTTTATATTATATTTTACACAACATTAAAGCATTCTTACACAAACATGCATCCATAAAAAAATTATTATTATTCTGAAGCTCAAAATTTTGAATTTCTAACAGTCATAAGGGCATAAAACTACCAATAACGCAATCAATATTTGTTACCAAAGCAAATTTCTTCTACCAATATTTTATTACCAGTTTTTTTGTTGTTATAATCAATAATAGACATTAGATATATTAAAAAAATTTACCTCAATATGTTCACAAATACAAATTCCTTCCTCACAATAGGCACATTGTGCATATTTATGACCACCACTACCACCATTTGGTAATGGACTAGATGGTATTAAATTACTATCATCTGTATAGTCACGATAATGATGTAATTGTGCTGTTGTCAATTCATGACTAGGTGGGATAAATACTGTTTGATTATCATCTTCATTAAAATCATCATAATTTTGGTATGTATTTAATCGTCGAACACGATAAAAACTACATTTACGTTCTAAAAATGGTCCAGGTCCAAAAAAATCTCGTATTTCTGATGTTGGTTTTGATTGTTTAGATTCAGTTGTTGCACCAGCATCATCATTAACATCAATTATTTTTGGACTATGACCAGGTGATGCAATTGGTGTTGCTGGTGTAACAATAATTGAATCTTGTGGTATTGGAAGTGAATTCAATAAATTTTTTTTCGATTGATGTATATCAGCTGAACCTAAACTACCACGACCAGGCGTTGGTGGTAATAATTTATTACCACCACTTGTATTAATTGATATTAATGGTGTTGTACCATTACTATTATTATCATCATCATCATCTGCTTGTGATACTAATGGTAATGTCGCTGTTGCTGATTTCGTTAAATGTGAATGTACAATGACACCACCATCACCATCATGTCGATGTACTAAACGTGGTGTTGATGGACGACCACTAGTTTCATAATTTTGTAATAAATTATGTTGTTGTTGTAAATTTTGATGATGTTGATGATGATGATGTAAATGTTGTTGTTGTAAATGATGTTGATAAGTACCTGGTTGAGCTGTATGATGATGACTATGATGATGATGAGAATGTGAATGTAGGCCATTATTACCTTCGTGTATTGGCAGTAAATATTTATTATTTGTTGCATAACTAGCTGCGCTTAATTTACGTGATGGACCACCTGGTGTACGTAAATAATTCGATGATAACTGATGAAATTGACGTGATTGTTGAATACGTGTTGGTGTTATAAGACCACTAATTGCTTTTTCTTTAGCTAATTTCTCAGCAGCTTGTTGAGTTTTCTTTTGTTTTGTTTGACGTGCTTTACGCGATGCCAATGATGCACCACCTGCAGCAGCATACATATTTTTTCTCTTATTTCTTTACAATAAAGATTTTTTTATACAAAATTGGTTTCGTTTTTTTCTCAGTGTACAATGTTACAATATTTTATGTTTAGGTTGTTTTTAAATATAAAAGTTAGCTTTTTTAGTGAAATCTACTACACTAATTAATTTATCATTTTTTTGTTTGTTTAAATTTATTCAAAATAGCATTACTGTGCGTTTTATTTCAGTGAATATAGAGTTTTCTTCTTTAATTAATTGATACAATGAATAATACTATAATTTTTTATAGGAAGAATTCAAATTAATTTATTTAAAGTGGTTCGGGATTTTTTATAGATTTTACCCGACATTATATACTTAGATATAATATTAAAGTTGCCATAAATTTATGGTAAAGAATTATAGCAACTATTTTTTCTTGTGGATTTTTAAATATTCTAATTTTTTTTTTTTGGTTTTCCTAATCACAACACATAAAAGACATGGCCGGACATGATAAAATTTCTATATTTCCTTTATTATATATATAATTTTTTTTATATAGATGTGTTAATTTAATTATAGTACGCTACAACATTTAGGCTAAAGTTTCAGATGGTTTTTGTTTTATTATATAGAAAAAGCAACTACATACACATATACATATATATAAATATTAATTTTAAATTGGAAAAATTACAAACACACTTATAAGTATTAAATATTGATTTTGTTTAGGGATATTATAAAAGGAAGAATTTTATTTCATTCGGACAAATTTTTCTGTTGTTGAAAAGAAGCCATTTTTTTATTTTCATTACTAAAATTTTTTTTTTTATCCTTTATAAATTGTCCTATTAATTATACTTTTTCGTGATTGTGTTCTTTTTCTACAAATTTTTTAATTATCCCTGTAATTTTTTTGTTTGATGTTATATAGAAAAATGAGAATTTTTGCCATAAAAATATTTTTATTAATTTTATAAAAATTCACAAATCAAAATTGAAGAAAGTTTCGTTTAAAAAAAATAATGTTTTCTTTATTAATAAATTTGAGAATGTCGAAAATTTGATTGTTTATTTTTAATATATATTTTTCTTCAGAAATTTGATTGTATTTTTTTGGAATATCCTTTTTGATTTTTTTTATGGAAAAATTGTTTGTGCAATAAAAATGTTTTTCTTTGATTGTTGGACTATTTAATTTTTCTCAGTGTATAATTATGAAAATTGTATCGATTTTTCTTAAATTTGTATTTCACTGTTTAGGAAAATGATAAGAAATTTTCTTAACAGTATTTGTTAAAACTTAATGAAACTGAAATTGAAACCCTTTTGTATTAACTGTGTGAAACTAAAATTATTTAAAAAAAATATATTTTTAATATTATTAGTGATTTGACTTATTTTAATTTTCAAAAATTTAATTTAATTTAAGAAAAAAATTGGTGTTTTAATTGCTTTTTTTAAATTAATTAATATCATTAAATTATTTTTTTAAACTTAATTATTTAAGTTTTTAATTCAGTAGAAAATCTATTTTTCTTTGTTTTTATTTTTTTAAATAACTTTAGAAAATTAAATTTTATATTAAATTTTGTTTTAAATATAATTTATAAAAATAAATAATTTTTCACTATTCTTTTTTATTTTATTTTTAAATTAAATCAAAAATAATATATTTTTAATAATGTTTTTTAATTAATTTAGTATTGTCTTTGAATTCATTTTTTTATATATATTTTAAAAAAATACTTTTTTAATTTATTTACAAAGTAAAAGTTTTGTAACAAGTTTTATTAAAATATTAATTGGCAAAAAAATTATATAAATAATAACAAAATATTTTCTTTAAAAAATAAAATTTCTATTTCACTTTTTAATATTTTTTTATATAAAATAATTTGTTATGTTAAATTTTTAATAAATAAAATAATTTGTTTTTAATAAAATTTTATTTTTTATTTTTATAACAAATACAAACAAAAACTCAACTTTTATTTTTTATTTTTCAATTAATTTGAATTTTTTTTTTCAAATGCAAAAAAAATTATTTGTACCTAATTTTTAAGCAACATTTAGATATTATAACAAACAATTTATGAATTTATCTAATTATATATAATATTTAATTTAATATTTTATCTACATTTTTGCTTTCGTTTTGGTTTTTATTATAATTTTCTTTTTTTTTTTTCGTAAGACACTTTTGGGAATAATTATGAAAATAAGATATTATTTTGTTGATAAAAAAATATTTATGGAAAAATATGAAATTTACATTTAAAATAAATATAGACTTAAGTTTAAAAAAAATTGTTATAATTATTTTTTATTGTATGAAAATTTTCTTTTTCTTATTTTTATATGTTTTAACAGTTTTAAACATTTTCAAGTTTTAGTAATGGAAAGTTTAATTTGTTTAAATAAAATTTGTAAATTAATTAAAATAAATAATTCTTAATATTAAAAATTAGATTTATTTTATTAGCTGAAATTGAGAAATAAAATATTTTTTAAAATAAATATAATAAAATTTTGTATTTAAATTTCCCATCAGAATAATTACGATATTTTTTTGGTTGTTTTAATAAATTTGATGATTAAATTCAATAAATTTCTGACCGAATATGAATATAATAATAAGTTACAGCTAAATGTTGTTCTTGTATTTTGACACAAAATTACACTAATCGAAATCGTAAATTTTTTCGATGTTCCATTCTGCCAGATTTATTTGGTTTGTTAACAAAGACAACGAATAAATATTTTGCGAATAACTCGACTACTGACGAGGACGACAATGAAATATTCTGTCCAGACCGTAAATATAAGTACTTTTATGAGAAAGATTTTCATATTATAAATTTAATAGACTCACGACTAACCTAAAAAAAGCTAATTTTAGTATTTCTAAAAAGAAATATTGAGGTTTACTAAAATTAGATTATTTTATATATGGTATAAAAAGAACTGAAAGACAATTTTAATAAAATCTCTGAAATATTTTTTAATACTTAAGTAATAATTTTAAATGTTATATATTTAACAGAGTAAATTTTTTTTAAATAAGTATGTATATCAAAATTATCAATAATTTTCTAATATAATCTACATTTATAAAATTAGTTAAAATAAATCAATAGAAATATCTAGGATAGATAATAAATTGTTAAATTGAAGACGGGTGACGTGAATTCACGTTTTTTATTTTTCAACCGTTGGAGACGGGTATTGTGTTTTATATTTATAGCCTACAGGAAGCATAACAATAATTCTGCGTTGTAATGTTTTACTAATACCAATTTCTTTTCAGAATTTTTTTTTCTACACCACACCATGGTGGGAATTGCCAAAAATCTGTGGTGTAGGAAAGTGTAAGGTAAGAAAAAAATACGATAAACAAACCCCGGGTTTGTCAAAAGCACATTTCCTCAAAATCGCCTCATATACTATGAGCTATTCTAAAACAATGGGAATTCCTATACGTAATAGTATTTTTTAGTAGTATTTTCAATGTACTATACATACGAAAGATAAAAATGATATGGTAAATATAGGTAAAAAATATTTCCCTGTTCGATTTTATTAATTTTTTTTTCCTTCCAAGGTTATTATTCCAGCAAAATATATATAAACTTATGATTTAACTTTTCTGTAATTTTGCTTTTAATTTAACATAATGTGATATGAAATAATATCCAATATGTATTCCATTTATATAGCTCCTAACAATATGCAAAATATTTGTTTTTGTGCAAAATTTTACATGATTAAGCATTTTGATAAATTATAAGTGTGAGGCAAATGATTATAATTTATTAATTAATGCACTTTAAAGAAATATGATTTTCGTAAGTTTTCTCAATATTTGTTTATAAAAATATTGTGCGGTTATCATTATACAAGTAAATTAAAAATGTATTTCTTTGTTTTTCGAGGGGTCACAACTGAAAGGGGAGGGGAGATACGGATACAATTTCTTCAGAGACTCTAGTTATTTTTTAGATATCTCTTTGGTACATAAATTTCAGCATTCTATAATAAGCAGTTTGGGAAATACAGGTGTTAAAAAAACTAAAAAAAGTTGTATGAAGATAACGGTATTTTTTTACATCAAGGAATTAAATTTTAAAAAATTTGTTAATTTCACAATTAAGATAAAAGATTTTCCTATCTTATAGTTTTTACAGACTTGAAAATTTTTTATTGGTTTAAAAGTCATGAGATGTTCAATATGGGCAATTTTCGAACTTGGAGGGGGAATGTGATTAAAACATTATTTAATTGACGAATATGTAGTATATATTTCTACCTTAAAAAGTAAAAAAAAAAAAATGAATTACATCTCCACTTTCTACACCTTCAAATTTGAGGGTGTAGAAAAGTGTACGTGTAAGAAAGTGTGTCTGAAAAGAATTTGGTATTACTTATAATTGCAGTTTTTTATCCAATGTTGCTTGAAATTCTAAAAAACGTGAATTCACGTCACCCGTCTTCAATGTGTTAAGACAATTTGAAACTAACACTTTTGTGTTGATATATTACCCCTCAGTTACTCTCGCCGCTCGTGACGCTGAAGTTTTGAAATGTCAAAAAAAAGTTCAAATGTATGGAAATGTATAGAAGCTGATAATCTGACCGTTTTCGTGACGCCCGTGACGCTCTTGCCGCAGAAAAGTTCAATCGATTTCAACTTTTGACGCGTTGCCGCGTTCAAATGCCAATGTAAAAAATATATATTGTATTTTTATATTGAGATTTAAAATTCTCTGGTCGAGCAGATATAATATATTAATTTTTTTTTAAAAAGATTTATTATATTATATTATTAGGTTATAAAAATTACAAAATAAAATTATTTTAACGAAATTCATGCCGCGTTGACGCTTTGAGAGTATCTACTCAAAGCGTCACCGGCGTCATTAGACTTTAACGCGTCATGCGGCACACGCGTCAACGGCGAGAGTAACTCCAGCATTACACATTACATATTTTTAATTGTCAATTACATTTAAAAAAAAATTCAATTTCCAAATTTGTATTTAATTATGTATATTTTAGTAGTAAATTGTTTACAACTTTTGGAATTTCTAACAATTCTATTTATTACACACTTTTTGATACGCGTAGGGTTGATATTTAAAATTTGTGTGGAATTGTTATCAATTTGAATATTTAGTAGACTGTAGAAAACTATCAAACAACATATAATAATTAATAATATGTTATGTGTTAAGTTTGATAGTTTCCTACAGTTTTAGTAAGAATATATTTGAAAAAATGTTCTAAAATAAGCTGCCATTGAAGAAAAACTGTAATAGACTTAATTTTCAAAAATACAGAAAACAATTTTTTTACTATAATTACAAGTTTGACCTAATTTAACCTTACCAATTTATTCATATAAAATTTATCGGAAAAATATAGAAGAAAGTAATTTTTTATAATAGCAAAACGAATTTTCTATATACCAAAACAAAATTATCCTACAACAAATAATACTTATATAGCAGTAAAATTACAGAAATATAGTACATAACAATTTCTTAAATTTGATTAAAAGCAAAAAAAGGCCACGTTTTTTTACTTATTTTGACTGAATTTAGAATTATAACATTTTCAATTATATACAATATAAATTATATATTTAATTAAAGGTCAAATTTTCTATAACAGAAAATATTTACTATGCTTTTTTTGTATTAGTCCTATGTATACATAATTATATTTATTTCAATCTTCCGAGGATTTTGTGGTCGAGGCGAGGATGCCCATTTCCCATTGGTCATTATTGTCGACAACGTTTATGGTTTATAAAAATCGTGTGTTAAAATTTTTTTTTTTTTGTGAAAATAAATTTTAATTTGGTTTATTTTCACTATGTTAAGAGTATGGGATTTCACGATTATTATGAAGTTATTGTATGTAGCTAGATTTTCGTTTTGTTTATCTACACGTAAAAATTAAATAAATTTGCATTTATCACGCAAAATACAAAAAAAAATTACCCAAGGGAAATTTATTATTTTATTGGGCAAGAATTTCTATACCGTATTTTCTATATAAAAATAATATTAAGTTGGGTCAGTTTAGAAGATTATATATTCGTATACATAGTAAATTATTATTGTTTTGGGAGTTATGTGTGTGAATTGATTATTACTTATTAATGACATTTAATTATTTCCATCCGTTTTAAATCTTTATTTAATTTATTTATGTAACAATTTTAGGTATAATTGTATTCTCTCAGTACCTACTAACTTGTAAAATAAATAGAACTTATATATTATTTAGCTTTGCTAATATCTCAAAAGAAATCAAAATTGGTATATCAATAATTTTGAGCTAATTTCAGTTTAGTAATTAAAATAGATTGTTTGTGAAGTAGCTATTATATAAATTCAAAAATAAATTGGAAACATAACTTATAATAGAAATTGTATTTGTTGAAATTATACAGGAAGGACATTAGTGATTTTGGTACGAAATAAGTGATATTCCTATTTATTTAATGTATGCAATTAATTTTAAGATACGTTTTACTATATATTAAAAATCTTTATAAAACTAAAAAGTAATTAATTATTTTCATGGTTTACTGATATAAGAATTTATTAGTATTATGTTATGGCCACTATCATCATCTTCCGCAAAGTTTAATGTTTAAGTGTTCGAATCGTTAACAATTTCAAAATAAAGTTTTTATTTAAGGTTATTATCCAGGTATTTTTATTTACTAATACTATTTTTTTTTCGCAACACTTTATCCCTACGCAAGTGGATCGAAATCTGAAATGTAACGATAATGTAAGCAATAATAAGAACGCCATGAAGAAATTCTTAATATGTGTATTTTTACATTTCCTCATAAATCCCGCTTTTATTTAAGCCTTAAAAATTAAAAAATAAGAATTTGTAATTACCTATATTTACTCTACCTACACCATCAAATTAATGCACATACTTTTTGTGTAGTAGAAAAGTGCATTTTCTTAATACCATATATCAAACACATATAGTTTAAAAACTATTCAAAACTTAGTATATGATAGTTGGGCATCGAACCAACCTCAATTTGTTTAAAAAACTATGGGGTACGTACCATATTTTTAAGCTTATAGATACTTAAATTACAAAAAAAATACTTAACATTTATTTTTGGAAATAATAAACGTAAAGAATTTTCTATGTAGGTATTTATGTATTACCAAAATCAAAAATTTATGAAATAAATTTCATTTTAATCTAAATAATTGTTGATGTAAAATGAAAAACTATGATATTTTATGCAAATTTCCTAATGGAAATTTCATGGCAACTGATAAAGAAATTATAAAATTGCAATAAAATTTTAAAATCCATATGAGAGAATGAAATGTAAATCAATTACTGTCATATAATGAATAAAACATGCACACATATTTTACTGAATCAAAAATAAAAGGATATCCCAAAAAAAAAAAGAAAGAAAAAAATGTAAAATTTATTCATTTTAGTTACAGGTTATAGGATTACGTGATATGAAATTTTATTCTGTGAAATGCACTAATGTTTCTCTATGCAATTTTTCATTTTTGAATATAAATTTTTTATTAATTGCTAGCCAATTAACACGGTCAATCTAATATTTATAAATAAATGATAATGTTTTGAAATCTTAAATTATAATTTTTGAAATAAACAGAGTAACAAGGAATATTTAAATATTGGTTGATTTAAATATAGTAAATTTATTATTTTAGGAAAACCTTTGTACATTTGAAACATTTTATTTAAAAATTGAATTGTTAAAGTATAAAATTATCAGTAAATTTTCCATTTATATAATATTTATATTTAATTAAATTTTTCACTTTATAATAATACTTATTATTTTTTATCAAAATGATAATTACGCTTTGATATGGTTTAACTCAAAAATTTGGATGTTTTATAATGAGGAATTTTTACGATATGTAACTATAGATAAAAATAAAAAGTTGACATTTTATTTTATATTAAAAAACACAAAATTATATAGAATAAAAGTAATTAAATTTCAAAATAAAAGAAGCATGTCCCACCCATTTTTAGGTTGGCGGATAAAACTAATTTTCTACATTATATACGTAAAAAAATTGGCAAGGTTTAACCTTTGCGTGTTTATTATTATTGCATGTCAACAGGAATGTGTCCTGAACTTTTATGCAGTGTTTAAAGCAAATATTTATTCATAAATTTCATGATTTTGTTGTTTTATTTTTTATTTTAAATTTTCATTGATTTTTAATAATTTGGTGTCCTAGAAAAATTACGATTGAAAGTGAATTTGTGAATAATTTTATTTTTTGAAATGTATATGATGGATGGTTCATGGTTGCTAATACCTATATTGAAATTTATCGTTAATATTTAAGCAAAAACAAAGTTTATATAAAAGTTATGTGAAATTAAATTCATATTCGCCTAAGATCATAAAAATTAAAGTACTATTCCAAAATATTTATATTATTATATTTTTAAACCCTTGCAATATATTTTTCCTCTTTAGGGTCTTATGATTTTATCATTGTTCTTGTTACATAAATTTTTGAACCAGATTATTTTATGTAAAATAAATTTACATTTAAATATTAAATTTTCATAAATATTATGGAAACTTCATTTGTTTACTAAATATAGTACAGACTGCAAATTGAGAGACAAATTAATATTATATACTAAAAATTTTCATCAAATTGCATAAAATTTAATAAAAAAGTTAGTAAATTACAATTTCCTAGGACAAAAAATTAAATATTTATAATACTTTAATCTAAATTTTGTATAATATAATTTAAAGTTTATGTAAAAAAATTGCGACAATATTTAAATTTTATATAAAAATAGTTTACCGGTTGTTTTCATATTAATTTAAATTTTGTATTTGTGAAAATTATAAAAATTTAATTTAATATTTATGTAAAATGAAAGTTATATCAAAAATTATAAAAGTTATCCATTTGGCTACTACTTTTTTTAAGTCTTTGATTTTATTTTTTCAATATAAAAAAATATTATTTTGTTTGAAAGGCATAAACGGCAATAATTTTGATGTCCATGACATTTTTCAGAAATATTATTCTAGTAGAGAACTAAATTATCACAAAGTATTTTTCTGCTCTAGTAAAAAAACAATTCATCTTCTTTTTTTACTTTATGCACCTGAATTTCATGGGAATTTTAAAACAGCTGCCAAATCAATTAATTTTTTCCATCTGTATATGATGGAGAATACTAAAAGTTAATTACTTAGTACCTTTCAAATATAATTATATAAGAATTATATTGAAAGTCCGATTCGGGCGAAAATTCCTCGGGCGAAAATGCACTGCAACTATTAATACATATGTCCGATATTATTATATATTATAAAAAACTTTAATGTTTGTAATTTAATAAAGTTCTTTAATGTTATTTTACAATAATTTATATTTATTTTCTAATAAAATTACAAACCTTGACTAATTAATTATTAACTTTTTACCCACTCAATTCTATATTATAATAATTTAATTCCCCAAGTGTCAAAATGCCAAATTTAAAAGCACTAAAAAGGCTTAGATTTATATGGCCGACGGGCATCTAAATTAAAACAGCCATTAGGAGAGATCTAACATCTCGTGAAACACCATTTGAGTTAAAAGCGCATCTTAATCACTAGAAGCGCTTTTAAAAATCTCGTGAAACGGGTATTAGATTTTAAAATTTCAATATTTTAGATTATTCGAATACAAAATTAGGATAAATTTTGATAAGAATTCATTTAAAAAGTAACTGGATTTTTAAGGAACTGTAATAAAATATATTTTTTCCAGATTTTCCTGATACCTAGAATTAAGGTATTTTTAATTACGGAATATTTGTCCGTCCTATATTTATTCAATTAATTACATTAGCTGATGCTTAATTAATAAAAGTCAATTAGTAAAACTTCCTATTATATTAACAAAACTTATAGAAAAAATATTTTCATACTTATAGTATTTCTGTTTCAAAAGTATTTCAAAATGTACATATTTGAAATTTAATTCTCAAAATTTATTATACCAGTTTTAAACTTCCTGTTTTAAATTTACTATTCTGGATTTCTTATTATTGTAATTTTTATTCAAAATTGCTAATGGTACAATATAAAATATAGTCCCGAAAAATTACCTAATTTTTTAACGTAATTTCTTTAAACATATTTAAAATATTCCAATCTCCATGAAGATTTTGCATATTATATGTATATTAATAATTTCTTTTTAGTGTTCTGAAAATATATTAGATTCGATATTTTACTCTTGAGGACTGAGGATAATCATTCTTCACTATTTTCGATCTTGATTCTTGTATAATACAGGAAATAAAAGCATGTTTGCATTGAAATTTTCTTATATGTATTATAAATGACAAAAATATAAATTTTTATATTCTTTCCGGAAATAAATGATATTAAGGGTAGGACTTATAAATCGAGGGGTGAGCAGCGAGTAGTTAGGATTATAGCCGGCATATTTTTTTATATTATAGTGTTTTTATTTCAATTAGATTGTTTTTAGTTGATCATTAATAATGTTAACTATAATTTCATTTAAATTATTGCATAATAATCATAATTTCCATCGTCAACTACTACTCATATATAAATTAATGATCTTGTTCTATTTTTGAATATTTTGCTTAACTTAAATTAAAATTTTACGTTTGGAATAAATTTGATTTGATTTTTATTTTTAACATTATAAAAGTTGAAATTGAATTAAATATAAAAATTAATTTTGATAATTTTGTCATTCGTATAATATTGTATATTAAATGCGAATTTCTTGTATATTGATAAACTAAATACAATTTTAAAAATTTACATTTTTGGTACCATGTAGTTTCTAGATAACAGGATTATGGCTAATATAATATTAAAAGGATAAGAACATTTTACGTTTACCAAAATTGCATATTTTAAATAAATTAATTGAAATCTTTATTGATTATTTTCTTTATATTAAACTTATCGTTAATTTACATAATTTATAATAATTATAAATTAATAATAAATTAAATATTTTTAAATTTAATTATAAAAATTCTGTGTCACATTTATTTACAATTCTAATTATTTCGAAACCTGGATATTAAATCTAGTTTTTCATTATTTTTATTTTTATTTTCAGTCAATTTTCTGAAAATCTCTAGAGTCAATTAATAATATTGGAAGGTATAAAGCCCATTGTGTGTTAAGCGAACCATAAATATAAATGTACAAAGTATGTATATGAAAGTAATTTTATATAGAGAAAATATCTACATAATACATTTTCAGAATTGTGTAACATAAAATGCAAAATTGTATTACTTGACGTATCCTGGATGATATCATAACGAGCAAATTAACATTTTATTATTATAATTGTAGAATATAATTAAATGGAAAAATTGGAATAGCAATAGACTATGGGTTGTGATTATTTTTATATGAAAATTATATAAATACGTAAATTTGTATTTTGTAATAAAAATGCAGAAAAATTGAGAAATTTTTTTCAATAGTTCTTCCGAAAAGTTGTATAGTATCTATAGAATGGTGGAACAGAGATGTAGGTAAAAATATTCGTTATTATTTTTAAATTTTCGTTATTATTTTTAAATTTTTTCCACAGCCTCACCAATCCAGATTTGATTATATGGACGGTTTTTCCCCTGACCTCGGATTGATTTCCCTAATTATGTAAGTCCATTATCCCGGAATCAAATCCGGGACATCTCAGTTATAAGTCTAGGCTAACCCTTTAACTATGAGACTCCTTTTTTGCCATTATGAAATTTAAATATTAATATAGTCAAATTATAGTCCAAAAATGAAATAAAATTTTTATTTAACAAAAATTAAATTGAATTCTTTTTTCTTATAAAAAATGAAATATTTGCCCATGACATACTTTAATTACAAGGAAATTTCTCATCATTTTTACCTATTTTTTTTATATAATAATATTGAACATCCATAGTTGACACACCTTAAACATTAAATTTGAAAGTTGAATATGACGGAGAGCACTATTTATAGATAATATTATACTATAATTCATCTTTATTGAATATACCATAATAATAATAATAATGAAAATCCCAAAGAAAGTTTGATGTCCTTGCTATGTGATACCCCTAAGGATTATTATCTCTACTTTATATAGTATTTAGAAGTTCATAATATTCATAAATTATTATTTTACACTCGTTCTCTCTCTAAGGATCTATTAAATATAAAAGAAAATATCCATGAAAGAAAATTATAGGCAAGAAATACATAGAAAGATATTATTTAAATTCTATCAATTTTTATGAAGATACAACCTGACATACTGACCTTTCGATCTAGTAAAATGATGAAATGATATTACATATAATATTTTGTTATGTGTAATGCCATCATGCAATTTATCAGTTATACGTAACAGATAGAGGATAGATATACTATATTCATATTATTTTTTTTGTAAGATTTCATTACATTATTTTGTCGAAGAGAACAACAAAAAAAACGAAGAAAAAAGATAATGACAATGAAAATGGAATTTTGAAATACATGAATATTTAGTTAGGATATATGCTGCGTTGCAGTTAGTCCTTGTAACATGGTTTAATTACTTTTGATATTTGTCAAATTGAATATCAGTTTAAAAATAAATTTTTGGGGGATAATTGAATTTGGTATTATAATGAATATAAAAAAATATGAATAACAAACCCTGGGTATGTCAAAAGCACATTTCCTTAATATCGTAAATATGTTATAGGTAAAAAATGTGTGTCTGCTAGATTTTATTACATTTTTCGTTTCCTTTCAAATTTATTATTCCAGGAAAATGTTAATAATTTCAGTTTTCTCTAATTTTAATGTGAGAAACATAACATAAATCAAATATATAATATATCCAATATTCAATTTATATAGTACCTAAAAATATGCAAAAGATGCGTTTTTGCAAGATTTTATATATAATTAAGAATTTTGATTAATTATAAGAATGAGGCAAATGATTTTAACTTATGAATGTACTTAAAAGAAATATAATTTTCGAAAGTTTTCGCAATATACTTATTTGTTTTTAAGTATATTGTGTAAGTAGTTATAAAATTACAAGTGAATTAAAAATAAAAAATTTTTTTTTTCGAAAGGCCACAACGGAAATCCATGGTTAAAATTTTGAAAGAATGTTATGTAAACGGACAGACAGAGTGAAACTAATTTATACACCATTTCTTAAAATGTGCTAAAAAATACTTATGTATATGTTTTACAAACATAATTTTGAGTGGACTCTGGGAAGTAACATTTTGTTGAATTGATTGAAGGGTTATTAATTAACAAAAAATATTTACTCAGAAATTTATTAAAGTTTATATATTTTAAATATTTGCTTGAAAATTGTTAAACAATTTATAATTCATAATAATTTTAATCCTAGACAAATATTTGTTTAGTGATTAAATTTTAAATTGAAATGAATTTTCCATTTGTTTTTTTTAAAGAATATAATTAAATTTGGCCTATTTCAATTTTATGACTTGACTAAGCTTCTATTTCTTTGAGCTATTTAAGCTTCTATAACATAATTTGAATTTAAGATTTTTACGGGTTAGAGTTTTTAAAACTGTTTTTGCGTTACGTGAGAACGACCCCCTCGCGGAGTCGCGTGCTGGGATATCAGCACAACAGTCGGGGGAGGTCGTGGCTGCGGGCTCCGGCTGTGGCACGGGTGTAAAAGCTCGTGTCGTCAGTAGCCATACAAAGAAACTTTCAGCTGTGATGCATGGGGCAGGTCACACTGAAAGTATCACTACTGTTCCCACAACTAGTTCGGTGAGCGAGTCAGGCCGTTCTAGTAGTCTAGCTACTGACCACCACGCTGCCGGTCGAGTCCTAGATTCAGACCAGGAGAGTGCGATTAGTTCGATCAACATCAAAAACGCTGCCGATCGGGTCCTAGACTCGGATCAGGAGAGTGCGATTTCAATGAACGCTCTAGAAGAAGAGCTCCTTCGTTCTCCTGGGGCTGGCGAGGGCACTAGTTGGCGTATGACCACTAGGTCCAGACCTACCCGAGAAGGTCGGAGGGCTCTCTCGAAGTACAAGGCGGCGTTAAAGTATGAGGATGCGCTCGGCCAAAAGTCGGACCTCTCTGTGAAGGAACAAGAGGATTTGACTTGGGCAAGAGGCATCATCAGAAATAGCCGTGACCACTTTGATAAGAGGAAAGGTTTTGGCGCTTCGAACCCGGCGTTCCCAAACAAAGTGGAGGAAAAAAGGTGTAGTGTGCTGGAAGAAAAGAAGACGAGGCTGAGATCTGCGGACGATGTAATACCCGCAACTCAGAAAAAATCGCGCAGCAACCACTCCCCTCAAAAAACAGCGACTAACAGTAAGGTACCGCCGAGCGAATCAGTCGCGGACCTGCTGAAAAAGCATCTACTAGTAGCTCTCATCGATCGCAGTGACCCTAATGGCGTTATGTCACTGTGGAAAATTTGGAGATGAGACTACTATATGAGATGCTTCTTCTAATGGAATCGAATCCGGACCAAGTCATGCCAACGTTTGATGGAGCAGGCTGGTTCAATGACGTCAAAATTATTAGGTGCAACGATCAATTCACACTAGAATGGTGCAAAAGAGTTGTACCTAACCTCAAAAATACTTGGGATGGTGCGCAGCTCGAAATAGTCGATAGGGCGGACATTCCAAGTATACCAAAGGCTAAAGTACTGATCCCGAGAGTCGTACAGCCGGACTTCGCTCTAAAACTACTACAGCGTCAAAACCCAACCATCCCAATGAGCGACTGGAAAGTGCTGAAGGTAGATAAGCCAATCTCTGAAGACGAGGGGCAGATGTATATTCTACAGATGAATAAGGAATCTGAGGATATACTCTACCCACGTTTTGGCAAGATGGCCTGGGGATGCGGCAGTATCTACCTTCGGCTCAGAAAGCGCCGTCCAAATGACGCTAACAACAACACCTTCGAAAAAGACGAGGTAGAAAAGGACTTGGGTCTCCTCGTCGACGCCACTAATAACATCACGCTGGTGTCGGAGGCAGCTAGGGTACTAGATGTAGATGATCTAGACGTTACGCTGACCTCCGACCCGACTGTACACACTGCAACACACACCAACTGCTGCTGCGGGTGTTACAGATAAATATACACCACAGTAGTTCGGCCACGGCTGAACTACTTCTATCCCTGAATGAAGGTAACTTCGACGTGGCGTTAATTCAGGAGCCTTGGATCTCGGGTAAAGGAGACATAAATGGTCTAACGTCACAAAACTTCAAACTTCTTTACACGCAATCAGAAGGTAAGAAACGTTCTGCTATTTTAGCCAGAAAAAACCTTAACATCTTTTTAAAGTCTAATTACAGCACAGGTGATCTGACAGTGGCCTATGTGAAGGTACGGGTATGCAGAAAGCAATTCTAATTGCCTCTGCATACCTGCCCCACAACAGAGAAGCACCAACAACAGAACTCCTTACATTAGTGGATGAAGCTTCCAAGCAGAAGCTCAACCTGGTGATAGGTGGAGACTTTAATGCGCATCACAAGATATGGGGCAACAAGGATATCAACATAAGGGGTGATCTTAAATTTTATTCTTTGCTCCAACTTATCAATAGGAAACAGAGGCAATGAAGTTACTTATATTGACCCAACAAGTGAAAGTGTTCTAGACCTAACTCTGTATTCAGAAAATAATACCTGTTACCTTGACAACTGGCGGGTCCTTGAGAAACCATCTCTGTCCGACCACAGGTATATAAGTTTCGATGTCTCTTTTACTGCTAGCATTACTCTTAAAGTATTCCGCAACCCATCTAAAACAAACTGGGAACTATATTATAATACGGTAGAATCACTACTCGCTAACAGATGTCCAGTAGCTATCTGGAATGTAGAAACTCTAGAGGCTACTTCGGAATTTCTTACTAGAATCCTCAGGGCCAGTTTTGAAAAAGCCTGCCCAACCAGGAAACCCACCCACATTACGCACCCACCTTGGTGGAATAAAGAACTAAAAACTTCACGTGACATTGTGCACAAATCGTTCATACAGGCCAAGCGTTACGGAGAACCGAACGCTTGGATCGCGTACAGGCAAAACCTCAAAAAGTTCAAGAACGATTTACGAACCGCGAAAAGAAACAGTTCGAGAAAGTTCTGTGGTGACATGGAAAAAATCTGTGAAACTGCAAGGCTCAAAAAAATACTCACTAAAGCACCAACACAAGCCACTCTCCTCAGGAAATCGGACGGATCCTGGACGGAGGACAGCCGGGACACACTGGAAGTGCTACTAAGCACCCACTTCCCAGACTGCCTAAACCAGGTCGATCGTATCCCGGTGGCAATAGATAACAAAAAACAACGCAATAAAATACCACCGGATCTGGTAACGCGGAAACGTCTGGAGTGGGCGATAAGCTCCTTCGATCCCTTCAAATCGCCGGGACCAGACGAGATAATACCAGCTATGTTACAGAAAGTACAAGACTTGGTGGTCCCATGGTTAATGGTGATTTTCAAGGGATGCCTCAGACTTAACCACATACCAAAATCTTGGAATGAGTCCAAAGTTATCTTTATACCGAAAGCAGGCAAGGTCAGTCACTCGAGTCCGAAAGACTACCGGCCGATAAGTCTTACTTCTTTTATACTTAAAACTATGGAAAGCTCTTGGATGCTTATATTAGGGAAAATATTGACCCCGGGCTGCTTTCCAAATCACAACACGCTTACATGAAAGGTAAATCGGTCGAGACTGCATTGCATGAAGTAGTTCTTGCTATCGAGAAATCCCTACACTACAAAAAATACACTCTGGGAGCATTCCTTGACATAGAAGGAGCCTTTAACAATGTCACAACGGAGGCAATTGTAAGGGCCCTACGCTCAGCCCGTATTGACAAAGTCGTACGTGGCTGGATCTCAACACTTCTAGCCAACAGATCCATTACAGCGGAATGGGGCAACGCCACAGCTGCTAAATGTGTACTGCGTGGGACCGCACAGGGGGGGGAGTACTATCACCCCTTCTCTGGATTCTAATACTCAATGAAATTCTTAAAACTGCGCAATCACGGCGTGAAAATCGTGGCATACGCTGACGATGTAGTTTTACTCGCAGCGGACAAATACCCTAACATAATCGCCGAACTCATACAAGCCGCACTAAAAAAGATTAACCTATGGGCTAAAGCCAGCGGTCTAAAAGCCAACCCACAGAAAACAGAATTGGTACTGTTTACGAAAAAATATAAAATCCCTAAATTCGACTTACCTAGAATAAACGATACTCAACTTCAGCTAGCCAAGCAAGCTAAATTCCTAGGACTCGTCCTGGACAGTAAGTTGAGTTGGTTACCAAACGTCGAAGAACGCTCGCTTAAAGCAAGCAAAGCCTTTTATGCCTGCAAAAGAATGTTCTCCAATACATGGGGACTAAACCCTAGACTAACGCACTGGATTTTCACAGCTATAGTGAGGCCAATCATGCTTTATGGTATACTAGTATGGTGGCCGGCACTGGAAAAAGCGGTATGCAAATCCAGACTCGAAAAAATTCAAAGAGTAGCGGGATTAGGGGTAACAGGTGCGCTCAGCACCACCTCCTCAGACTCGCTCAACACCTTACTCTGCCTTCTAGCCATTGACCTTGTTGCAAAAAACACGGCAACCAAAAACGCGTTACGTCTAAAAAATGCTAACCAATTAGGTGCCAAAGAGTTTGGACACACCGGAATAGGGCTAAACCTACCGGATAGTTCGGACTATATGATTCCTAAACTGTCACTTAACAACAAGTACAGCGTCAATATACCGAGTCGAGACTACTGGGCAAAGAGAAGCTCAGAACCTCTTAACGCTATTAACATCTACACAACACAGACGGGTCCAAGATGGAGTCAGGGGTGGGAGCAGCTGTCCACTCACCTGACCTGGGAACCAATTACAGCTATAAACTCCCTGACCACTGTAGTATTTTCCAAGCGGAAATCCTAGCTATTAGGAAAGCCGCAGAAACTGCCTCCTCCCAAACTACAGGCTATCAAAAAATCAATATATTCATTGACAGTCAAGCTGCCATTAAAGCACTGGCTGCTCCCTATATTAAGTCTAAAGAGGTACTCAGCTGCCATGAAGCACTACAGAATCTATGCGCAGGTAGATCTGTAGAACTATGCTGGGTACCAGGTCACTGCAATATACACGGTAACGAAGAGGCAGACAGACTTGCCAAATTATGCGCGAACCTAGAGCAAGCTGACGTTGAAGCTACCTTACCATCGCTTCAAGCGCTAAAAACCTCACTAGACAATAAAACGCTTGCCATGGCAAAAAGACGCTGGTGCAATTCCACAACAAGCAAAATCACGAAAACTATGTGGGGTACCTACGACGCAAAGAAAACTAATCTCCTGATCAATCTATCGCGTACGCAGTGTAGAATGGCAGTTGGTATTTATACCGGTCACTGCCTGATCGGCAAGCACGCGGTTAGAATGGGTCTTATCACTGACAGCGAATGTAGAAACTGCAAAGAACCAGGACAGAACGAATCCCTAGTGCATATTCTGTGCCACTGTCCGGCACTAATTAGAAGAAGACTGCACTCTCTGGGGTAGACACTCTTTAACAATCTAGATGAAGTCGCACGACGCGACATGAGAAAACTCGTACAATTCGCGAAACGCACAAATACCTTTGTACTTCGCGAAGACAGCTCGTCCAACTCCCCGCAAGCGGTACCTTCAGGAGAGTTGTAAACCTTCACAGGATAGTGGTATCGTTAAGGACCTATTGTGGTCTATGCGAGGCTTCAGCCGCCACCGTTACCTACCTACCTACGTGAGAACGAATGGATTAGGATTTAAGGGGTTATTTTGTACATATATTTTGGTCTATTTTATAGCTATGATCGTAAGGACTAATTTCATTTTAATGACAAAAGTTTGTTGAGCTAGTACTCGAATATCAGATATTAATTTTTTTGTGCTCATTACTGAATTCGAATTCAGGACTTTTCATATCTAACTACTGAACAAACTAGCTAACCAAATTTTGAAGTATAAAAAATGGTTTTAATTTTAACTAAACTTACTTATAATGTCACTTCATAACAAAATTTTTTGATTAAATTTCTAATTTATTAAAAAAAATTTCTTTATGTCCTTTAAAATAATACAGGATATATATACAATAAATTATATTAAACAAGTTTTTTAAGCTAAAAGAATTGGTCATTTAAAAATATGCAATTCATTTGCTAAATTTGAAAGTAAAACTTAATATTAATAATAATTTTCATTTACTCTTCATGAAAATATTCTTTTAGTTTCGTATAATCTAGAAAATCATTCCCGATCGATTCAGGTATAAACAAACGCCTATAATAAAGTTAGACACACCTAAATAAAAATAAATTATACGTTCTACAATTTATTGAACTAAATCGCTAAAAAAAATTCTGAGCCAAAACAAGGAAAATTCTCCAGGGTAAATAAATATTAAGGTAGAAAATTGCAAATAACTTTATTCACTATTTTCTATTTGTTTGTAATATATATAGAAACGATGGAATTTTATAGGTTACAATGTTTTAAATTTATTGGAATATCGATTCGATTGTGAGCAATAAATTATGGCTGCAAATGTTCTAAGATTAACATAAATGTTAATTTATAATAATCGTGGATATTTAATTCAATATATAGTGATTCAATTCAATTGTAAAGAAACTACTTAATTTTCAAAATTATTTTTAGAGATTCATGAATTTCATTTTTACAACCTTTTTGATACAAATTTTTTTACACAAAAAATTGAGACAAAATAAAAAAGGATCACATCATAAATGAAATGATTCAACTACCATTAACCTTTAAAATTTAAAGTATAAGAAATTTCCATATTCTTTGATAGCGTCAATAAATTAAAAAAAAATTTGACGTAAAAGGATATACAAATTTAAATTTTGTTGTGCCTTTCTATCGTTTACAGTAAATAAAAAAATGTATTTTTTTATAGTTTCCTTAATGAAATAAAGCTTTTTACACCCCATAATTTAAAAAGATTGTTGTGAATAACACTAAATTAATAAAATAAAAGTTCAATGTTGGATTTCAATTTTTTTTATTTCATTTTTTGTATGGTAATGTTAAAATATATTATTACAATAAATAAACACACGAATTTAATCGACAAGGAAAGGATAGACATTTAATATCATTTATCAATAAATCTAGGCGCAAAACGCATCAATTTTAGACACGAAAATCAATAATAAAAAGAAAAAAAGCGAGTTGTGAATAAAATTTATCGTTGTAATTTGTAATGAAAAATTAATTATTCAAAACAATTTCAAAAATGTTTAAGAATTTTAGAATACATAAATAAAAAATGCCGCGCAGCCGAACTACTGATCAGTAGTTTTATAATTACAGGCTTTTTTTAAATTCAACTACTCTAAATGCATATTTGGAGTATATGTTGTTATTCGTGATTTTATACTACTACTTACTAAATTTCAGATGCGACATTAAACCTATTTTTTGGAGCTTATTCACAATTGGAAAACACATTTTGAAAACTCTTTTTCCATATTTTAGTATTTGGCGCCTCTAGCGGTAGAAATTGGAAATACAGTTAACGGCATCGTATTCTACTCTTAACTACCTTTCCAAAGAGTAGTCACACTTCATTTTTGGTGCACATTTACTATATTAAATTACAACTTATTACTTGTATTTTACTGCCCTCTAGTGGCAAAAAATCAGATTATGAGTATGTCTGATTTATTTTAGTTTATATTAGCTTTCTAGCGTTTGCTTTCCCTTCATTTTTGGTAAAGATTCACCAAGTTGAATAACATTTTTAAAAAACAATATAATTTATATGTTTCACCCTCTAGTGGTAGAATTTAAAATTATAACAACTGTGGTTTTATATTACTACTTACACTACCTTTCAGTTGCAACATTAAACCTAATTTTTGGGGCTTATTGACTATTGCAAATCACATTTTAAAAATTAACATTTTATATATTTTAGTTTTCAACGCCTCTAGCGGTAGAAATTTGAAATACTGTTACTGGCATAATATTCTACTCTTAAATACCTTTCCAACGAGTGGTCAAACTTCATTTTTGGTGCACATTTACTATATAAAATTACATTTTTATTCGGAAAAAGGTGTTTTGGCATAATGCGAATTGCGCCACCTACTGGCCAAATTTTGAAATTATATCAATTACATCTGGTTCTAAATAAATCAAGCTTTCTATTGGTGGGTCAGTCATGAACTTGTGTGTACAGTAACTATGTGAAATAACTGGTTTTTATTGTTTACACCGGACGGACAGACAGACGGACAAAAGCGTTAACATAAGGGATTTTTTTTTTTAAAAAAAAGCCCTAACAAAAGATTAAATATAAAAATTACTGGATTTGTTATAATTGAATTTTAAAATACATAAATAAACAAAAGATTAAATATGAAAATTACTGGATTTGTTATCTTAGTAGTATTTAGAACCGAAACGAAATGTGGCAGTCGATTTCGACTTGAGCATTCACATTGTTTCAAAATTACTTGAAAAAATGAATTTATATAAAAGTAAACGCAATAATATTTTGTTTACACATAAATAGGTACATTACATTCAATAACGATTTGTTCTTCGGCTACGACACCAAATTTACTTCAAATGTCTCTATTTAAATCTGCAAAACATAATAATTTATGGATTGTATATTAGGTACCGTATACAAAAATTAAAAATTATTTATATTTGAAAAAATTTATCAAAGAAATAGAAAAAAAATGCCGCGCAGCCGAACTACTGATCAGTAGTTTTATAATTACGGGCTTTTTTTAAATTTAACTACTCTAAATGCATATTTGGAGTAAATGTTGTTATTCGTGATTTTATACTACTACTTACTAAATTTCAGATGCGACATTAAACCTATTTTTTGGAGCTTATTCACAATTGGAAAACACATTTTGAAAACTCTTTTTCCATATTTTAGTATTTGGCGCCTCTAGCGGTAGAAATTGGAAATACAGTTAACGGCATCGTATTCTACTCTTAACTACCTTTCCAAAGAGTAGTCACACTTCATTTTTGGTGCACATTTACTATATTAAATTACAACTTATTACTTGTATTTTACTGCCCTCTAGTGGCAAAAAATCAGATTATGAGTATGTCTGATTTATTTTAGTTTATATTAGCTTTCTAGCGTTTGCTTTCCCTTCATTTTTGGTAAAGATTCACCAAGTTGAATAACATTTTTAAAAAACAATATAATTTATATGTTTCACCCTCTAGTGGTAGAATTTAAAATTATAACAACTGTGGTTTTATATTACTACTTACTACCTTTCAGTTGCAACATTAAACCTAATTTTTGGGGCTTATTGACTATTGAAAATCACATTTTAAAAATTAACATTTTATATATTTTAGTTTTCAACGCCTCTAGCGGTAGAAATTTGAAATACGGTTACTGGCATAATATTCTACTCTTAAATACCTTTCCAACGAGTGGTCAAACTTCATTTTTGGTGCACATTTACTATATAAAATTATAATTTTTATTCGGAAAAGAGGTTTTGGCAAAATGCGAATTGCGCCACCTACCGGCCGAATTTTTAAATTCCATCAATTGCATCTCGTTCTCAATAAATCAAGCTTTCCATCGGTTTATCTATCATATACCTGAGTGTACATTAACCATGTGAAATAACTGGTTTTTATTGTTTACACCGGACGGACAGACGGACAGACAGACGGACAGGACAGACAGACGGACAGACAGACGGACAAAAGCGTTAGCATAAGGGATTTTTTTTTTAAAAAAAGCCCTAAAAATAAAAAAAAAATACAGTTTTTATCCTATCCAATAATTGAAAATATTTTTTTTATTACCCCAAACGAAATTTTTTATTACCCCAAAACTCTTTCTTACATTTTTGTATTTATTAGAAATCAAATTAACTTAAAAGATTAGTAAAGAAAAGGTGTAATCCAAAATGTTTTTTTTTATGACGGAAACGGATAGAATTTAAGAAAGTGAATAGAATTACCGGTTAAATTATGTTTATAATTTTTTAAATGAAAATAACAAACAATTTTATGTGAAAACTTTATTTATTTACATTTTAAAATTAACATTTTGAAAAAGCTAAAAAACAAACGATATTTCAATGTTTGTTTATAATGTTTTTCATATCCGTAATACAATTTATAGAGGATTAATAAAATAATGCTTAGGTAAAAAATAAGAATATTCTGATTAGATTGTCATGGTTCAGAAGTATTTCTTACAATTTATTTGTATGCTATACTTATATATCCGGGCAGTAGAACAGTAAAATAAACTTTCTGCTAGATGGAAATGTTAAAGATTTATTCTTCGCGTGTACGATAAGGAAGAATAATTTGAGTTGAAGCAATTTGTAATAGAATTTTGTTATGTTGCGTTTTTACTAAATTAAGAAACCAATTACTTAATTATAGTATATTTCTAGTATATTAAACTCGCATGTAAGAATAATTAGTTTCCATATTAAAACTTGCACTTGAAATTTTTTTAAAAACGACCAGCATTGCATATTGTTAGTGGGCATCATCATGGTATTCATATATGAATAACTTATGTTCCATACTTGTAGTATAACAAATGTAGTTTAAGGCTTGCCAACTTTGTTAGTATTAAAATTAAAATCATTTGTTACTGGTCTTCCCGTTTAAATTTTGAGCTACATATATCAGGCAGGAATTGACTGCGAGAATTAGTTTATTTAACTAATTAACCTCAAACGACCTCCGCCGAGCTGTACCCCCATGACATAAAAATAAAAATGAACATTACCAGAATTGGTGCTTTTTGGGTGGTATTTATCTACCAAATTTAATAATTTAGTGCTACAAAACTAACGACTCTTTTTAAAAAAACAAAAGGCGAGCTACACTCCGCACTATAAACACTTACAATTTTAAAGTCTTAATCTTTAAAAGTTATATGGAGATGTGATGACGATTTAGAAGTTTTTGGCTCTTCAGATTCAGAATATGATTCTGACGAATAAAAAGGATTTTGCTGATGTTGGAAAATTTGGTGCTGACCCCACATCTCCATATGAGCCTGATGACAGTAATGAAGAATTTATCTGTACCAGTACAAACGAAAATATTGATACGGTAGATTATGCCAGCAATATGATCATCACAAACGAATTTAACGACGGCATTATACAACAGCAAAAGGAATTAAATTGGTTAAAAAATATAAATGATATTTTAAATTTTGCTTTTGATATCGAGGGATGTGGGACAAAAATAGACGTGTCTGAAAATTCTTCTCCACGTGATATTGTTGATATGCTATTTGGAAATGAAATGGTTGTAGTTTTGTTGACTAATTTTGTGCGAAGCAATATTACGAAAATCGCAAACACGATCAACAAAAATTAAACCTTTTAAAGAAACCAATAAAACAGAAGTACTGAAGTTTATTGGACTTTGTCTTTTGCAGGCTCAAAACAAAGTACCCAGCATTCTGAATTTATTTATATTAGATCAGTGGTATTTTTGTCCCATATTTAGATATACAATGTCAGGACTACGGTTTCAAAATTTATTGAGATGTTTTAATTGTTATAGAAATGATGATAATCAGTCAGATAACTCTTCAAAACATGTAAAAATTTATCCAGTACTAAATTCATCAATATTAAATTTTAAAGCAGCTTATAAACCACAGAAATCACAGTTTCGGCAGTATATTAAGGGAAAAAAAGCTAAATATGGTATAAAATTTTATGAGCATGATGGCTGTATTTTAAATATAGAAAAATATCAGGGTAAGCAGCATGAAAATGAAAAAACGTATTTCAAAAACCAGAGATTTAGTCTTTCGCCTTATGCAGTCTTATTTAAACAAATGTCATCATTTGTAAATGGGCAACTATTATAATAATGTGGTTTTATCTGAAGAGCTGTAGCAATACAGAACCCAAACAACGGGAATCCATCGCTCAAATTAGAAGGAAAAAAGAAATCGTGCAGAAAAAATTAAAGAAGGGTGAGCTAGAATGGCGAAGGAAAGGAAATATATATGTTTCGAAATGGAAAGACAAACGGGATATAATTTCAATAAGCACTGTCCATCATCTGGAATTGGTCGAGACCGAAAATAGGTACAAGACCAAAAACATTAAACCTAAATATATAATTTACTTTTCAATATATCGGATGTTGATCGGTCAGATTTGCATATAATGCTTGCATATTCTTCGTCTCATCTGAAGACTTGTAGGTGGTATAAAAAAATAATGTTCCGCACAATTGACACGTTTGGAACTCTTATTATATATACAAGAAACACCATTATAAAGTTAAATTCTTAGACTTTAGAGACAAAGTCATTAGATTGCTAATACACATGTATCCAACTACACTATGCAACGAAAGTTGGAACAACTTTAATTTCCTTAATTTAAGAAATGCTAGATGTAGTCGCCCGCGTCAACCATATTCCATAACCAATGCGCTAAGTTCTTCATCAGCTGAGCTAAGTCGTCTCCAACAGCTCGTACATTTCCTTCACCAATTTCAGATCGCTCCTCTTCTGTATCCGCTATGGCTTCTCGAAGAGCTAGTACATCTACGACAGCTTTTGTGAGTGATCAACATTTTATGGAAGAAATTCCTGTACCAGAAGGTTCAAAACGCAGAAGAAATTTTTTACTTTTATTTTTTTAATGTTTTACCAAATTACAAAACGTTGAGTTAATTAGAACTTTGAATAAATTGAAATAGAAATGAGTTTTATTTATTTATCCAACTTAAAGCCCTTTTATACCATGAGATCTACATGCGATATATGTTGTACAACATGTCAAAAATATTGTATGCAATTTCTACGATATTTTTGCAAAATTTTGATTTTTTTATTATTTACACTATGCAACGAAAGTTGCGTCAGATGTAAAAAAAATTATGATATTTATTCTTTTATCCTAGTTGCGTCAGATGTCAAAAAATCATGATATTTAATTTGGTTATTTGAGGTTAAAATAATATTAATTAATACAACAATAATTCTTTACTAATTGTGGTAAATTTTGAATTTTAGCTATTTCTGATCAATTTGATGAAAAAATTAATGTTGTGTTGTACTGTGAAAATATTTGCCTCAATGAATATTTTTGTTTCATTCAATTCAGATACCTATTATTTGGAAAACTGTAGTTGCCATGACCATTATAGTGGTCATTTACAATAGTATCAACATTAGTAATTAACATAACAAATAAATGAGCCAATTTACACGAGTATGCACTACATCACAACACGACAAAAGTTATAGGAAAGTGCTAATAGTTTTATTTATTACACAGAATGTCTAGTAATTCTAGGAAACACGGAATTATACACTTTGCCGCTAACATAATTATAAAAAATAAATAATTTCATAATTTGAATAGGGGGTATGAAACGAGGATAAAAAAGTGCTACATGCATACTCGTGTAAACAGGCAGAATAGTCGTCAAAAAAAGTTTAAAATATGACGCATTTCGTTTTTTTCGAATCTGAGAATTTTGGTAGGTACGTATCGCATTAAAATACCTTAAAAAACAACCCAGTTAGGCATAAGTTTGTTTTTGAGGGGCCCAATAAAATATTTCATAAACATCAATGTGATAAAAAAGAAGCATTGGTTTTGTAGCACCACATTTTTACATTTAGTGAATAAATTCTGGTAATATTTATTTTTATATTTATGTCATGGGGGTGCAGCTCGACGGAGGTCCTCAGACCCCATATAGTACTAGACGATACCGCCACAACTTCACCGTGTCAGTGAATCCCAAATAAATTCTAAAAAAAATTAAAATTTGCTGTAATTCTTCGCTAAAATATAACTATCAGAAATATAATTGCTATAAATTTGAACTAATTGCCCATAATTTGTCAAGGCAATAAAAAATACAATAACAATGTTACTTTTTTGTTAAGTAAAATGGTAGCTTTAAAATTATTGCAAACAAAACAAATTCTTTTCGGAAAATTCAGGAATTTAAATTTTAACTAGCATTTTCCTTACACTGTAGTACGAGTATATATTATTTTATTACTCTAAATTTTCCTATATTCATGACTTAAATTCTTAATAGGAAAAATTAAAGAAAATGTAAAGAGAAAACTTTTGTTTTTTTTATTGCTTAAACTTAATTTTTCTTACGAGTTTTAAAATTGAAGAAAAAAATTCCTCTATAAAAATTACAAGAATTGATTTTAAATGCATTAAAAGTTGATATATTTTTTAGAAAGCTGTTTGTAGTAAGAAATTATGTTGAATAATTTAAATTGCTATTCAAGCGTTGAAGAATTGTGATTATGTAATTTTCATTTCTTTTTGTTTGTTTTCATGTGGATTTTTCGGTTGAGACACAAAATAATATTTTACCTTTGGGCTTTTTCAAGATTTTTCCAAAAAGAATATAAAGAATTATTTTAAAATATTTATAATAAAATATTTTCTTACCTTTTATATATACAGAATTTAGACTGGTGAATTGAATTTTCTGTTTAAATTATTATATTTTCTGTGGTATTTTTGTTTAAATATTCTACAAATAAATATTTGTTTAAAGCAAAATATATTTAAGTAGTCCCAAAAAAGATATTACAATAATTATAGAAATAATTGAATCGATTATGGTAGCACGTTTTTATTATAATAATTTTAACGAATTTACTAAAATAAAATGGGTCTATTCTCTAATAGTTAGTTAGAGAATTTCTAGATTGATAGTTTAATTAGAAAATTTATTTATTTTCTATTAATTTAAATTATTCAATATAATTTCTTACTACATATAAAAAACAATTATGCAAAATATTTCAATGTATAATTCAATAATATTTTTTTTTGACATATTTCAACTGAACGATTTTATAGCATATATACGCGTGAAAATAATCTATGTACATACATACCAAATTAGCCTCTTTAATTTACAAAATAGTTTTTTTAATTTATAGTATACATTATATGTATTACTTAAATTGTAATATGTACTTATATATCTACATATACTTATATATTTGTTGGTATATTTTATACCAACTAAAAATTACAAATATTACACTAAATTCTAATTAGACACTAATGTATTAGTTTTTATTTAATGAGTATTTTATAAATTAAAGAGTCTAATTTGTAATTGAAAAAGACTAATATTTTCACACGTAAATGACATATTAATCAGCTCGTGGAGAAAAATTATGTATCAAACTAGTGTAAGCTATTTTTTCAATAGACCTGAATTAATAGTTCAATAAGTTTAATATTTTATTTAATATTTTATTATAAATTACTACAAATTTTAAATTCTATCAACTATATGTATACTAATAACAACATACTATTTTATATATATTTAAAAAAATCTAACTATATATATACAATTATTTTTAATCATTTTCATTTAAATATTATCCGTAATAACAATAATTTGCATATTATTTCAATTTTTAATAAAAATATTTTCCAAGAATTTCCCATTAAATAAAAATGGCTATAAGGTCTAAATATTCCATATTAATATTTACGTCAATATTGTGTAAACTTATGGGAATTAATTGAAATATGTATATTAGCAAGACATGCACGTTAAGCGATGAATATTAAATTTTAATTAATAAAATATTTTAAGGATACTTTTTATATATATTAAAACCTTTAAGGAATATGGTTCTATATGGTCTTGATTTAATTTATAAGTAATTTACTTATTGCATGATAGAAAAATATAACTATAGATATGGATTTATTTAATTAATAAATAATTCTGAAAGAACTTTCAAATAAATTATAAATTATCATAATAGATACAAATTAACTAAATATAAATCAGTTAATTAAAGACACTTTAAGTTAGGTACTATTTTTATGAAGTACAAAATGGAGTAATTTATTATTATTGTTAAATAAGGCTAACTCTATAAATATCTAATAATTTATTTAATAAATGTAAAACCCTTGACCAACATAATTTAACTAATAATATTAATAGTTTAAGTCTTAATATTATAAATAAAGTTGTCAAAACTTTTCTTGGAATTTCTACACTGATTTGATTATAAGATGTGTAATGTTTTGTATATTAAAAGGTTATGGGTATAATTTTAGAATATTTATGATTTTAGTAATTAATTAATGTAAGTAAATTCATTTTAAGCTCATAAATATTAACTTTTAATTCATTAACAATAGGTTGTTAATCACTTATTTGCTCAATTTTTATTATCCAAATATTTTTCTTTTAAATGTTAGAGTAAATTTAATTGAATAATGCAAAAAATTGATAATAATCCTACTGAAAACTTCATTACAACAAAACATTTCCATATAAGAAAAAGGAATATCTTAAAATAACTCCTAAAAATAATTCAGAATAATAAATAATAAATTTGAGTTTTACACAAAAAACCTACTCCAGATGCGTAAACGCTGACATAGTGTGAAAAGAAATTTCATTAATAATTAAAATAAATTTTGTTTCTAGTTGCCCAAAGGATAATGCCTTTTTATGATTAATCCAAAAATAGATATTTTTAATTTAAGTTTTTAGCTTCAAGCTAGTATAAATTTTTTTAAACAAAAATAAAATTATTTAAGTAGTACATATATGTATAATTATATTTTTTTTTTGAGATCATATTGAAAATTTCAGCATCACAGAAAAATTTAAAGGTTATGTAAATTATGAATATATGTTTGATTGATTTAAATTTTAATCAATTTATTTACAAACTACATATCTAAAATCCGTTCAATTTAATAAAAAGATTCCATTCTATTTATTTTTTTCAATATTTGGAGTAAATTATCTGGAACTAAAAATGCAAAATTTAAAAATATAATTTTCTTGCAATGTTTATATCCTCATTTATATGCACAATCATTTTTATTCTACAAAAAAGAAAGCCAATATGTAAGTATCCGTCAAGCTTAAGGCGCTAAAATATTACACTTTTTTCATAATTTTTGTTTTCATCTTCATCCTTTTTTTGCTATGGTATTTGTGTCAAATATATAAAACTTTATACTTCTCTATTTGTGTTTGTAGAGTTATTTTAACATATCATCTTAGTTAGTTTTTGTTTGCCAAGTTTTATTTGTCTGTATGTGTTATGACAGTTTAAAAGGACAAGGAAAATATTGTCTTCAATGCAATAATAATAATAATATTTTCTTTCTTTCAGGAATATTTTTTGTGACAAAATTTTTTTAGTGTTCATAGTGTTTCACCAACGTTTAGCAAAAAAAATATCTTTATTTTTTTGTTTATGAAATGAATAAATTTGGTTTGTTTGTGTAAGACGGAAATAAATCATATTAA
The DNA here is from genome assembly GCA_949752835.1 of Empis stercorea. Classification (NCBI taxonomy): domain Eukaryota; kingdom Metazoa; phylum Arthropoda; class Insecta; order Diptera; family Empididae; genus Empis; species Empis stercorea. Next base: position 21,881,979 of record OX457089.1, on the reverse strand, counting down.
AGAAAATAAAGAATTTTTCTTTTAAAAGAAATTTCTATTGTATTTTTTTTGCATATTTATCAGGACAAACATTACAATGTTGTTTTAAAGGATTCAAGAGAATTTTTTTTGTACCTACTATATTTCTCAAAATGAAAAAAAAGAATAATATTGTAAAGGTAAATGTCAAAAAGCTTCTTAATTATGAATACTTTGAAAGACGCATGATACCACTCGACATTAATTCTTGACGTGCTAAGGACAAGTGCAGGAATATCTCAAGACATAAGAAATATACAAAAAAAAATATAAATGACAAAAACAACGAGAAAAACAAAACAATTAAGTAAGAAACTTTGAAAAGGACAGGCACCTATAAAAATTAAGACCTTGTCATACATTTGAGTATATATGTATATGTATAGAAATTAAAATGTAAAAAAATTAAGAGGGACTATATTTTTTCTTATTACTTATTATAATCTTGAAATATTAATTTTATTAGAAAGGATAAATGATTTTTGACAAAAAGTAAATCAATATTTGGTGAAAGTTTATTATGTTTATAAAAAAATCGATAATGTTGTCAATTATAATATAGAAAAAACAACAAATTAGACAAAAATGAGCATTAATTAACATATTATAAATTGTAAACGGTGATTATGAAAGTGAAAGTCTATGAAAGTCTATGTCAAGAATCCGAAAAAATACATTATTTGATTATTTTGCGTAGTTAATATACGAAAAATATAAAACAATATTGTGATCTGAGGCACAATCATAAAGAATTTGCCCAGCAAACAAAACCGAAGTATTTACTAACACAAATAAACATTTAGCTTGCTTGTATTAAGAGTACAGTTATCGACTGTAAAAAAATTCATATATATGTATATATAGAATCCTCATATAGTAAACTAGTGAAATTTTGCCCAAGTCTCTATCTTTTTTCACTGGAAGAAAAGTACTTTTTCGGCGTACTCTTGTAGCACTTGTAGAAGTAGTTCTACGTTTGCTGGGCGTAGAAAGCCAACCGTTACCTTAACTTAGTATTTGATTCGTTTATCAAAATCATACGTATTTTTAAATTTATCCAAACACAAATCTTTAAATATCTCGATACGAAAAATATATGGCTTAGTTAGACCACTTTCATAATCACCGGCACAATTAAAAAAATCATATTATAGTTCATAACACAAATCATTTACTGACTAATTAGCTAATTAAGGACATCCGTGTACATTTTAAGAGTACAGTTAACATAAAAAGGTTGAAATATATCGAAATATATAAGAATAATCTAATAATTTTAGGCTGCGATATAAAAAAAAAACACAAACAAAACCAATTAAAATATCTGAAAAATTATGAATATTTATAGTGTTATCCACATTATTTGGTACAGCAGTTTTATTCCCGAATATAAATATTTTTTTTAAGTTCTTGATTATCTAACTAATAAACTCTTTAATATTATATTAAATTCCTATTCATTTCAAATGTTTACCCAAAAAAAATTATTTTTATATTAATCTTTAATGGAAAAAAGTTGGGGATAAGTATGAAAAGTTTACAGTAACCTTGTGATAGTTAGTTAAATATTCTTTCTTATCCGTATGAAAAATTTTATGAATAAAATATCTAATTTTTGTGCATTGCGCATTTATAATATATCGTTTTTAATTAACCAGGAAACTTTATATATTAATGAAATCGGCTGGAAATGTAAACTATTAAAAAAAGGCTTTAACTTTAAGAAACCAAAAATGCAGTGGAAATTATAATTTCAAGTAAATTTGATCCAGAATTTATTAAAATATTATTGAAATTAAATTATTATTCAATAAAATTTTGCAAATTTCTACTCAATTAGTCGACAATCCAAATGTTCGTTTAACAGAAGTTTTTCAACTATTTTCAACTACCATAGAAGATATTTGGAAATAGACAGCCTCCCTTTAAGAAAAATAAGCGAATTCGCTTTTGGCGAACTGTTTACGAACCGGATATGTAACGCCTTTTTATTAAACTTTCATATTTTTCAACCACGAGAAAAGCGGTTCGCCACCGTTCCACTTCTGTTTCGTTCATAGCGAACTGATAGTTTGAAACGGAAATATTTTTTTTTTACATTTCATATTATACGTTATACATATAAATAATTTTATAACAAAGTAAACGCCGAGTGAAGTGTTGTTTACTTTTATTGTGTTTTAATATAATAAAAAAATAGTGAGTAATTTTGTGTTTTTTAATTAAAATTAATACATATATTAAATAATAAAAATGGACAAAAACTTTAACGAAATTGCATGCAGCTTTTCGTGGTTTAGTCATCATCGAAATTTTCCAGTGCATTCATTCACTGTAATGAATATATATAATTAAAGGTAAATTTAAATACGAAGTTTAATATATAGAATTCACTTGCATTTGAATTATAATTCTATTTTATTTTTAGAATGTGCCTCAAATTAATATGAAATGGTTCCAATATTCAAAAGACCGCCTATGGAAATCCAATAAAAGGCAGGAAAATTAGAAAATTATTTTTTTTAAGTAATATAAATTTAGTAGCAGGTAGAATATAAGTAAAATTTAGTTACCAAATTACTTTTATTATTATAATGTGATAAAGAAATTTTATTACTTTAATTAATGTAGTAATAAGTAAATCCTATTTAATTTAACTTAATTATATAAATTACTTGCATACAAAATTAAGAAAATGATTATTTTTTATGATTAATGTAAAAGTTATTAATTTCTAATTCAATAATTTATTATGTTTCAAAATTATGTATTATATAAGTTGTTATTTATTGTTAAAAATGATATTTATTATATGCTATATATAATATATGCCAAAAAAGTAAAAAAAAATAAAATAAGTTCCCAAACGAATCGTTGCGGCGTTTCGTAAACGTGCCGATTTTGGCGGTTCCAAAACGAATCGTTACGGCGTTTCGTAAACGAACCGATTTTAGCGAACTCTTGGCGTTACGTTTTTTTTCTACTGTTCTTATTCTAACATTTACGTTTCCGGTTCGCTTGCGAACTGCCAAGGCGGTTCGTAAACGAACTCAGAAGAAAAGACTTCGCCGGCGGTTCGTTTACGGTTCGCTTTTCTTTAAGGGCTAGACCTAAAATTCTATAATAATAATGAAATAGACTTATTAGTGACTTATTTACTAAACTACGCACAGTGAAATACAAAACTTTTTCAATTTTCATATGATTTATTATTGTTTTGTGGATATATAGTTTGGTTTTTAATTTTACTAAACATGTTGAATTTTCTTTTTTTCTCATTTTAGATTTAGCTGACATTTTACTTTATTTTTCTCTGATTGATGATAATTTTTAATTTTCTATGTACAATGTAATAGAAAAAATTAAATGAGTTATTCAAACCTGCTTTTAGTTTAGAATAAATATGTATACATATAGTATATGTATAGTAAATGTTGGTATTAAATGATTAATATTTTTAATGACATACCATAAATATCAAATTATTTTAAAACTTTTTCAACGGAAATTTAATTAAATTACATTGAATATCTCAATGTATACACTGAATACATTGAGATTAAAAATATTTTTATATATTTTGGTTTTTAAAAAAATTAATAATGAAAATTTCAAAGTTCATAATTCAAAAACTATACAATTCTAATTATAGTTTAATCTTTAATGTAATGATAATAATTAATAATGAAATGTCAAAAGCTTTTTTTTGATTAATAAATAAAAATTAAATTTAAATTTTACTTACAATAAAAAAATTAATATTTGATATAAATTCATGATGCATTATCACCAAGAAACAAATATGCTTTTAGAGCCTGGGCTTTTGTTGTGATTTAAGAATTTATTTTAGAATGCATAGTATTCCAGACTATTGAATGTGTGCTAAAATATTTGTTTGATGAGTCAAAATGAGGAAAAACTTTGAAAAATATGTTATACTGCGTAACGAAATTTTTTACTAAAAGAAATTATTCCATGTTAAATTCAACGATTCGAAGCTTAATTTAGACCAAAAAACAAGAAAACACAGAAAAATATACTGACAGCAGCACTTTGTTGAATTTTAGGTACCAATTTCTTTTATGAAATTTAATATATTGCTAGGGTTAAATTGAGAGGTCAAAATAAGGAAAATAGTATTATAAAAACTAGATAAAAGAAAACTAACTTTAAATTGTAATGATATATTTCTGAAAAAGTTAAAAGCCATAGTCATTAAAATCCACGAAGAAAATAATTACTTTTCAAAGTTAACCATACACACCATACAATTTCCCTATAACCAATATGATTATGAATATTTTATTTTAACTTTTCCTTACATACATATAATGTTAAGGGTTTTTTTTAAACATTAAATTATTTATTACAACTCTTGTTCAACAGTCCAATAGCTTTAAAAAATCTATAAAACTTAAAGCTACATTGGTGCTTTTTTATGTGTCACCACGCACTGTGGTTATTTTTTCTTTGACATTTTCTTGTAATTCACATCTACATACGAGACGAGTATATTTAATTTATTTATTTCACAATTTTTACAACCATTAACTAGAAACATTTAAGATATAAGTAATATATATATTTTTATATTTATGATTAATAACACTAATTTTCATTTTTAGTAATGTAAATATTCTTCTATTGTTCTGGATATAATTTTATTATATATATATATACATACATTTATGTGTAATCATATACATTGTATATTACAATATTATTATTTTTAGACATTTTTAAAGCAAAATCATTTATGCTAATTGTTTTCGTTCCGTCTGTCCTGTTAGTCCACCCAAATGTAAGCATTTTATATTGATGAAAAGTAGTAAATATTCGCATAATTTAAAATTTTACCATATTATATATTAATAAGGAACTTAATATTCATTAGACAAACTGCTTCGATCGCGCTTAACCCCACATAGGTATGTTTTGTTGGACAAAATTGCACCTTAATGTAGTAAATGTCAAGTGCACATATTTCATTTAACTCTTAGGAAAGCAACAAAAAGAGTACTTGTACATACTATACAATAACGCTTCCGTAATTCATATTTCTTCCACTATCATAAAGTATTTTATTTATATTTAATCTTTAAAATGTAACTTAAAATAAGGACAAATAAAATTAAGAAATAATATTAGAAATTAAGATCCAAAATGATGAAATTAGTGCGCACACTAGCCCAGCTCCGCTGTAATTTTCGTATTTTATCTTATATATTCCGCTATTAAGTATAAGTCGCTTGGCGACAATCAATTCTCTGATAAAATAGCTAATATATTTTTTATGTTTTAATTTTGTTATAATTTTTCTTTTGTCTATACTCTATCTATATAATAAAAATTTGTTATATGTAATTTTCATTAAAAATTTAACATGAAAATGAGAAATTACAAATACTTTTTTTATTATTATTATTGTTTTTTCTTTCTGGCATAAGAATTTTCATTTGATAATAATTTAAAAAGGGTATTATACATTTGATTATGATGGATATATAAATATTTGAGACAGTGTATAGGTAGTGAACATATACAATACATATATGAATAAGAATTATTTATTTATTGAAACATTACTGAATAATAGGATTTTTCAATTTATGGTTAATTAATCATAATTACCAATTTATTTATTATTTATAAATTATTATTCAATAATAATTGTTATATTATGATGATTTTTTATAATAGAGAATAATAGAGAGAATATAAGTAGTTCAATTAACTAACACTAGAGGAATGACATTAATGAATTATGATATAAAAAGAATAATTCAAAAATGTACAAATATTGGAAAACTAAACAATTTCAAATAAATTTGTGTAAAACAAGTAAAGCACTATAGTAGTTAAGAGAATTATTCTCAAATATTTTTTTACTTTAATTTTCCTGTTTAAGCAAAGTATCCACTTAGAGTATCCACCTCGGCTGGTAAAAATGATAGTAAAATATCTAAGTATCCACTTAGAGTATCCACCTCGGCTGGTAAAAATGATAGTAAAAAATTTAAATTAAGTTTGCGCTGTAGATGGCGGTGATTTGAAAATCAGCTAATTGCTAATATTGAATTTATATATAAATTAAATTAGTTTTGAAAAAATTTTGAATGGCTGTGTGAATACTGAGTGCCCAATATCCAAAACTATAAAATGTGAGGAGAATGCATTTTAAGTTTCAATTATTAATTTAATCACGTAGATGCTGACTTAGACAGTATTTTAGAGTTTTAATTGATTTCTCCACTTAGTAGGTAATATTTCGGGTGGAAATTCGTTAAAATTTTTATACGTTTTTATTATTTATTTAATTTTTGTATAAAACGTGCAAAATGGATATGAACACATTTCATACGTTTTTCTAAATAGTAAAAATTATACTCGAACTTACAAACATCAAATTCGAGTTTAAATAAAAAATAAAGGGAAAAAGCCATTTTATTATATTAATTAATAAAAATAAATTTTTTTAGAAGAAAAAATTGCATATTGGACACTTAAGTATTCACACAGCAAAAAAGTAAAATCCGTTAACATAACCGAGTAAAAGAAATTTTTACCCACTTTATACATTAGAGCAGCATATTAAAATTGCAGTAAAAACTTGACGTTTTATTATAGCTACGCCACCTGTATATCAGAAAATTAACTACTAAATTCCCCATTTTTTTTAGGTGGATACTAAGAGAATATCAGTAAAAAAAATTTAAGCAAAAATTTTGTCTCGGGTAAAATTTTGTATGGAATTCATGTTTTTTTTAAATGGATACTAGGTGAATACTTAGCTTTAAATTAGAATTTATCACATTAAAATATAAAATTGTAATCTTAAACTATACTTTTTTTGATTAGATCGGTTTCATTGTGACAGGTTTTCTTTATATACATATAAAAATCAATAACTAATTAAACTTGTGGTGTTTATGATAAAAAAAACTCCGTATTTATCAAAATTTTATTACAAAAGTTTTGATTAAATTGTAACACAATTATTATATCAAAATTAATATATTTTAATATATTATTAATATATTTAATTTAATTTTTTTTCCATTTACTTTATTTTATACTTAAATTTAAAAGAATTTAATTAATTTGTTATTTAGAAAATCACTATTGATTCAATATTCAAATTAGTATTGATACAACTAATTTATAAGTATATATAGAATAAATATAATATATTATGGTCATTATTAAATAAAATACATTTTAGTGTTAATACCAGTCTGGTCATTGATACAAATTCACTTTACTTTCATTTTAGACCTGATCGGTCATTGATACAAGTTACTAACTGATTTAATGAAACACAAAACTCATATACTTAATTAAAATATTTACAAGGTTTGCATTAGTTTTTTTCCATCTAAATATATATTATTATTTATAATACTAATAATTTCGAAAAATTTAGAAAAACACATTATTAGTAAATAAAACTAAAAAAAAAATTCATTAAAATTATATACTATTTAATATTCTACAAAAATAAGTCTTTTTACGAATTTACCAAAATAATTTGATTTTAATCAGTAAAATTAATTTTAATTATAAATTACGTGTAAAAAACGAAAAATAATATTCAGTTTGGAAAATATAATTCATAAAACATACGTATGAAGGATAAAATACTCAGGAAGTAAATTATATTTTTCTTGGGTAAAAAAACAACTAAATAATCTGCAACAACAATTTATCCATTTTATGTAAATTTAATAATACATATAGAAATAAATAAAAAAAAAATTAACAAAATATGAATTATTAAAATATGAACATTTTTTATGTAATTAGTCGAGTAATTTTAATATAATTACGTTTTTATACTTTAGAAATTTCACTATAAAATTTATAAATATTTTGAAGTGCACTTTTTTTGTAACAAAAAAAAAATTCAATAAAGTTTAAATTGAAGGCGATAATTTTTTAATGATAGAATATGAATTAGAAAACATGATAAATGTGATTTAATTTTCAATTAAAAATTTTGATATATACTCTTATTAATATCTTTAAATATAGCACTGGTATATCCAAATGTAAAGGGAATTTTCTATTATTTAAATTTTTTTGTGTTATCCTTTGCAAATATTTTTTAAATTATTAAATTGATTTAATAATTTTCCATTATATATTCCAAAAAGTTTGTTGCATGACCTTTCCTAAAAAATAATTAATTCACTTAATATTATGTTTTTTTCAATTTAATTAATTTATCAATTAAATATTGATAATAAATTATATTTTTTTACATAACACTTAAAGTTTTTTAGGTTTTGACTTTTACTAAGCAACACTATTAATTAAATTACTTAAATTCTCAAAAATAAAACAGAATTTTATAAATTTTCATTTTTCGTTTAAAAAATTTATGTAAGTGATATTTTAACAAAAATATCCACTAATTATTAAAATTTAAATGACAAATTTCCACAAAATGACATTTTTTTAGTCAAAATTACAATTTTGCATAAAATGGTGTCTGTACACAAAATGGTTTACTTTAAATTTTATAATTTAATTAATTTTTTCTAATTTTCAAATTTAACAAATTTCAATGAGAATACCATAAACTGATTTTTGTATAAATTACCATTTTCTTATATTTTTTCAATGTTTATTTTCGTAAATTTAAACCATTAAATATTAATAAAATATAATTAATTAAAGCGACAACTAACTTAAATAATTAACAGAAAATTATTCTTTGAAAATATAACTTACAAATTAAAAGCCAACAGCACAATAAGAAAAAATAACACTTTTATTAATTTTTGAATTTTACGAAAGAATAGAAAATTTATATATTAAATTTTCATTTTCTTCATTCATTTTTCCATTTTTTCTTCTTCATAATTTTCTTTTATTTCTTTATTTGTTATTTTAATTTCAAATTAATTTGTTTTAACTTTTTTTTTCAAAACAAATATTTTACTTTTTATTAAATTAAATTATAATATCACTTTAATTATACAGCACAAAAAATTATCTGGTTTAGAGGTATAGGGAAAATAGAAATAAATTAAAAAAAAATTCATATTTTTTATAACAAACCATTTTGTTTTAGTGTACGCATTCTTAATTTATATTGAATGTAATTATTTTTAAATAAAAATATATTAATTTAAATAATCTTTTTTTTAATTTAAAATATAATTTATTGTAATGAAAATTCTACATTAATTATTTTGGAAACATAAAATTCCAGGTAAAAATATATGCAAATGGATATTCGAATTGAAAAAATTATTAAATGAAAATTTTAATCCTTTTTGTGTATTATATATGTGCTTTATAGTTTCGTTATTAATTTACAATTATGTTTTTGTGTATTAAATCCTTTTGCGACATTTATTAAATAATAATAGTTAAATCTTTTTTATATTTAAATTTCCGGTTGACGTTTCTACTTTTTAATGTAGAATTTAATAATTTAAAAAGAGAATTTTTTTAATCAAAAACAGAACGAATAAATTTTTTATAAATTTTCCGGGGAAAAGCTCGTTTTTTTGTGTAACGAAAAAATATTGAAAAATTAATTTTATTTCGATTGCTTTTTTGACACAAAATGAAAATTTTTTTTATCCTTTTTTTGTTGTTGTTATTATTTTGGAAAAAAACAGAATAAGAAAAAATCAAAAAATAAAAATAAAATTCGTTATTTACAACAAACGTAACGAACGATAACACGACAGCAACTAACTTAACAACCTTTTAAATGTTAAGGATGCCATCTATACTACTGTATATTTATTTCTCGGTATAACAAATGTATGAAATATTTTATTGTGTAAATGTATTTGTGTAAAGTGAGGGTGGCTTGTCATATTTTTTTTGTTCTTTAGTTTCTCTTGCTTTATTTTTATGTTTTTGTACATAATTTTCGTCTACACTTGGTTTTTTATGGAAGAAAATAGTCTAAAACGTAAGCGAAGAAAGTTTTTAGTTTTAAGGAAAAAAAAGAAGACTGCAAAAAATACACCTACTCCATATTTAAAATTAGAATTCTTTATACAGTAATTTGGGGTAAAATATATTCAATTTATAGAGTATAAAGTTTTTGGTTTAAGGTTTTTGCGATATTAAGTATCAAAAAAATTTAAATAAATCGAATCATTAATATTATTTCAGTCAATTTTATTTGTAATATATCATACGAGCATAATCTTAATTTTTAATATGTATATGGAAGTACTAATTTTAAATCGCCATTTTGTATTATTATTTATTCTAAAGATTTGCACTTAAGAAATATATGTATATTGAGAAATTAATGATACTTAATTATTTTTGCTACCTTTATAAAATTGCTATCTTTATAAAATCCTTAACAAAATTTAAAAATATTACTTTTAAGTGAATAAAAATTATAAATTAATTAAGAATTTGAGTGATTGAATTAACAAATTATTTATTTGTTAGAGATTTTAAAGTCAGATTAAAAAGATGCAAAGATGTCTAATACATATGTTTATTTATATTTGTGCAATAAAAAAATTGACTCTATTCAATTTACTATTTGTGATAAGTTAGACAACTTATAATGTCAATAATCATTAATATTTATTTAAATGATTTTTTTAGATATATGCAAGCGGTGTTGGTTTAGTATACTGTGCATTATGTTGCAGAGCTATCTATATTGACTATTTCGCTCTAATTTATATTACATATGCTAATTTATATTATATAATATATGATATATCAGTAATGTAGTGGGAAAAATTATGCTTTCGGTCGAATCCAATTGTTGACAACAATATACTTATTAATTAAAGCTCATCGAAATTATTAGTTGCTCCCCATTGTAGAGGAACTTGTCGCAAGTAATCCTGCTATATAATATTCATTTGATATAATTTAGCCATGGAATCTTGAAAAACGAGTAATTTTGTTCAACGAAACCCCTATTTACTGTATATCACAAACACATTTTTATTTGTAAACTATTCATAAGAAATAAAAAGTAGTTATGTAGTTTTGTATCTATATAAATCCCAGCTATGAAATTGTGGTGAAAATATGAACAAATTCACCTTTGTTGTCGTTTTCGTTATGAAAAATTTTAATACAAATTATTGTTTGTGGGTTATGATATCCTTTATGAGCCAATTCTTTTGTAGCCTTAAAAATATATATCTATAGTATATAAAAAACTTTATTATACACAAAAAATGTATAATACCCTTTTGGTTTTACAGGGTGTTAAATAAAAACGATATTATAAATTTAAAATAAAATTTGTTGAATTAGGAAAGAAGATACAAAAATTAACTGTATTATAACAAAAAGGGTATTGAGCTATACAAAATGAAAGGTTACAAGGATAAACAGCACATTGTGTAATTTGTCAGTTTTTTTTATCCAAAAACTTATACGACAATGAAACACAAAAGTTTTCCTTTTTGAGTTTTATTATCCTTGTTTTGTGGGGGGTTAGTTTTGTTATTATTTATTTTTTTGTATTCTGACGGTTAGACAAGAACAAATTTTTTTTTTCACTGGTAAGGATATACCTATCTATGTAAGAAATTTTCTTTTTAACAAATTGGAAGTTTTTGGTTATTTGTTTTGTTATGGTTATGACTTGTAAAATCTATATTTATATATTTCGTTATTTTAACTTGAGATGATCGTATGTGATTTGGATTTAACCTTGATTGAAATTCTGACATTTGAATATACATACATATGGAAAATTCCTTGATTTTTATTTATATTATTAAAAATCGTTTGATATAATTTTTCTTTATTTAGATAAAAAAAAATGGAAAAAAGAAAATATTTAAGTTTTGATTAAATATTATTTATTAACTAAATGGATTTTTGGTTATAAGATTTAGTATAAATTAATGAATATTATCACAGATTTAAGTAAATGATTCATTTCAATGATTTTACTTATTTTCGTTGGAAAAGAAATTTTTTGATTTTAATATTTAAGATCCTATTAAACTTGAAATTAAGGAAATTGATTTAAATTGTTTAGAAAATTTTAGATAATTTTACTGATATTTTTCGGTGTTGGATCAATATAATTAAAAATGATTTTAAACACAAAAGAAAATTATGATGACTTTAGTAGACCATTACATAAAAGTTTTTTACAATAACTAATTTTCACCTACTATAAAAATATTTACTTTTTTCACTACAATAATCTGAAAAACAATATAGTACCTATGGTACTTCATTTTATGAGCCATAAAAAATTGTAACAACATTTATATTTATTTATTTTTGTCTACTCTTCAACAGTAAATAAAAAATATTTATTTGAAATTTTATGAGAAAGTATCTTACATAAACTTTGTATCACAAAAACAAAGTCAAAATTTTATGCACACATATTTAATGTAAAAAAAAATTAAACAAAATCTATTCTATTCGAATTTTATCGTAATCCTTCGTTTCAGGTGTTTTTATAATCATATTTTTGTATATTTTTATAATGAAAACTAACAACATAAATAATATAAAATATATATAAAAAATGTTTCAAAAATATTTTTCAAAAATACTATAACCATAAAAAATCTTCAAAGTAAAAAAATTATCTTATAATTTTCATAAATTCAAATTAACAGAAAAAAAAATTGTTGCTCTTTTTGAAATTATATTTACACAAAAAATATACGTTAAAAAATATTTATGTGCTACAATAAATCAGAATAAAGTGTTTTCTTTTTTTTACCTATACAGAGATAATAATATTGTTAGTATAGAAAGTGTACACCCAGGATAATTCAACAGGTCAATTATTATTATACGAGTAAAAAAAACTCATAGACAATTTATTCACTGAACCATTTCCATCCCAGCAATCGCTAACAAAAAGTTTTGGTAAATTATCAAACATTTTAACAAAAAAAAACAAGAATTTTTATCTGATTTTATATACACAGAGAACATAAATGAAAAGGATTTTACGGATCCACATGTAAATTTATTGAACTTTTCAACTTTTTAGAATTTATGGTACTGAAGGTTTTGAAAAATTATACTAAATTTTTATAGTTACTCAAACTCTTCCATTTTTCATACAAAATTACTACCCATTTTTGATAAATAGTTACTAAGCTTTTTTGTTGTTGTAAAAATGTCAATTTTTTATAAGGGGAGAAGATAAAAATTCATAGTTTAATTTCAGCACATTAAACTTTGTGTTAATAAATATATTTTTGCTCGTGATAGTATATATAAAATTTATTACTTTTTATGTTCGTTCTGATCCTGCTCTCATGTGATGCATATTATTAGTCTTAACACTAACAAATAAAACATATGTATTCATTTGAAGAAAGAAAGTGTTGGATTATGTTTAAATTGAAATGAAAATTTAAGGATTTTAATTTGAATAATTTGGTTTTTTTTAAATTGATTTCATTTCGGAGTCATGTTGTGAAAAGCTACGAATTAGCTTTTTCGTGGTGAATTTTTTCTAAGACAAATAATCTCAGAAAATTTCCCAAGCTTTAGTCCTTTACTGAAATATTTCTAAAAAGCTTTTGAAAATAACAAATGGGAAATTATTGAGTCCTTTAAAGCTTTTTTTGTCCTTGTATAAATCCTGTAAATCAATTAATCATTTTTGTTTACATTTGTTAAAGCTTTTTCCTTTAATTTTTGTTGTAATTTCAAGAAAATAAATATGATTAAATATTCAAGTTATATCATGGAGTGTAATAAAAATTTAAATAATGAATTATTATTTATTTGAAATGACCAGTCATTAGTAACGAAATTTTATTTGGAAAGAAATGAAAGTTTTATAATTTTTAAAATATTGATGATTGGAAAATAATTCAAATATGAATAAATAAATAAGTTTGATTTTATTTATTTTTTGTTAGAATGATCTGATTTATTAAATAAAGACGATTGACCTAAAAAAATTGTGAAATTCATGAATTTTTATGCATGTATACGGAAAAAATATTTATACAAATAATATTTTAGTTTTAAATCATGACACAAAATAAATTTGTTGATATTTCATGCAAAAAGTTATGCATCCTTTGTGGGGCGGACTTATTTGATTTGATAATATTAGTCATTGGAGAACGGACCTTCAAATGACTTAACACTAAGGTATAAATGTTGTGCATCAACGAAATTTAACTGATCCGACCGAGCAATGAAACAACAATAATTCATGACAATCTGGATTGCAACCACAAATTATTGAATAATTTTAACAAAAACAAAATTATATAACATATCAATCTGCGAAAATTTTCATATATTGATAACTTGTAAATTATATTTTCAATTTTAAATATATTACAAGAGTTTGTAATATAATTGAAAATTGCTTTATGTGATTATTTAAATTATAATTAAAAAAAAAACTATATTTTTCCGTATTTACAGGTGTTCTTTATTATCTTCCAACGAATAGTCACACCTCACACATCATTTACTGTGGACATTTACTAATTAATTATGATACTTTTCACTAATTAATTTTCAATAATGGTTATTTAGAAATTACTATAGTTTGCTCCTACACAGCTTTGGTACTATCTTTATTCAAAGTGGCAATTCGATCGTACAAGAAGGATTCAAAGTTTAAACGAACCTCTGCGGTGACTGAAAAAAAATTATCAAAAATACAAAAGCCTAATTTTACATTTCATTCAACCAAAATATTAATAGTAATTTTGATTTAAATTTAAAAAATTTATCAAATTCATACGTATTTGTCTCATGTACATATTTACCATAATTTTAGATGAATTAAGGACGGTGCACAATTCGGGCTTTAATCGATAGTGTTAACTTTAACTTCTATTAACGCTAGCGGAAAAAGCCAGACTTCGCACAATTGTAGCTTAGATTTTGTTCCATATTTGTCAATTTTTCATAATTTTTATGTGATTATGATAATTTTTATTCCACCAAGTTTTTGCCTACCAGTGTTAAAATCAATATTTTACAAACATTTTGCGTCCTAAAAAATGATTTCTCACCAAATTTTTGCCTCCCAATATTAACATTGTCAAGCGGTGGCGTAAATTTTTCACATTGTTGAAAGTCAGCGCTAGCGTATTTTTTGGCTGGCTTACATTGATTTCCATATGTTGAAACTTTTTCAAGTTAACACTATTGATTAAATCTGTAATTGTGCACCGGCCATTATTTTTGATATTTATGAAAGATCATTTATATATGTTCAAATTTAGAATAGCCAAAAATATTATTTGTTTCAATTTTATAATGAAATTGTATCATATTTTTAAAACTGCTAATCAATCAAATTTTCGAAAATTAAATTATCTTTATTATTAGTAAAGGGTAGCTGTTTATTGGAATTTTTCCAATAAAATCTATAAAAGAAAATTTAAAAGGATATTTAATTATACATACATATGTACATAAACATAATTATGAAAAACAATTTAGTTGAGAATTTCTTTTCTAGATTTGAAATAAAAATAAATTTTTGAAATTACTCGGCTATCGGAGTGTAAAAAATAGTATTGCTTATTGATATTATTGAACGATTTTTATTGAAGTAATTATTACTCTTCTAAGCCTAAAGGGATCATTACCAATTACCTATATATATAATTGAAATTTTTGATCAATAATATTATTATGACAGTTAAAGTTAATTATACATTTTCACAAAATTCAATGTATGCGAAATGAAATTGATTTGAATTTTTTTATGAAATTGACACTTTAGGACATTTTTATGACATTGATTATCGCAAGAAAATATCATATTTGAAAGACGCTTTTCTAATAAAATTTATTTAAATATTTTATAAATAACTTTAATTTTTATTAAAGAAAAATAATAATAATCATCCGTCATCTGTCAAATTTTTATAAAGTGTCAAACGTTAAGTTTAAAGGATTTTAATTCTACCCAATGCCATCATTATTATGCTATATATGAAATGATGAAAAACTGACGACAGATTTCTAAGTTAAAGCTAAACGTTAGAAATTTTCATATTTTTATTATTTTTTGCTGTTTATTAGTTTTTTTGTTTAATATTTTTGATAAAGTGTTATTTTTCCTTTAGTCCTTTTTCGTTATTGTTGTTGTTATATTAAAATAAAGGCGCGTCAGAAGATGAATAAAATTTAAAGGAGAGTATAATATGTATAAGAAAAAAGTTATTTCAACAACGGTTGAAAGAAATATAATACAAGGCAGGGTGAAATTACGGATCGTACCCTATCAACATTAAAGGTGTCAGGATACATCGTTTAATCTTTCCTTTTGCGCTGTGTGTGTGTTTCTCTTTAAATATAATTTTTTTCTTACTTGTATATATTAGTGAAAGCTATAAAACAGGGAAAAAAACTGAAAGGTATTCGAAAGGATTTAAGATTAAAAGTTTTTTTTATTCCAAGGAGTTTTTGTATTTGTTTTTTTTTTTGTAGGTGAAGACAGAATAAGATAAAAAAATAATAATAATGAATAAGTAAATCACAGGCTAAATGGATTTTATTATATCAAAAGAAAAACTGATATTATAGTTAAATTTAAAGCAATTAAAACGAAATTTCTTAGTTAAATCCTGATAGAAATAGAAAAAAAAATCAATTTGAATTTACATAAAACTTATTATGAAATAACAATTAGGATATTTAAGTCTTTTTCTCTATTTAAAGATTTTCGTCGATGTTGTTTTGCAAATTCTGCAATTTCAGAAAAAGGGTTTCTTGTTAAATGGCTTTCTTTTTAAATGGTTTTCTTTTAAACATTTGGAATCAATTGAAATTATTGTCCTTTTTTCCTCAATAATTTTTTTTATACACATTTTTATATTTTGATTGTGAACCAACAAAAAAAATGTATAATAAACGTTTCGATATGAATATAAAATGAAACCATTTCAATTTCATATAACTATAAATTAATTGAAATTAATGATGATGAAATCAGCTTTTTTTATCGTACATTCTACTTAATAAAATTATATTGCAAATAGAAAAAAGGAAAATATTAACAGAAAGAGTGAATTTGTGGAATTGTTTTTAAAGTACTGATATCCTTAATTTTGGGGCATAATGTTTGAGGGTCATGTATATTTGATTGAAATTTAATATAAGGAAATAATATGATAATACATCCCAAGCAACAAAATAGGTTAATTTTACGTAAATTTTACGTCATAGATTTTAAGGAAGTCGAAATAACCTAATAATTTACCTCGAAATTACGTAAATTTTACGTCGTGAGTACCTAAATGAGAGTAAAAGTTACCTAAATATTAGGTTAAATTTACGTTATTTTCCCTGTTTTATAACTATATAGAAATTTTGCAAAATTATATTTATGTAAAATTTACGTAAAATCGACGTATTCTCGACGTAAAATTAACTTAATATAACCTAATTCTAACTTATTTTAAAATTAGAAAGAAATAATAGAAAATTATTATCTTCCGTCCTTTTTAGTCATATTATAAATATATTATATATATTTATAACATAAATAAAAAGGACAACATGATTAATATAAACCACTGAAATAATAAAGATAAAATATTATACATATTTCTAAATTTATAATAAAGTTTTAAATATTATAATATAAATTATTTAACTTATTTTCGTATTATCGTATACTAAAAATATATTGCAATCCCATATTTTATGTGAAATATGGTATTGTACTTCTTAATTATAAATGGGCATTGACATTAATAGTTTTTAAGGAAATAAATATTTATTATGAATTATTATTTTTTATTTTAAAAGGTCCAACCTATTTTTAAAACTATTTTTTTTTTTTTTGACCAAATACATGAACTTTTTTTATATTTTTATACTATATAATTGCGTAAATATGTAAAAAAAAATATTTCAATCGCATAATTATTCTAATTTTTTGGTTTTCATTTAAAAATATGGCTGACCCTTTCCATTTAACTTAATAGTCAAATTTACTATTTTTTTCGACCAATAAGTTAAATTGTATTTGAAATAAGACCGTTTTACGAAATTTTTCGTCTATCAGGTCAAATTTTCTTAACTTTACTTTATAGTTAAAGTTATATATTGTCTTAAATAAGTAATATTTCCCTCTATAGGGAAAATTTCCTTATATAAGTGAAATTCTTGTAAGCGCCACTTACTTTTAAGTACACATTTTATAGTGTAAACACAATGTGGCAGCTGACTTTGACTTAATGAAAAAAAATATAAAATTAAAATATATTAAAAAATTTAAATATATAAATTTAAATTATATTTTATCGTCGTGGTTATAATTCATTTTGATTTCGCGGTGATAATTCCTTTCCAAAATGCATTTACCGCTTTCATTTATTCCCGCGGCCTAAAGTTATGCAGTCAACAGTTCGCCACCACTATTAAATTAACTAGTAGTTATAAGTTTTCGATTTAATCATACTAATACTGGTAGCGCAACTGTTGACCGCGACGACAAAATGAAGAATGGCCACGACGCTAAAATCCTAAAATGAAGTGTAAATTAATTTTCAAAATGATTTATGACCGCGACGTCAAAAAGTAGGATGGTCGCGACGTCAAAATGAAGTATAAATTTATTGTCAAAATCAGTCAAGACCGCGACGTCAAAAAGTAGTATGGCCGCGACGTTAAAATAAAGTATAAATTCATTTTCAAAATTTGAATTGTACCACGACGTCAAAATGTAGTATGTTCGCGACGTTAAAATTAAGTATAAATTCGCTGCCACATTGTGTTGTAGGCATAATGTTATACGAACCCGATATATCAATGGCGAATATTTATACTTACTGATGCAAATTGTTTCTTTTTCGTATTATTTACGTAAATATTACTTATAAGACATTTTTAAACTTGACTATGAAGTAAATTTTACTATTTAGTAATATATCGAAGGAAAATTGACTTTGTAGTTATTTAATTTCATAAAAGGAAATTTGGAGGTAATATTTACGTAAAATTGGCGTAAAAAATTCCCTGAAAGTTGGATTAACTGTTAGGTTATATATAAGGAAATTTTGTGTCACGTTTTTTTACCTTGAAAGTAGAATTTACGGCATAGTTATTTTTAGGGAAAAATTAGGTTTATTTGTCGTAATTGTCGACCTGGAAGGTAAAAAGTGGTCATTGTAAATTTACCCTAAAAAATGACTTAATAAACAAAAATTATTTCCCTAAAAGTTAAGAATTAAGGCAATCTTACGTAAATATAACTTATCAAGACAAATCAGCTTAGCTTTAGACAATTTTCCTTGATCTGTTGCTTGGGATATATATAAAGCCGCGTCCACATATACACCGAACGAACGAACGAACGAAGGGTCGTTCGTTCGGCCAGAATTCGAATGGATAGCGAATGACTAACGAACGTTCGTTCGTTCGTTGTACTTGGGAATGTTTGGGCGAACATTCGTTCGGTGATAAGAAAAAATAAGCGAACGACTGGCGAATGTAATAAATATTTTATAGTAATTTTTTTCTAAAATTTTCAAAAATCACAACAAAAAAAATATTTAAAAAATTTTTGAATTAAATTCGGACCAACATTAGGACCAACGAATTTTACAACGAACGAACGAACATTCGTTAGAACAACGAATCTACAGCGAACGAACGACCGAACGAACGAATGTTCGTTGGCGATCCAGACAAAATGGTTCGGCAACGAACGAACAAATATTCGTTCGTTCGGCGTCCACGTCCGCACATACCGAATCTTGATCGAATGTTCGTTCGCTCGTTCATTCGTTCGTTCGTTCGCTGTATATGTGGACGTGGACGCCGCTTTAGAATTATTGAAAATTAAAAGGCTTGTTAAGATTTAATGTTTCAGTTTTACTGTGAATTTGAAGTATAACTATTTCGGTAATTTTGAGCTCAAAGTATTGGTTCAACCATAATGGGCATATGCAAGACTATGCAAAGTGTCAAAACTATTCGAATGCATTAGAATATTCTTCGTTATGCACTGCCACATTTTTGTTCCAACCATAATAGGAATACGGAAACTTATGGCGTCGTAATTATTTTTTTTGACAATTTTTGTAAATAAATAAAGAATCTCAAAGTAAAAATCAAATTAAATAAAAAACAAACTATTTTTTTATATGTTTGTCAAATTTCCGTAAGGAACTACAAAACTGATCGTAGTTATATACGGAAATTTGGTAATCAAAAGTATAACGAAACAGATGACAGAACTTAACGAACGGAACCATATGCACAATATGGTTTGAAGATACAATTTACATATAATCGAACCATGCATAGATTTTGCATAAGCCAGCATATGCCATTGAGCCTTTTACATAAGCCAGCATATGCCATTGAGCCTTATCAGTTTTACGTTTTACCGGTATGAGTATTCTGCGCTTCAGTTTAAGCAAAATAAATAATTGGCTAAAAATGCCTTTAACGTTTCAAATACTTCGCATTTCGCAATGAGTATCTATATCACCATTCTGGTGTTTCAAATTCCAAACCACTGAAGAGAACGCTCCACAATGCTAACACTCACAAAACATAATTACCCATTTTTACACATTAATAATATAAAAATCTTATGAAGAATATTTTTTGTCAAATTAAAATGCGCAAAAATAAAATTTCTATTTCGTCTAATTGAAATTGAACGATCCAAAAATTTTTATTGAGGCAAAAATGTTTCTAAGTATTTATTATTTTTAAAGGTTGATAAAAATATTATAAATATATATGTACATAATAACGATTATCCTTAAGGAAATACACAACAAAAACATTCAACAATAAAGAATATATAGCAGAATATTGAAAAGGTCAAAATAAATATGTTTATTTTCGATATACTTCTATAACAATCATGAATATGAAGAAGAAAAATGAAAATTGTGTGAAATGGGTAGAAACTGGTTTAAGAAAATGGAATACTTTTTAATTTTCTTAAGAAATTTTGTCTCAACAATTTTCTTTTTTTAAATCCTTTATTATGTAATTGTCTTTCCTGTTCGTACGTATGTAAGTTTGTATATAAGATTTTTTGGAAAAATGGTGTTGTATATATTCTCCTTACTGTTGGAACATATTCATATATAGCATATAGACTTAGAATCAGTCCATTCTGACCGAAATTCGTATAATAGTGTAGATAGAGTAGTACAAGAGCTTTCCAATTTAAGTAATTGGGGTCCAAAATTATTGATGATGAAATCCTGAATTGGATAGGTAATATAGATTTTACTATATAAAATATAGTAAAATCTATATAGTCAAATTGTACTTAATATACAACCCATTTTGGACGTGCATCACTTTAAAAGTTCACTAAAAATATTGTTTAAATTTAGCTTTCGAAACTCATGTGAAATATTACATCCATCATCATTATTTAATATTCAACTTAAAAATATCGAAGATATATAGATATAATAATAAATTGGTATAAAAACATTATGACACTCAAAAAATTACATGATTGGAAACTATTGTAAAGCTATTTCAGGTGCAGACCAATTTTCTAAATTATAAAGAAAAAAAGGAATATTTTCTTTCATTTTTCCTTATAAAATTTGTATTTTTATCTTAACCAAACAAACAAAGAGCAACAAAATATAAAAAGCACAAAATTGTTTATAAGGAAAAATATAACAGAAAAAGATTTCAGATAATTTTATATTATTTGTTTTTTTATTTTCATTTCTTTTTTCGACACTGCAAAGATATAAAAAAAAATTCGTGATAGGAATAATTTTTCTGCCATTCTTTTTTCATTTTAATTTTGAAGCTATTATAAAATATAATTAGTTTTTTTCGGGTTAGTGTTGAATGATCGATAATAATTATTTACTTTTTTTTGTATTTACATAGTTGTTTATTTTACAGGAAAATGAGTTTTCCGATTATGTAAAAATAGTTATAAAAAATTTTCATTTGATTTTTTGATTTTTTTGGAATTCATGAAAATAAATTATATTTTTTTTATTAGAATATTCATTAGGAGTTAAAGAAAATGTATAAAATTTTAAGGTCGTTTTATTTCTTAAGAATTTCTTAGTTGGTATAATGAAATTTTTCCATAATTTTGATAGGGTTATTTAAAAATACAAATATGTACTTGCAATTATTTGAAATTATTTTTTCTATATTTCACAGTAATTTTCAAATAATTACATAATTATTTCCTGATTTTTATTATGATTATTTTACACGATTACTACTTTAACTTACTTAAAAATTCAAATCAATATTGGAAATCACCATAAATAAAATATTTAAAAATAAATTGAAAAAAGTTTGATAAATAATTAATGCTTTCAACTACCACATAAATGAACGATACTTTATAAGTGATGAATTTGCTAAGTTATAATTTACATAATTAAAAAAAATACTTTTACGTATTAGAAATTATTTCCTATTACATATAATATTTTATTGCAAATAGTAAATTAAGACAATTTTAAATGAATTTACTAAATACTTTATAAAGGATATATTTAAAATTTAATATTTACAAATAACAATTATTAGAAATATAACTTTTAAACAAACTATATTTTTATTAATTATTTTATATAATTAAAAAGGAAATATTAATTTCTAATTAACATAAAAATATTTACAAGTTATTCCTTGAAGGTGGTTTAAAATCGATAAGTAAAGGACTAATTAAAACAATGAAAATATTGAATTTCTTTTTTTAAAAACGAAATTTATTAAATGTTTAAAATATTCCATTAATTATATTATTAAAATACAAACAAGCATAAAACGAAAATGTTTCTACCAAAAAAAACTTGCTATAAATTTACTTTGGCATCTGATTTTAAGTGGAACTAATTATCTTTAATATCTCATAAACGACAAAAAACAGAAAAAATAAACATATATTTGTGATATTCATTAAAAATGATTTCGTCATTAAAGCTTCACCACCTCAAAAGCCCCCCTTCATACCATAAAATTAAAAATATTAATATATTTAAATACCAAAAAAACGAAATTCACATATAACAGAGAATGCCTTTAGCATTTGTATTTCTTTTTTTTTAATGTACACATAAACCAAAATTATTTTTTATGATTTTATGACTTTCTTTTATATTATTTTTTTATAATTTCCTACTCCTTAATTTAGCACCCTTAAACATATTAACCCTAACCAAAAAAAAACACGAACTGAAAATCCAATTAATTTTTTGTCTTGTAATTTACCATTATATCAGCAACAATTCTGCCACCACCAGCTATAGCAGCTGCCACTGGACCATCGTGGCATGAATCAGCTTTAATATTATCACTAAAACCTCCACCACCACCATCATCAGCATCATCGTCAGTTACATGATTATTAAATTTGCTAATACCAATTTTATTATTGCTTTTGTTTTTGCTAAGAGAAGTACGAAGGTTTTGTACCGAAAGGATCATTCGATGTGTGACAAGTGCCATTTTTTATAATATAGTATATATTTTTTTATATACACAAAATAAATTTTAAAAGTGAACGTTATATGTACTTTTTCGTCTTAGAACCGCAATTTCCAAAATTATTCAAGATACAAAAAAAAATTATTCACATTAAATCGTATACCAATTTTTAATATAATATTGAACTTATAAAATTTCGCTGATCCTTTGAAATTATTATTAATTCCAGTTTATTGAAAATAATAAATTTTAATGGAAAACCTCAAAAAGAAAAAAAAAACAGAAATATAACAACAACAAACTCCTTTTAAAGCGTATCACATGCCGTGATATACTAAAATTTTATAGTGTTATTATTTAAAAGACATAACTAAAAACGAAATGTCCTGTTCCATTTCATAAAGGATAATGCTTTTTAATAAGTTTTCTTTTATTTATTGTTGTTGTTGCATGAGCTATTGTAAAATTGTTGTTGGTATGTCATTAATGTTTGCAACTCATAATACATTTTAGACAAAAAAAAGCACAGTTGGTTAAAAAAGTCAGTTGGTGCTGACAAGTGAAAAAAATATGATTTAGTATAGTATTGGAAGTGGATAGTTAAATTTTTCAGGGGAATGTCACTCTTGTTAAAAAAAAATGATAGTTTATAATGCTAAGCAGATAGTTTCTAATTCTAATGGTACGTTGTGCAAGTAAGTCATATTTCCTTTGGTCCATAAATTTATAGATAATTTTACTTATGTATGTAAATTATTTTATTACTACACACTTTACAGTAATATTCTCATTAGAGAGAAATTAATAAATAATATTTATTAATAGACCAAAGAAATGTCAAAATCACTGTCACCTTAGACAAAATTAGATACACTATTCAGAGAATTTGTATTTATAGAGAAAAGTAGATGGAAAGCTTTAATGTAAAACAAAGTGATTTGATGAAATGTACTACCCCTATTTTTATAATAAGGATTCACTTATGTATTATTCTTTCAATCAAACTATATGACATTGTGTCGAGTGGAAATTATAATACATATATATATACGTAATAAATATGAGGACTTATTTGCTTCTAAAACCCAAAAGCGACAATATAAAAATGAAAAATTTATACCATGACTTTATTATGACATATGGTTGGTCTATAATGCAAAATTATATAATTTTAATATAGCTCTATATATATATAATATACAAACAGACTACACTAATCTACTTAAGTATGGTATTTGTAGTACGCTACATATTTACGATTGTATGTATTTGTACTATATTTTTATAATAACAAAATAATGACATTTGCATTAAAGGTATGAACTTAACATATGCCTGAAGGACAATAATATATATTTTTTCTGATGAAAAATTTATAGTTTATTTAAGTTAATTTTTTTTCAACCAATTTCAGTTAATGTAAAAAGGATTAGATGTTTGTTTTTAAAAGAATAATTATATTCCCAATATATTTGTCCTTTTGATGTAATTAGAATTTTTTTAGCCACTTAATGCATAAACGTGTAAGTAGTTAGCCATTTTTGCATTCACAAGTACGTAGTCAGTTATATTTAAGTATTTACAGCACAATACTGTGCCTGGAGATTCATATTATTCGCAAGGTAAGTGTATATACTAAGGGATAATCCTGCAACTAAATTATAATTCAGTAACTAAATTTTTAACAAATGTCAACAATCGTAAGTTATGTGTGCCAAGCCAATACAAAATCAAGGTAAATATCAGATTCTTCCATCCTTGAATTGGTAATGAAATTTACTTAAATTTAGGTATATCAAAATCTATTAAATTCATATTCCGTATTTATACAATTATTTCATAACACTATCAATTTTTCTGTTAGCATATACTTTTTTGTACATAAATTTATGACCAATTGGTGAACAAGAAACGTTTACCACCACAATAAATGAAAACTTACAACCATAGTTGATTAAAACCAATATTGTAAATTCAAAATTTAATTTTTATCCTATCCCTCACCGATTATAGTATACATTTTTTTTTACATAATATTAAAATAAAATTACACATTATATTATTTATGGAAATGGTGTTCTAATTTTATTCAAAAAGAAAAAAATAAGAGCAGTTCTTGAATTTCCTTTTAGAAAAATAATATTTTATATATATTTTTTCTGTACAAGGACCTTCTTATACATGTGCAAATTAAATATAAAAGAAGCTATAAGAAGTCTATACTAAATAGTTATAAAATTCTTTTTATATAAGGTTTTATTGCATGTATAGTACTTGTCGAAATGAGGTAAGGTTTTATTAATTTTGGTTTTATATTTTCATATAAATTCAAATATTATTCATCCTTTTATGTCATTCTGTGGGCTTTAAATGAATGCATTTAGACAATTTAATAACAAAATCAAGTACGTGTTACAGGGTGATAATTTAATTAAAAATTATTTAAATTATTAAAAAAAAATTTATATATGGAGAATTTATTGATGAAGCGAAGGTTAATGGTATGGTAATGGTAAAGAATATTACTCTAATGTAAAATAGTTTTATGGATGTAAAAGCTCTCATTTTCGAATCTTCCATTTGTTTTGATTGATGAAATTCAAAATACCTTTATTTGTAACAAAATATCATAATTAATTATCTTGTTATTGTAAAAATTATTGAAATTAAATTCGCAAGTGTTGTTTTTGTTGAAAAGAAAACTTTTTTATGGATTGTCTTATAATTTTCATAAATATGAAAATATATCAGAATTATTAATGTGAAATACAATTATTCTATGATTGAAAAAATTTCAAAATACATATGTAGTGCAGTAGTTGTCCGCGAACGTGTTAAAAAGCTTTTCTGAAATCATTTAAGACTTTCCAAATGTTCAAATATCAAAGTCATTTTGTATTTTGAATTTTTTTTCCTCCTTAAATCACTCTGTAATTTTAAATTTTCGGTATTACAAACGTGTTTCTAAATCTATATAAATTATTGTCTTATTAAAGAACACACGTAGCATATATACATTCAAATTAATGCTATTCACAGTAAAAGAAAATAAGAGATAGGAACAAAAATTTATATTCTTTAATAGTTACTTGTTTAGAGAGAAGGTAAAAAAAATATATTGTAAATATTGCTGGAAAAACTTTTGTGATTAATATTACAGTAAAGTATTATCATTTAAAAGATACTAAAAAATTTCATATTCACATACGAAAAATCTAATTTACATTTACAATATCTGTATATCTGTGGTTTGAAAAATATATATTTATACAAATATGTACCTATAGGTTTTTTTTTTATAAATTTGTAGATCGAAACCAATATAAAAAAGTTTATTAAATTCTCTACTCTCTATACTTGATATTGACATTCATGACATATTTTTGTTTTAGGATTTTTTTTGATGAAACGAAAACTTAATTAAAAGCTCGAAAATCAACAGTTTTATATGTTCGTTAGTAGTACGGTATATTATATAAAACCATTAATATACAAATTAATTTTTTTACCAATTTTTAACTTATCTGTATTTTGATTTGTGTTTTTTTATATTTTTATTTTCGTAATATTTAAAATTTCAGTTTTTAATTCTGGCAAATTTTCAAAAATTTATAATTGGAAATACATATTTAGGAAAAGTTTTCTATTATAATCATGGATGTTATGTTGAGTTTTAATAAGCATTAATTTTATTGAATTTTCTTCGAATTTTATTGAAATCATGTTGAAATTTAATTATTGTGATTGTGATATTGAGATTTTAGTGGGTATATTTTTTGTTGAAAACTAAGCAAAAATTCTTTATTATTAATGAAACTACTTTTAATGTATAGTTGAATTAAATTGTGTTATGAAATAATTGTATACATACTGAATATGAATTTAATTGTACATCGTAAATGCTGTCGCTGCCGCTGCTGATACTTTTTTTTGCTGCTAGGTTGTGTTTGTGTTACAGCCTTAATGCATTTTATTTTTGGACAATATTTTGTCAATCAAAAATAAATATTATTTGTAAATACGGTACTGAAATAATAAATCATTTCAATTTATAAATTCCTTTGCTGATTTTTGTTATTAATTATTTCAGTTATTTATCTATAATTTAAATTATAAAGTGAATTTCTTTCAATAATTCCAAATTAAATATTTTAACAACTAACTTGTCTTTAATAGAAGAATTACCAGTTTTAATCATTGGTCAATTATGTATATTGCTTTGAAAAGCTAAATTTTACTATTTTACTTTCCCTTTTATGAATTCACAGTTCGAGTATATAGGTATATTTATTTATATATATATATATATATATATATATATATATATATATATATATTAATATATATATCTCCTCACCTGGCCATAACTCTTAAACGGCTTGACCGATTGAGCTCAAATTTGGAAGTTGTTGTGTCATCAATGGCTTGGTACCATATAAATTTGGGGCCTTTTTGATTAGGGTGACGGGGGCGCGGAGGGCCGTTTAATTTTTGAATGTACCAAAAAACCATGTGGGATATCTGAAGCTCCACGGACTGCGATGTGGTATTATTTGCTTGTTTATTACTTTTTAGTTGAATATTTCTTTAAGGGAAAGTATTTTTAAAAAACTTTTTTTATTTATATTTTTTTGTTATTTGAACATCAAATTCTTCTTCTTCATATTTTTGGCACAATAGCCAAATGTGGGACTAGGCCTACCTATTTTTTTAAAGGATTTCCCGCAATACTGTTGTAATTTAGGACCTACTAATTTAATATGGTTTCCAAACCATAAATTACTCTGTAGCGGGTAATCTATTTATTGCAACAAGCTAGTGGCTTTGTAGTGAGTCAATATTGTTGTTGGTAATTCGAGTCGACAGCTAGCATTTTTTTTCCCAGTCTTAAAATTTACATTCCTGCATACCTTTTTATTACCGATATTCATTTAAATGTGAGTAAACTTAGAACGACATTGATGATGTCTTGGGCGGGAATTAAACTCACGATCTCATGCATCACGGGGTACACTGTACCGCCGATATTGAACATCAAATAGTGAATTATAATTATTTTTTAAGGCGTGTGATTTTTAAGGCGTGTGTAGTGAAGTGCTTAGGCTTTGTAGAAAGGATGATAGAAAACAATTTTTTTGTGATGAAATCAGTTTTTTAGACACGAAGTCCCTCACTCATGAGATATGGGATATTTTCGTTTTAATTTGATGTACAGAAAATATAGAAAAACATTGCGAATTTAATAATGGAAAGAGAATTTTTAAATTTTAATAAAAAAAATAGTAAAATTTATAATGTTAATAAATTATATAAATTAGTTAAATTATGGGTAATAAATAAATTTAAATTGATTATAATTATGTTTAATGAATAATTTACTAACTAATTTTATAAAATTTGTGGTTATTTTTGCGCTAAAAAAATTTTTATATAGGTGAAAAAATATTTTATTTCTGTTGTAAAATTTTTATTTAATAGCATCTGGTTGGCATTCCAAAAATTTTTTGATATTTCTAAAAAATATTGTTTGACAATAATTCACAATTTTTTTTACCTAAAGCTTAGTACTCTGTTCAAAAAAAGTATGATTTTATATAGAAAGTTTTACCAGGGGCAAAATTTTTTTCTTAGTTTTTACTTTGTCATATACACATGGACTCAGTATGATTATATTATATTATATTACATATTTTTAATATGATATTTTGCTCACAACTTTGGCATTTTTTTTTTAAATAAATACCTAGCTTTAATTTAAAAAAAAAATTTTAACAAAATATAATTTTGTATATATATAATATTCACGCAAAAACCATTTGGTATTAACCATCCAAGGACGTTAATTTCGAAAATTGGACTTCCTAAAAAATTTGTGGACGATATTGCTGTCTATACCGCACTTATACATAAATATATTTCTCCATCCTTTAAAAAAATTCGCCACTAAATTTCGCCATTGTGTCACTTTAAAAGTTTTTTTTAAAAAAAGTGTCAAATTATGAATAATATAATGAAAATATTTTTGAAAATTATAATTTCTTTTAAAAATGTGGATTAAAATAATGTGCGAAATGTATTATTTTTCTTTAAGACCGATCTCCAATGTGGGCGTCGGCGCAAAACTTCGGCGTAAAAAAAAGTTCATCATATGGGAATCAATGTAAGTATCTCCAATGTGAGCGCTGGCGTCTGGCTTTAAAAAACGCCAACGCTGTGATTGCTTAAAGACCGATCTCCAATGTAGGCTTCAGCGCTAAACTTCGGCGTTGAAATAAGTTGAACGCCAGCGTAAATGCCAAGCAATCTCCAATTTGAGCGTTATTACAATTCAAAACTTTGACGGAAGCGGAACTTAAAAAAAAAATATAAATATAAATATGAACAAATATTAATATGAATTATAAATTTATATATATAATATAAATATGACGGAAACTTTACTTCTAGTAATTATAATTCATATTCATATTTGTTCATATTTATATTTATATTTTTTTTAAGTTCCGCTTCCGTCAAAGTTTTGAATTGTATCAACGCTCACATTGGAGATTGTTTGGCTTTTACGCTGGCGTTCAACTTTTTTCACCGCCGAAGTTTTGCGCTGAAACCTACATTGGAGATCGGTCTTTATGTATTATGTTACTCTAATAATGGTTTATTTTATATTTCGGCATTCATTTTTGTAATGATAGTTTTTCAATTATGTACATAGGTTAATAAAGTGACGTAAAGTAATAAAAATCACTATAACATAAAGTAAAGTAATAAAAATCACCCTAATTTTGAGAAGCCATGTTGTACTTCAATGAGAAAAAAACACGGACAAATATTAAGAATATCTTCCTATAACCATCCAAGATCCAACTATTCTAACCATTCATTCTCTCACTGTTGACGAATTGCAAATTTTGTTTCATTTTTTAAAAAGTAAATTCAATTTATTAATATATAGGACACAGTTGGCATGAAACCTGAATCTGAAATAAGATAATATAACAATGAAATCTCTAAAAATGAAAAGGCGCTATGAATTTATTCAATTTTAGGGAAATTGCTATTAGGGAAATTGTTTTAGGGAATTGTTCTGGTTCCCCATTTTATGCCGTGTTCATAATTACTAGACCAAATATATTACACAGCAAATAAAAAAAATCTAAAGCATATCTAATAGAAAAAATAAATACCATACGGAATAGAAAATTATCATTTTGATAATCATTTGGTATTAGGATTAGAGTATAATGTAAATATTTTTTTTCATTAGTAAACAAAATTAATATTATTTTTATGTATTTATAGTACTTCATAATAGTTAATTAGTTTCTTATTTGACCAATTATAATATAATTTTCTTTGCATAAGGCTTTATTTTCTTCAATACGATAATGGTCGTCCTTTTTATGTTAAAATTTTATCTTTATAGAAATTGTTATCATTAGGGAAAATTACAATAAAAAATTATAAATAAAGTGAGATAAAAGAAATGTAACAATAGATCGACGGGATACATAAAAAATATTATCCTGCGGAGTATATGATTTTTCCAGATTTGATATGATTAAAGATTATTATATATCCTAACAAAATGTATTGCCCTTTTTTGTAATCAAGTAAAAATGAGCAAATGAAAATATATTCTATTCAAATAAGGTTTAGAAGAATTATATCAATAATCAATAACATAATGATAATAAAAAACAAGCATAATTGATAATTTATGAAATTTTTAAATTCAAGAATTTTTTAGATGGGATGGGAGTTGAAAAACTTTAAAGATGCCCGGAATATAAATCCAAAGCACTAAAATGATTTATGTTCTTAGTTTAATAACTATTTGTTACGTGTATAATTATGACCGAAAAGAACTACACTGCGTTGGACCGGGTGCCGTGACATAAAGCCTTAGGACATAAAGCCTTCATGGCTTTATGTCCATAAAAACTGGACATAAAGCCTTATCCGGCAAATTTCCGCGTATGGCTTTATTTCTCATTTTTATGGACATAAAGCCATATGGTTTAGAAAACAAAATATTGATTTGATTTGCCCTTTTCCAAAAATCTGCAAAAGAAAGTGATTATGTACCGCCATTTTCCCAATACTTCCGTAGTACAAATAATATAATAACTTCCGTAGTACAAATAATATAATTTTTTGTTTTGCAGATTTTTGGAAAAGGGCAAATCACTTTCTATCACTTTCTAGAATTGAAATATAATTTAAATTAAATTTTAAAAAAACTAGAAAGAATTGACTATGGCTTTATTTCTCAAAAATTTTATATAACGATATGGCTTTATTTCCAATTACATTGAGAAATAAAGCCAAATGTGGAAATTTCGCGGATATGGCTTTATTTCTCAATAGAATTGGAAATAAAGCCATGAAGGCTTTGTCACGCACGGTTGGACCGTATCAGGCATAAAAAACGCCGTGTTGTTTGAGTTAAAAAGTGATTGTAGAAATTTATTTCGCTTAAGTGTATTTATTTTAAATTGGCTTATTACTTTTGGAGAAAGTTAATACACTTCAACTTAATACACTTCAACTTAATATACTTCAACGATTCAAAATTTGTCAATTGTGGAATGAAGTATGTTTCATTTTTGGAAATTTATATTCTTCTGGTGTTATTAAATTTCAATAAATTGAAAATAATTATTTTCTTGACAGTTTCTCCATTATCACTTTCATGGACATAAAACCCACATAAAAGATTGTAAATCCTTTTATTGCCATACCCAAATTTAACCATTAAATTTTTCTAATCCTTTGAAACTCTAGTACATTTTATTTTTTTTCTTAATAAATTATCTTTAAAAGCTTATCCTAAATCTATAAAGTATATTTTTTTTCACATACATAATATTTCCATTGAGTAGAGGTGAGTATTACAAGAATATCTTGAAATATTAATGTATATATGTATATGAGTTTTATTTTTACTTATATATTTTTTTCAAAGAAAAGGGAGAAAATGATAAACACAATACGCAGGAAACTTTTCAACATTTTTTACTACACCCTATTCGGAAATTATCCTATGTTTCCGTACTAAAAGGCTTCTTTCCTTTACTTTTGGTTTTCAAAATTGTGAAAATGGTGAATTATTAAAAAATGATAAATTTGTATGATTAGGATTAATATGCTTCTTTTTGTTGTCGTTGAAAATATATATATATTTCTAAGAAAATGTGTCCTTTTTACATCATATTTTTTACATGAATTATTATTATTATTATATTCATTTTTCATTTAAATATTTATATAAAAATATCCAAAATCTAACGATTTTTATTATTTTTATTACAATTTAAAATAACCTTAAAAATATAGATTATAAACATATACCAGAAGAAGAATTAAATATCCTTAAATTGTAATCTAGATTAGATCGTATAGAAACATATATAAAGTATTATGTAATGTATAATTAAATTGAATAATGGCTCAAGCATAGATAAATCTTTTTTTAGAATTAACAGTTAGAAATGGTCTTTTTACAATTTAAATTTAAATAGATATTTTGTAAATTTTACAATTTAATCTAGTGATAAAATATAAACGCTAAATTTAAATTGGAGAAATCATGTTTAATTTCGAAAAAAATCGAATTTCTACTAAAAAAGAATAATTTGAATTAAATCAATTTTAATTATAAATGAAGTTGGTCTTTGAAATCAACTTGAGTTATACATAACAGGACCAATTTGACCCGAATTCGCTATATCAAAATATTGCAGATTTTCAAAATTTGGTATTATCATAGACATATGTCCCATCTAGTAATTGTCTCTATGGTATTATTTAAAAATATAAAATATGAATTTATTGGAAAATATCACCAAAACTAATTTTAGTTATTGAATGGTTTTCTAAATTTGTTATATTGGACTTTATTTTATATGTACATATTTTATTAAAACTTTGTTGGGTATAGGGCAGCAGCAAAATTAAGCTGATTAACGATAAATTGAAAATATTGAATGTAAATTGTAGATTATGTATAAATTCATATATTCTATATAAACTTTTATCAATTTTTCAAATACCGTACTCGTCGCACTGGCTTATTTAGCATTCGTCATTCCATTAGAGATTAGAATATAAAATTAATTACTTCGGTGTATGTTTTAAGAGCATTACTCTAACGTCTCTAACTAAACTAACATAAAGTTATAACTATAAGTTTACCTAAATTATGTCATTTACAAAATATCTATTTAAATCCGTTTCCTCTCTCTCTTTCCAAAATGCAATATAAACTGTACAAAAGATTTATGTACCTATATATATTCGAAACAAAAAAAATAATATGTTAGACCTCTCCCTAATACAGGACGTATGGCGTAGGGCTCTATAATCTACAAAAACGGAAAAGATTAACGTTAAAAGATAAATCTCTGCGGGTAAAATATCCACATCTGAAATAACATTTACAAAAGCTCCTAAAATTGTTTAATTTTTTTTTGTATTGTTTAGAGATAGTGAACATTGTCAAGAATTTAAATTTTCGTATAATTTGCAAAAATAGAAAATCTGAAATTATGGTTAAAAAATTACCTATATATTATTGAAATTTGTTAATAATATTTTTTTTAGATTTATTAACATATTTCATTTTAAAAATACATAATTGTTTTTTTTTAGATTTATTAACATATTTCATTTTAAAAATACATAAAAGATTAAATTTTAATTGTATTTGGCATGGCAAAACTTGTCTAAGAAACCTAAATATTTATTTCAACATTCACATAAACAACAATAAATAATACTCTTTGTCTATATGTCAGAATTTTATTCAAAAATTTTTATATTCATAACATAATCATAAATAATCAACAATAGAAATTTCAAATTTAGTAAGCCATATAAAATTTCTATCACAAATGCTAATAGCTAATACTAATATCAATGCGCATTAGTTTTATAAAAATCCTTATTCTTCCACCTTTATACCCCTTTTGCGATAAATTGACACTTGCAGGAAAAATAAATGGAAAGCCTTTTATAAAACAAAATAATGCTTGCCATATTTATTTCATATTTTAATACAATTTTTGCAAACCAATTTAATAATATGCGATCCAACTTATCCAAAAACAAAAAGATAGTTGGTCAATATCCATTATTGTTGGCGTAAAATTTCTGAATCGGGAATACTATATATTTCTATACAAAGTTATTATTAATAAGTTAGAACAATAAATAGTATAATAATCTACTTATTATCTAATTAATCCAAGTAATTTAAAAGAAGAATTGCTTAAATGTAAAAATTAACTTGTAGAAAGTTCTGAATACCGTATACTAGAAATTAATTCTAAAATTTTACAATAATTCGAAAGCATTCTATAATTGCTTGTACTCAACTTCACAAATACAAATTGGAAACCCTGATTTATTTGTTATAATTTAAATACAAATAAAAATTAATCCTGGAAATATTTTATAGATTTCATTACATACATACATATGTATATGATAAATAAATAATTTTTCATTAATTCATTTCCTTAAATGTAATTATTATGTTTTAAAATTCATTATAATTATCAAAGTATATAATTATCGTTCTTTAACTTAAAATTAAATTACTAAAAAAAAACAAATTTTTAAATAAATTATTTTCCATAAACTGAAAAACTTATTTTTAAATGGTCTCCTGAGTATAATAATGTGATTATTTACATATTAATTTTAAATTGCATACATATATACTTAATATCATTTTGAAACAAATTTATACATATATATGCATAGTTACAAAAGAATTTTTAATATTGCAAGAATGATTCAACTTTTTATATTTTTAAATTATATATAAATTTTGTTTTTGTTGTAACTTTACGGCAATAAAATTTAATAGCTTGAACTAAGTAAATTACAAAAATATTATCCTATATTACATACGTCCATATATATTTCATATTACAATGTTATAGAATTGAGGAGAAATTATTATGCGTGATTACTAAAACAAAATTAAAAAAAAATTGTATATAAATATGGGAAAATCGAAAGTATTATATCGCGTAAAAAGTTAATTTTAAAATAAAACATTCTCCAACTGGAAAATTGTATAGTTATAATTAATAAACGTATGTGAGATATTTTATTACTATGATAGCCAACTATGATAGTTTAGGACTTTAGTTGAAGCTATATATCGCCGGCTTAAGCAAAATACATTTTGTGACAAATGTTAGTTTTTTTTTTAAATTTGTATCGTACACAATTTCATACACAATTCAATCCAATTTTTAATAATACAGATATCAATATTGCCTATAAGCTCGATTTTCAATGATACATATATCAATATTGCATATGGCTGAAGATACTGAAGATATTCAGCGTATATTCACGCCGAACATCTTCAATTTCCTACTTTTTAAATTCTTTAAAATTATTGATTAAAATCATAATAATAATTATAATTTTATTAATACCACATTTTTACCACAATCCTTCATAACACTATTAGCATAATATGTGTATATGTTATATAATTCGACTAAAAATGTTAAACTCGGATATTTTAATTAAAAAAAAACAACAAGAGAAGTTTGCATAAAAATTACTTTCTTTTATATTTAATTTATATTCTTATTATTATTCTACCATAATAATATTGCGTAATTAAGTACATGTCGAACATGATGTAAAATTTATGAAAATTTAAAGCGTTAAAAATGGGTGTGCGCTAACATTTATGTATTATCCGATTTTTATTTTAATAATATCATGATTACGTATAAACTCAATGTTGATTTAATAACTACGGTGAATTCGATTAATCTGGTTATTTTGAGCATTTTTTGCCATTCCGAAATCGATCATTTTGAGCATCTTTTGGCATGCCGAAATCGTTCATTCTGAGCATCTTGTGCCATTATGTATAATAACCAGATTAATCGAATTCACCGTAACATATATACTGTTATAGCTAATTGCAAATTCTTAAATTTTTCAGTGAATTGCAAAACAACAAAGATAAACTGACAAACTATTGACGTATCTGTTGACTAGGGTTTATCTAACTGTTACCTTTAAATTACCTATTAGGTGGTCTCATAACGTACCAAAGTGACTCTTACTACTAAATAACTATTATCTAGTATATAACTACATATTAAAGCGACGGCCTAACTTTTATATTAATGTTATCTAGCTGTTACCTAAATGTTAACTAAGTAATTATGCTGCAATTGATTCATTCAAACCATTTAAATCTCCACGAACAGACGGAATATACCCCATCCTTTTGCAAAAAGCAAGCAAAGCCTGCTTTAGTAGAATCCGTAAACTATTTATAGGTTGTCTAAATCAAGGGTATATACCAAACCAGTGGCAGGAATCAAAACTAGTTTTTATTCCTAAGCCGGGCAAAAGTAACTATGCGACTCCCAAAGCGTATAGGCCTATTAGTCTTTCTTTCCTACTGAAAGCGTTAGAGAGATTAATTGAATACGAAATAAGGAGGGCTACTGGAACCTCAAGTGAGAAACCAGTTGAATCGGTTATACATAACGCAGAACATGTAATAGAAAAAAGCCTCGAGAACAAAAGAATGACTCTAGTCATGTTCATTGATATCGAGGGGGCTTTCAATAATGTGAATATTGACTCAATTATCGCATGCCTGATGAATAGACGAATAAATCCATGTATCATTAGATGGATCTCATTCGTGCTAAATAATAGAACTTTGCCTGTGGAATTCGGCAGCTATTCCCAAAGAGGTCGTGCACGTAACGGTACACCACATGGCGGTATTCTGTTACCGCTACTATGGTTACTTGTGATGGACGAGTTTTTACAAGACAGTACCACTACAAGCCCATAAAGCATAACAGATGATCTTGCTATACTGATCATTGGTAGATTTGAGTCGACTCTCGCCGAGCTTATGCAGCGTGCGTCAAATATTGTACGCAGCTGGGCTACAAGAAACGGACTGAAGATAAACCCGGAGAAAACAGAGACTTGCCTCTTTTCGAATAAACGTAGTAAGCGCAGTTGTATACTACCAAAAACTGGAACTGAATTAGTTACTTTAGTAGAAAGGGTTAAATTTTTAGTTATAATACTTGATAAGAAACTAAATTGGAAAGATCACCATGAAGGCAAAGCTGAGAAAGCAACTAGGGCTTTATGGGCTTGTAGTGGTACTATTGGTAAGAAATTGGGTTTATCATCAAAGATTATACATTGGCTTCACAGCTGTGTTATAAGATCTATTATCACCTACGGATCGGTGGTTTTGTGGAAATCCTTACAAATTGGATCTAATTTAAAGATGCTGGAGAAAATTCAACTTAGCTAACAGTCGTCTTCCTCAACACTGCCTCATTCCCTCCTTCTTCTTCCCTTCCAAATTCTAT
This sequence comes from Empis stercorea, assembly GCA_949752835.1. Classification (NCBI taxonomy): domain Eukaryota; kingdom Metazoa; phylum Arthropoda; class Insecta; order Diptera; family Empididae; genus Empis; species Empis stercorea. Next base: position 21,844,195 of record OX457089.1, on the reverse strand, counting down.
CTACAATGTCTTCCCAAAGCTAATGACAGTGTTGGTGTGAGCACCGTGCCGAAGTCTGTAAGGCTGGGGGTTAAACCAGTTGCTCAGGAGCTCCCTCTGATGCCCAGGCAAGGTAGGTTGTATTAAGTGCCTTATCCTGGTAAGTCGGCTCTGCCAGGATGGACCGTTCTTTCCGAACATACTCGTGGGAACATACATATATGGATTCTTTTAAAAACAAAAACTTTTTTTTAACCTCCAGTCAGGAGACTATTAAAACTTGCGCCAGCGGTACGAGTCATAGTAGTCCGAAAAATGTAATGCCTGGTTGCAGTGCACTCCCACTGCAAATTTTATGTTGCTCACCAGCCGTAGCTAGCACATCCACTAATTCTAAGATTAGTACCAAGCCAGGTACTAACAAGAAAAGAAGCTCTGGAGTCTCTCTGAAACGCGAGTACTCGAAAGCTAAGTTAATCCTGAGCAAGACTGCTCGGAACGAAGCCGAAGGGAAAGCGGCTGTGAGGGACTTGAGTGACAAGACCAAATACGAAGAGACAGTTCTGCGGTAAGAAGCTCATACCTCAGGTGTAAAAAAGCCAGCGAAGAGAAACATTCCCAAGATGGGTCCAGCGCATGATCTAATAATATAAGGTCTGCTGGATATAATTTGACACTCGCCATTTTCTTTTTGATGACGTAGATCTGCTTTGTAGAAGTTTTAAATATATTTTAGTTGGCTGTGCTTTTATTTAATTTATTACATTTGGTGTGTTTCTTATTTAAATCTGTAGATCAACTAGATTCTTTCAAATCTGAAATCAAATTAATCTGACTTATAAAATACAAAACAGTGAGATTTTTCAGAGAAAAAAAATGCTACAATGTTTGCGGGGTAGATTAAAAATCTTGGTTGGCAATGTTTGCGATTCTCAAATTGTTTGATCTGAGTCAAAATAGTACACAGTTCCAGATTTATTAGATCGATCTGAGCACAAGTAAGAAACACACCATTAATTTGATATAAAATTTCTTCCCTATGACGTCACATATTTCATTTATAGAACTATCAAGCAGACCTTATATTATTAGATCATTGGTCCAGCGCAGGTGGACAAAAAGATAATAGGACAACAAAGTTTAGTGACATCGTCTGAAGTCACTTAAACGTTGCTGTTTTTGACAACAACCAAAAAAACCTAAAGGTTTCGTCCAAGCTATGGAACTGGAAGGCAGGCTGTTAGAGATGGTCTTGGAGCATATATTGATGGGTGGCGGGGGGCCACTTCCATGTTTTGATCCATCTGCTGTAGTCAGCTACAGGGTAATCAAGTGTAAAGATCAGTTCTGCTTAGATTTCCTTAGCAGCAGTGTTGCTAAGATAAGCAACACCTGGAAGAGAGCCCAAATCAGCCTAATTCCAGCTAAGGATATCCCTAGGAGACCTAGAGCACGCATTTAGTTGCCCAGGATGGATATTGAAGGGGAGAGGTACCTCAAAGCTTTGGCGATCCACAACCCGGAGGTCCCGATGGGCAACTGGGAAATTAAAGAAGGAGGACAACTGATTTGCAGAAGAGTAGTTTATCCTTCCTCTTTCTCATAAACGAAGACAGCCTGGCACCCCTAGAGAAACTGGGGAAAAGATGAAGATTCGCCATCCGCCGAGCCAAACTCAAGATTTTCCAGTCGGAAAGCCCTGAGATTGACGAGGCGGATGAAGCAATCGACCTGCTCGAAGTAATGTCTTTGGACAAAGAGACTGCAGATAAACAAGACCAAGCCGATGATGTTGAAGGTTGTCCAGGCGAATCTTAAACACTCTAGATGCGCCTGGAATAACCTCGGATGACATAGCCATACGCCAAGAACCCTGGGTAAACACATCCAGAGTAAGAGGTCTGAACCACAGAAAATATAATCTATTCTATAAGTCAGTAGATAGCCATAGAGGTAAGCCAAGAACTTGTATTCTAGTTAGAAAACACATAAATGCACATCTTTGTTCAATTTTTAGCTATGAAGACATCTGTCATCAAAGTTGAGCAGAATGACGGCAAGGAAAGGTACATCAGCTCGGTGTACATGACGCATGATGAACCAGCCCCGTCAACTAAGCTTCAAGAACTGGTCCACGCCAAAAAAAACAAGCTGCTTATTATAGGTGACGCTAAAACCAGACACTCCCTGTGGGAAAGTTCTGAAATAAATAATATTTGTACTAGATATTTATTATTTGTAATAGAGGTAAAACCCCCACATTTACCTTCCCTTGCTCAGATAGATAGGCACCCGGAATGGGAAAATATAATCGACATTAGATGTACTAGTAATAACGTAGCGGTAGCATCTATGGTAGAAAATTGGAGAGTATCCAAAGAGAGATATTTTTCAAATCACAGCTGGATACTCTTCAATACAACCAACAGCCCCAAGCCCTATCGAAACCCCAAAAACACAGACTGGTCTAAGTTCAGATCGATGCTAAAACAAAAAAATTTCCCCGTAGGTAACCACACTAGGGAGATAGTAACGGTCGAAGCTCTAGAAGAGCTAACGGTCAAAGCTCTAGAAGAGCTAACGGTCAAAGCTCTAGAAGAGCTAACGGTCAAGTTTACTAAAGCCACGGAGGTATACTACAAAGTGTAATGTCGAATCAAACGAAGTAAATAGTCATTCCCCCCGTGGTGAGATGACAATCTAAACAAACTAAGGAAGGTTACTAGGGATTATACAATATATATCTGCTATAAGTTAAGGACAGCTTCTACAACTCTACAAGGATCGTCTCCGGGAATATGAGACGGCTGTCAGGACGGCCAAAACTAAAAACTGGCAAGAATACTACGAGTCCCTAGAAAGCACTAGGGTCTCAGCTAGATTAAGCAAGATCCTAAGTAAGGATCACACCAACCCCTCCTTCCTTAAGAATAAGGATGGTACCTGGACGGAATCTGCCGCGGAAACGTTAGAACTACTAGTAGATACACAGGAAGCACTGAACGTATAGCGAAGGACACCCAGCCGAGTGACCGAGCTATCTCTACGCCTCCCGTGGAATGGCTTGATACACTTGTAAACAGAAATCTGTGCGGTCGCCACGGACTACATTATGCCCAAGTTAGAGCTGAACAAGAAACCAGAAGAGAATGCAAAGACTTAGACCTATCAAGAGAAATAGCCACAGTTCTCTACACAAACTAATATAATATATTATGTTATACTTTATTAGCTTCAAACGCAATACCCCAACAATTCTGACTCTCTAACAGGTCCACTGTTTTCCAGGCGGAAACCTCTGCGACCTGGAAAGCGTGCCAAGCGTTGAGAGAAAACTCCTCTCACAAATACAACATAGTGAGGGGGGCATGCTTAGATACAGCCCGGGCAGTGCAAGTCGACCTTCCTCTAAATACAGTAAAAATAGATCTCTACCTCCAGCACCCATCCCTTGCCAACGATAGATGCAAAGACTGATCACAAGCAGGACGACCAAGAAAACTTGGCCGTCCTACAACAAAACGAAGACTGATAATCTCTTAAAACTCTACCGTATTAACATAGCTGTCTACACCGGACACTGGCCGATAGGAGATTCAATAACGGGATGCCAATTCTGGCACGCAGCCAGAATTGGCATCCCGTTCAACTAATCGTGTCACAGCTGCAAGACACCAAGTGAGAAGGAAACGATAGAACATTTCCTATGCAAGTATCCAGTGCTAGCTACAGCTAGACACCGTTCACTTGGCAGCTACATGATCAACGAACTGAACGATCTAGCCACGTGCTGCCCAACGAACCTGACATAGTTCCTAAGCACTACCGAATGGATCTAAAACAAACCAACCAACCCCGTTGTCACGAGAATGAGTGGATACAAAACGACGCATTAGTGCTACTTGGTGGTACCCTGCCAGGGGTGGGGCACCTCGCCACTTTAAACAACCAACCAACCATTAAAAGTACAGCCGCTATACTGTTAATGTTAAATAACCACAGGGGTACCCACACACCGTATTCCAGAATAACAAAAAAACTGCAGTGATAATACAGTCTTCCATTAAACGTAATTGCGATTTGCAGAATAGCAACAATTGAAATACGACCGTATTTGAAATACGCCGTTTTGTAGAATAACCCCCATTATCAAATAATGAAAACAATATAGTCCAATGTTATATATTGTTATTGAATACTAGTTTAAATTGCATCCCACTATGCCAAAATAAAAAAAATGTTGCAAAGGATTTTGAGAAAATAATAAAATTTATTGAAATTTTTTTTATTTGTCAAGGATTTTCAAACACAAGATTGAGGCTATTTAACTTATTTAGCGAAATATAATATAAAAACAATAAAATGAATAATATTTAAAATAAATTGGATAATTGCCCTATAAAAAAAAAAGTTTTCGATTAAATTACATCAATTTGAAAACTTATTTATATTTTATATATAGTTTTTTTATCATTATATTTTGGGGTGCAAATGATTTTAGATTGACGCCAAAGGCTCTATCCTCTATTGGTTCGATATTTAGAAGAAAAAAGAAAAGCCGTTGATTCAATCTTATAAGTTTTTGTTATATTATATGGAAAGAAAAGAAAATATTTTGGGAATTTTTCCAATAGATTTAATCGCCTTCTTTGAATATAAAATTCAAATTATCAATCCATTTCTTTTTTCTTTGCTTTTAGATGAAAATTAAATTCATATCTAATAAATTTTCACATTATATAATAATATTAGCTGGGAGGAAATTTTCATATTTCTTTTTTTTTTGTTGGTGTTTTTCAAAATAAGAAGGATTACATTTTGGTTAGCAAAATATTTATTATGTTTTGCGTATAGTTTTAGTAGGTTTGGTTAACGCCAGATTGAGATTTTCTTTACATTTTACGTAAACAATTAAATTATTGAATTATTTGTTTTTATTTCCGGAAAAATCAATTAATTATTCTGTCATTCATAAAAATTAAGTTAAATTTCAGTATTTCCAATTTGTTGGTGTCGTCGAAATGTCAATAAAGTAAAATAAAATATATACTTTAAAAAAGAATATCGTTGACATTATAATAAAATATTATTTCATCAAAATGTTTCGTAGATCAATTTAATTTCTGTTCTTCAATAAGTAATTCCCTTTACGAAACAAATGAGAGTTTGTATTGTTTGAAATTGTTGCCAAAAATTGTTTCATTAAAAAATCGTTTTTTACATTCAACATATTAATTTTTTTATATATGTACGTGCAGCTTGTTATTCAAAGAGCTAAAACACAATTTTTATTTATAGAAATTTAAATATATTTATTAAATTTAATTTATATATAGTAATAAGAAAATTTCAAATATTTCTCAAGTAAAAATAATTATTTACATTTTACTTAAACAATAAACTGTTTTGTAAACTTAATGCTAACCAAAAATACCATAAAATATAAAAAGTATTTTGAAATTCCCGAAATATTTTAAATATTTTAAGTAACTTTTTTTATACACACAAAATTGTGGTAGTATACAAAATTTTGTTTTCAAAAAACAATATGGCAAAATTCCAGTTTCTAAAAGAAATTAATACACAAAATTTATAGTAAGACAATGTCCTGTTTCTTTCAGGCTAATTTAATATTATTTGTCAGGTTACATACACAGTGCTCTTTTTTGGCACGCTATTATAAAAGTTGTCTTTTTTTTCATGTAAATTGTTGCGTTTATAATTTTTGTGAACATCAGGAAAGGCAAAAATTATTTATTTAGTTATTATTTTTTAATGAGTTTGGATTTGATTAGTTTGCAAAGTAAAAAGTTACAATTAAAACATTTGAGAAAATCATTATTTCAAATTAAAATATTAATAGCAACTGAAATTTAAAATAATTTTTTTTAAATTATTTTGATTAATGTGAATAATAATCCAATTTATGCTCAACAATAAATAACAAGAACTAAAAATTTAGTAAATAATTTAAAATATTAGGAAAGATTATATAGTTTCATATTATCACAATTATTCTGATAACATTTTAACATCATCAATGAAAATAGTTTTATGTATTTATATTTTTTTTATTACCTATCCATTTATCAGTCAAGGCCATTTATATGCTTATAAATTATTTATAAATTCCATTTCTTTTTCTATCTACATTATTCATTTTATATTTCATTTCATTTCATTTATTCATTGCCAATATATATGTTGTTTTTAATAATAACTTAATACCAGAGTTTTAGGACTACCTTTACAATTACAACTATAAATTTACTTAAAGCTAGACTAGTCTATTAATGAGTTTAAAGAATGATGAAATATGTACATAATTGTAAGGAAAATTGGCAAAAAAACCTTAATTAATATATTTTAATTTTAGGTTTTTATATTTTTTTTTTTACTTAAAATAAGATTATAATAGCTAAACTTAAAACTAATAAGAAGATGTAGAAATTTAGCTTTTCTTAACTAAATAAATTATGAACTAAGAGATTATCGAAATCCTTAGAATTTAGTTAAAAAATTTTTTCAATTTATATTATACCAACCAAATGAATGCGAAATTTTTAATTCTGAACTATATAACGAATAAATACAAATCACAACTTTCATCTGAGTAATAAAAGCCGAAAAAAAAACAAAAGCAAAATCCCTAAAATCATTGTTTCAATTCAAATCATCATTAAATTGTCCCCCAAAATGTACCCATGGGCATAATATATTCTCGTGAGTGTCGCAATAATAGTCAAAGAAAAAAAAATGATAAAAAATTTTGCAGTATGTTTTTACTATATAAGCTATTAAATACGTTTTTATTTGTCATATTAAATTAATAATAGACGAAATTTTAGGAAATTTAGTAAATTTTCAATTATTTTTTTTAGATGTTTACAGGTTTTAATAAATAAAATTTTTGTATATTAAATTTTAGAAATTTAACGATGTGCTTAGAGAAGAAAATTTATAATTTCATATTTTCCTGAATATTTCTGATTTTTGAATTTTGTGCTTTCGAATTAATTTTATAATTAAAATTCATTAAATTTAATTACTTGATTTTAATGATATTCAATACTTTTAGATATTAATATAGAAATATTTTCCATAATTTATAAAATGAAAAAATCAAATTTGATTATTAGCCAACAAAAGACTCAACATTCATTCAGTTAACCTTTTTATTACATAAAAAATATTGATTAGAGTTCAAATACCTAAAAATATCCTAGCGGGTAGTGGTAAGCGATGGTAATATGAAGTGGTAAGCGATAACATATATGAGCGATAGCTTGCAGAATCGGTGAAAATTAACACGACGGTGTCTTATGAAATGTAATTCATCCATTTTTCGGTTACGTGGTAATCGAGCTTAACAGTGACCAGTTTCTCGCTTATGTGCTAATAAGCTAATCGACTGTTTCTGTTTCAAAAACCGATTTTTCGATTGCGTGGAAATTTATCGATTTCGAGTACATGTTATATTGGTTATCAGTGGTTTCCTACATTACAAAAAAATTAAATTTCGAATTGAAAATCATCATTTTTGTTTGTGTCTGTATTCAGCTTAATTAAGAAAAAGTAAATAGTACATCTTTTCGATATTCCTACAAATCGCTCAGAGCAGCAAATTTATATGTATATTAATTTAATTTTATACCTTTTATTTTTATAACTATATGTACATAGTTCACAATATTTCCACTTTGCTTTTTAAAATCACGATCTGAACTTTAGGACTTATGTTTAATAATGAAAAAAAAAAAGTAAGAAATGTATAGAAAATTTCCATATTTTTGTAATTACAAAATCATGTATAGTTCATTTTAACATAATTTGAATTTTAAAGTGTTTTCCAGTTACTTACTAAAAAGAAAAAATTTCAACTTAAATTCCAAATAATCCAAATTCGTAAAAAAACTAAAAAAACTCAACTGAAATATTTTTTAGTTTTTTAAGTGAAATTTTTTTAAAATTATAATTTTAAATATGCTTTTGTGTTAAGGGTACACCAGCTGATGTTAAAAATATTTGGAATCCAACATCAAAAATTTTTCCCAACAATTTCCTCAATTTTCATATTTTGGTTTCCAAATTCCCACCTACTCAAAAACTTATATGTATATATACATATTTATTTTAATGCATTTTAATTCATTTTTATTCAAAACAAATTTTCAAGGAAAACTTTTTATTTCTTATGTGTTCCTAAAATTATGCAATATTTATATTTCTTAAAATTTTCACAAGTTGTTTTGATTCATAGATTTTTTTGTCGTAAATATAAAGACAGATTATAAAAATATGAAAAATATACCCCGGGTTTGTCAAAAGCACATTTCTTGCCTGATGTAATTATGGGATATTGTAAACCAAAATTTTGTTTTTTTGCAAAATTTTACATGATTAAGCATTTTGATTAATTATAAGTGTGAGGCAAATGATTATAATTTATTAATTAATCCACTTTAAAGAAATATGATTTTCGAAAGTTTTCTCAATATTTGGTTTTAAAAATATTGTGCAGTTATAATTTTACAAGTAAATTAAAACTGTAATTTTTTGATTTTCGAAGGGCCACAACGGAAAGGAGAGGGGAGATACGGATACAATTTCTTCAGAGACTCTAGTTATTTTTTAGATATCTCTTTGGTACATACATTTCAGCTTTCCATAATAAGCAGTTTTGGTTACAAGTTTTTGTTAAAAAAACTAAAAAAAGTTGTATGAAGATAACGGTATTTTTATACATCAAAGAATTAAATTTTAAAAAATTTGTTAATTTCACAATTAAGATAAAAGATTTTCCTATCTTATAGCTTTTACAGACCTTTTATTGGTTTAAAAGTTATGAGATGTTCAATATGGGCAATTTTCGAAATTGGAGGGGGAATAGCTCAGAGGGGAAAATAGATAGAAGAAAATTTTTTTTTACTGGACCCATTATTTTATTACTATCTATCTATGGTCAAAATTTTATTACTCTATATTAATAGATGTAGAAGTTTGTGTAAACGGACGGACAGACAGAGTGAAACTAATATACAAATTTCTTCCAATTTGGTTGGAAATGTGCTAAAAATAAAATGGTTAAAATATAGGTAAAAACGCGTTCCTATTCGATTATATGAAATATATTTCGAAGATAACTGTATTTTTATACCGTTATAATGAATTAAATTTTATATACTTAATTTGTAACTTTTACAAAAAGAGATAGAAAAAAATTATGTTCTACTAATTATATTATTTTATTATTCTCTATCTACCCTTTAAGAAAAATAAGCGCCAAAAGCGAATTGTTTACGAACCGGATATGTAACGCCTTTTTATTAAACTTTCATATTTTTTCAACCACGAGTAAAGCGGTTCGCAACCGTTTCACTTCTGTTTCGCTAAAAGCGAACTGATAGTTTGAAAAGGAAATATTTTTTTTTTTTTGACATTTCATATTATACATTTGCACATATAAATAATTTTATAACAAAGTAAAGACCAAGTGGAGAAGGTTTTTTCTCTACTTTTATTGTGTTTTAATATAATAAAAAAATAGTGAATCATTTTGTGTTTTATAATTAAAATTAATATATTAAATAATAAAAGTGAACAAAAACTTTAACAAAATTGCATGCAGCTTTTCATGGTTTGGTCAACATCGAAATTTTCCAGAACATTCATTCACTGTAATGAATATATATAATTAAAGGTAAATTTAAATACGATGTTTAATATAGTATAGATAGAGGATTCACTTGTATTTGAATAATAATTTCAAATTATTTTCAGAAGGTGTAAGTAATTAATATAATAAAGAAATGGTTCCAAAATAATCAAAAGATCGCCTACGGAAATCCAATAGAAGGCAGGAAAATTAGAATGCGTCAAATTCTTTTTAAATTAATATAAATTTAAGTAGCAAGTAGAATTAATTTGTAATTAAATATTTTTTTATGTTATTTATTGTTAAAAATTATATTTTTTATATGCCAAAAAAGTAAAAAAATAAATTTTCGTATTTTTTATTTCTAGAAATAAAATCAGTTCGTAAACGTACCGAATTTGGCGGTTCCAAAACGAATCGTTGTGGCGTTTTGTAAACGTGCCGAATTTGGCGGTTCCAAAACGAATCGTTACGGCGTTTCGTAAACGAACCGATTTTAGCGAACTCTTGCCGTTACGTTTTTTTCTACTGTTCATGTTCTTATTCTAACATTTACGTTTCCGGTTCGCTTACGAACTGTCAAGGCGGTTCGTAAACGAACTCATATATGAAGAAAAGACTTCGCCGGCGGTTCGTTTACGGTTCGCTTTTCTTAAAGGGTATGGTTAAAATTTTAATATTATATCTTAAGAGTTGTAGAAGTTTGTGTTAACGGTCGGACAAACCGAAAGACAGAGTGAAACTAATATACACAATTTTAACCAATATGGTTGAAAATGTGCTAAAAAAAAGAGAATTACAATTTTGTTGTTGTGTGCAAATAAAAAAATTTTTAAGGAAAACAAAACGGATAAAAAGAAATTATAAGAAAATATGAAAAAGTTTCTTTTTCTTGCAAGTTTCTTGCATTATAATCATTTTTTTCTCTTGTAAATTGCAGAGTTTTTAACATTTTCAGTATTTTTTTACTTAGACAATTTCTCAATTATGTTGAAATAATATAAATTCAAAAGAAAAATATTTTAAAAAATAAAGTTTTAACTAAGTACGCAAAATATTTTTAATCCTTACAAATATATTTTAAAAAGTTTGTTTTTATAACAACGAATAATGTTTTTAAGCGGCGTCCCCATATACAGCGAACGAACGAACGAATGAACGAGCGAACGAACATTCGATCAAGATTCGGTATGTGTGGACGCCGAACGAACGAATATTTGTTCGTTCGTTGCCGAACCATTTTCTCTGGATCGCCAACGAACATTCGTTCGTTCGGTCGGTCGTTCGCTGTAGATTCGTTGTTCTAACGTTCGGTCGTTCGTTCGGTCGGTCGTTCGCTGTAGATTCGTTGTGCATTAATTTTATAAAGTTTATTGTAATTCAAAAACATTTGTTTAAATGAAGTGAATTAATTTATATTAATTCCTGTATTTTAATTTATTGGAGAAATAGAAAATTTTTAAAGTCTGAAAGTAAAATTAATTACGTAAGGAAAAGAAAATAATATAATATATAATATAATATTGAACTGAAACAAAATTGAAAAAATATTAGAAAAATGTATAATAAGGTCAGAAACATGAAATTTCCTAGAAGATAAAAAAATATGATTGGTACACAAAAGTAATGTAACTATTTTCTTTGTATATAGTAGTCCCACTTCTGTGATTTTTTTTGAAAAAAGGCCGTGAGAGAAGTGCTAACTAAAATATAGTAGCGACATAAATCATTGTCGATTTAACAGGGCCATCTACATTTGAATAACTGAAACAGTTCAAAATGGCACTTTTGTGTATATTTTGTTATTATAATTTTTTTTATTTTCTTATTCTAGGTACAAAAGTGTAAGGGGGGAAGGACATTTATAGAAAAAAAATTTTATATGCGTATTTGAATAATTTTGAATGAGTTTTAGAATAGAAAAAGAATTTTTTGTTAAATTGCCAGCGAAGGTGACGTAAGGGGGAAGAAAACATATGAGATTTTGTTTATGGATGTGCGTATTTGAATATAATTTTCTGAACTAATTTAAGATTGAAAATATTTTTTTTTATTTTTCAATTCGTGGCTGTAAATGTAACTTTTTTCTCCATAGCTGGAGCGAAACACAATGCTGGCGTTGAAAAATTTATTAATAATAATATTCTGTCTGTCCGCGGTCATCGTAAAAGCTTTTCAACCACAGTATAACATACAGTAGTGCAACGCAGAACAAAATAATTTTTAGACCAGGACGAAAATAAAATGAAGCATTTTCTATCTCACTCTGCTTATTTTATCTTGACAGAGTGAATAACGAAAATTTTGCAGCATTTCAATTTTTTAGTTCACACTTTTTTAATAATATTTTGAATTATAATCAACTATTTTTAAATTATTAGCCCACGTTATTATGAAACTTGATTATTTATTAAATTTTATTTATTAAAAAACTTACAGTAAGCTTTTATTTTGAAATTTTAAACAATTTCTAAGCTTTAACATTAATTAGAATCACTCTGTTGATTTTAAAATTATTAGTATTTTTTTTTGCGTTTTAAGTTAATTTTCAAATAAGCCCCTATGAAAAAGTCTTATTTTCGTCATCATTCACGAACACAAACAAAGAAAAATCAGATGGTCGTGTGTAATGGAATATTTTTTAAGTAAAGGGTTGTGAAAATTCGTTTGTTTTTTATCACATGAATATTGTAAGTTTTAAATTTAGTTTAAAGCAGAGTGAAAAAGAAGTGATATTAATATAAACTAAGTTATTTAAAAAAACAAATGAAAATTTATATTAAAAAAGTTAAATTAAGTGTTAAAAAAGGTGAAAATTAAATGCATTAGCCCGGAATGCAAATCAAATAATTTATCCCAACCCTAATTTATTCTACTCAATACAGATGTAAATTAACAAATAGCGACAAATAAAAAGTTTTAATGTATTGAACGCACACTAACATGGAATTTTGGCGGGACGAAGTACACTTTGTTCTGCCGTTTCACTACTGTATGTTATACTGTGTTTTCAACTTTTATTATTTTTTATTATAATATTTTCAAGTAAAAAGTGTTATTATTTAACTACAAAAATGCTCTACTAATTCGTCGATATAAAAAAATTGCTCAATTTTACTTGAAATATGACGTTCTTCAATTAAATACTAGTGATATAGTATTTAGCAAATAAGAAATTGATATTTGATCATTTTAAATTTTAAATTGGTGTTAAATTAAGATTATTGTCTGTCAAGTAAGTAAGCTCTGTGGCTGTTTGAAAATATAAAATTTATCATTAATTCATTATTCTGAAACTACTTGAGTTCCATTGGGTTTTTTTTATTATGATCATTCATTATGATTTTATTAAATATCTGTGTCAAATATAATCCATTTAGAAAAATACCTGATGTTTTATTGAGTTATCTAATGGTGATATTAAAATGCTTGTACCCAAATAATGCCAACATAAATAACTATAATTTTCTAAACTAGAAGAATTCAAAACATACATACACTAATTTTGAAATATGAATATATGAATGATGAATTCATTGACATACCATATACTTAATTATTACTCCTTAAAAATTCAAAATCTTTTATTTCTGATTTTACAAAGACACCAGTTTTGATAAGCAATTTCATTTTGGAAAAAATAATTAAATTTAAAAAAATTGTGTAAAAGACAAAAATATGTACTACACTCATCAGATTTGAAAAGTTTTTTTTTTTCAATTTGCACGCGTAGATATTCGAAACAAAGTCTTTAATAATTAATTTTCTCTTTTTTTAATTTTAAATATTTAAAATATTTTCAATTTTGCTTAAATTTAAAAATATTTTAAATTTAAAATAAAAAAACAAATGTTTTTTTTCACCTTCATATTGAATCTGTGAAAATAAGATTAGGTGAATTGTATTTTTGTAATTTTTCTCTCTAATAATTACAAAGCATTGTTAATTTTTTTACATTATTACTAAAACAACCTTAATACCGTTAACATCGTAATAATTCTGAGTCCTTACAAAAAGGATCCCGCAAAAAAAATTAAAATTAAATAACTTACCAATTTTTACAGTGTTTTTCCTTCTTTTGTGTATCAGAAAATGAATATAATTTTCATTTTTTTTATTTAATCCATTCAAAAAAAAGAAATCTCATTTCCATTTATATTTTTTCTTCTTAAATTAAATTTTCATTCATATATATATTTGAATGGAAAATTTAATTATTATTTCCTGCTCTAAACCATTCTCTGCAAATTTATCATATTTATATGTGTATATATATGTATGTATACACCAGGATTATTTTTTGTTGTTGAAATGATATTTATGCACAAATGCAGAGAAGATAATAAAAAAGGATGACATATGAATAAGTATGTTTATAGCAGATGAAACTTTTAGTTTTTTCTTCTTCTGTTTTCATAGTTTTTCACATTTTTCTTATTTTAATTTTTTTAAACTATTTTTTTTATAATTATTTTTATTTATATTTTCTTTTGTTAATTTCACTAATAAAAAATTTAATTTTAATCACTTGTATATGTGCTAAAAATCCAAAGTGTTGTATAAAACTTAATTTTCAATTTTCCACCATAAATTAATGTTAATTTACTTTATTTTTTGAAAAAAAAAATTAATATTTTGTTTTTATTTCTACAAAATATTTTGTAGTGATTTTCTTGGTTTTACACAAGGACATTATAAACGAGCAGATATGAATATTTTTTTCACTTACTAAAAAATTTTTATATACATTATTTTATTTTTATTTTTATTTAGAATTTCTAAAAAATTTTTGGGAGAAAAAAGTTTTTCCCAAACTAAAAATAATAGTAATGTTTTATACACAAAATTGCTTGTGGTAAGTTGAAAAATATTTTCACCACATATTATAACGTAGAAAGAAAAACCATTATATTTATAATAAATTTTTTTCAGCAAGTTTTATTTTTTCGTTTAACATATTAAATTTATGGTAAATTTTTTATATCTATCTAATTTTTTATAGCCATGAAATGGAACAAATAACAACAATTTTTTATATTTTTGTGGTATATTTTTCTTATAGAAGAATATTTAATTTAATTATATAAAAATGATGTAAAATTAAGGATATTTATTATGTTTAAGTTTGTTTTTTTGCTAAATAAGATGTAGGAGTAATTTTTTTGGTTATGGACTATAAAAATGTGTGGTGGTTAATTTTGGAATTTTAATCAGGTTTTAAGTTTTTTGATATTAAAATTGTTTTTTGTAATTTGTATAGAAAGTTTCTGGAATAATTTAATTTTATAAATAAAAATTTATAGTTATTAAAATTAGAAGTGTTGCAATTGGACTTTATCGAAACCAAAGGAAATTATCCTTTAGAAATCGTATTTAACCGAAATATACAATATGAAAATTGCTTTTCATACTATTTAATTAGTAAGGTCTTTTAAACGACGTTTTCATGAATTGTAAGGAGAATTTTTTATGGGTTGAATTAATAAATTGTGAAAATAGAGTAATAGTAGATTTTTAGAAAACTAATGTAAATAAATTAGTGAAATGAATTGAAAATTTCATATAACTCTCTTTAGAGTTGAATCACAGCAACATGTATATGTCCTACTTTAGCAAACTAGCCAACTATTTTCCATATCACTATTTTCAAAGTATTATAAATATATAAAATATTTGTTATATAATTCTGCAATAGATGGCGAATGTTATAGCCAAATACATTAAGACTCTTTTGGTTATAATTTTAATTTCAATCAATTTCATTTGATTTACATATATTGAATATTCGAAATTGGTAAATTGTACTAGAAAACTCATTTTATTATTAATAATACGGTATCAACTTTTTATAGCTTTTTAAATTCAATTATAATTTATATTTTGTAAATCAATGCAAAATTTATAATAAAATTATTTCCTATTAATATATATGTATACATATACTAAAAAATACTAATGATATACTAAAAAAAATCTTTTATAACTTTATTTGTCAACTTATAAAATCGTAAAAATGTCACAAAAAATATTATTTTTATTATAGTATTAAAGAACATTCAACATTACAAATTGTATTTTAAATTTTATATTTTCTTGAAACGGAATTCTTGTTGTTTTCTTTTAAAAAATGTGTAAATCTTAAATAAAACGGGAAAATGTCCTAATATGTAAATACATATATAAAATTTAATAGAGAAAAATAAAAAATGTAGTATTTTTTATTTCGATTTAAATAAAATAAATATTTTATATTTTTATTTTCTCAGATGTGGGAATTTGTTTACATTATATTATGTCCTTTTCGAATATACACATACATAGTATAAAAAAATTAATCCTAGCAAAAGATTTCTCAAAAAAGAAAAAGAAAATAAAAACAAAAATTATTTTCACATTTTGTATAATATTAAAAGTTATATAAAATTGTACATACGAACTTTATATACGAACTTTTGAGAAGAGTTAAGAAAGTTACCAAAAATTATTATCAAAATATGAAAATAATGATCCTCCATGCAAAAGTTGTAAAACTACATCAAATATGACTAATCAGAATAAGTCTGAAAAATTAAGAACATTTCCAAAATTTGATTTTGTTGATGTATAAATGAATCAATCTTTATAAGTGGAACGAATCGATCTTTTGATGTACAATTGAGTCGATCTATATAAGAAGAAATAATGTATATAATTAAGTATCATTGCTAGTAGCAAAGTAGTATCAACGTATTCCTTGTAGTTAAACTTTTTAAACAATACTATTCAAATTAAGTTTACCGAATACTTAAGTACAATTTCTACAGCAACAACAAAACTAAAGTACACTTTCAAAAGCTCATTTTCGAACAATTGAAATACTTATTCAAATATAATATACCTAATACCTACATATACTCGTATATAATGTTAACCAGTTTTATGTTGTCAAGGTATGAGCAAAACCTAGTTACAAAATTTAAAATTTACAAAAATTATTTCACAAATAACATGTTTTTTCTTCATATATGTGACAATTCAAGGATAAAAGGATAATATTAAATAAAAATGAAAACAAAAAAGAAATACAGAATTCTAAAATATAAAATGCAAAAAATAAGAAAAAGACAACATTGTATAGAATAAATAATGTTATATAAGTTATAAAAATTGTATTTGTTGGTTAACCAGGAAAGTAGATCCTTTTTGGCTATGTTACGTAATATTAATACTTAGATAACAAAAAAAGAAATTCAGAGAAATAACGCTTAAGAAGTATGTTATGTACTTTTATTTATCAGTTATTTTATATTTCAGTACTATTATAAATTCTTTTTTTATCTTTTTAGTAAACAATTTTTAAAAGTAAAAATCTCAAAGTGGTTTATGCTGGTATAAGATAACAATTATGAAAAAAACAATTTAATTTAAAAAAATAATTATTTACTAAATACCACCACTTCGAAATAATCAAGAAAAAGTATAAATTTGCAATTATATATATGTATGTACATCTTCAAAGTTAGTTTTATATCGTTTGACTTTTTCGCTTGTTTAATATTTCTCATTATTCTAAAAAGCCGAAATCTTCTCTAAATTTGAATAATTAATTTCAAATAAAATTATTTACTTTTAGTCCTTTCATACAAACTAATACATGAAATTGTAACAAACGATAGATCGCGTTTTTACATTACTACTGACTCAGCAAGAATGTTTAATTTTTTAAAAATTATATTTGTTTACAGCGAAAAAAGGTAAAAAAGTAATTCGTCTCGGAAATATTATAATTTTAAAATATATAATTTTAAAATACACTCTGAAAAGTTATAATTACCGTCATATGACATTTTCGTTTATAAACATGTTACCAAAAATTTTAATACTGGCATTTCATAAACATTTGATAAATAAAAGGACGAAAATATATTTTCATCAATTTTCTTTCTCAAATAAAAAACGTTTTTCCAAATTCTGCATAATATGCTTCAAATGTATTCCAGTAGAAGTTATGACAATTTACATAGTTTTCTTTATACTTTTTTTTAAAGATTATACGCGAAAACATATTCAATGTGAATGAATTTACTTGTGGAATTTTCTTTTTTCTTAACTTTATAACATTTTTTTTCTTGTAAAATTAAATTTCTTCTTTTATATTTTAAAATATCCTTTTTTTGTAAAAAAAGATAAAGGCAAACTTTACTTTTCCGTAGAACCTCTTATAAAAATATATATAAAAAAAAACTGCTTTTATGAATGTTTTCTTATTTGTTAAGAATTTTATTCACGAACATTTTTATACATACATACATATGTATCCTTTTTTTTATGTTTTTTAATTTAAATGGAATTTTTATTATTTTATAGAAAAAACCGAAATCATTTTTTATTAATAGTTTCCTTTGTTGTAAATCCTTGACTTTTGAGTTATTTTTTTTAATTCGGAAAATTTTAATTAATTAGTTTAAGAAATGTTGAGACAAACTTTCTAATTAAATATATTTTCTCATATTCTTTCAGCTTGGTTATATATGATTAAAGATGAAAATAAAGGACGAAAACAATTTTTGATTTTAAACTAAAGCCGCTTCTTGTTGAAATCATAAATCAATTCGACAAATCAAAAATTAAGAAATGAAAAATATGGTTAAATGAAAATAAAGGATTTACACTAATAATTGTGTATCCTTTATATCCATTTTCAATTTAATAATTGTTTAATTGAATTTTAAATCGATTCTAACCAAATTTATCGCCACTAAATTTCTGATTCATAAATTGTCCAATAAAAAATATAGTTTGTTTAATAATATTTTTCAGTTTTCTCTTAAATTTCGTTGAGAACACTTCTTACTCAGTAGTTAATAATTATAGTAAATTTTCAATATAAAATAATTCCTCCGATCACGTTATTAAAAAACCATCTTCATATGTGCACGATTTAATGAAGAAGTCAGAAATTAATGAATACTTCTTAAAAACAATTTCACTTAATGTAAAAATTTATTTCAGATCAGATGAATCTTACTGGAAAGTTAAAGATGTCTTAACAAAAGAAAATTGTGTATTTTTTAATTATGTTGTAAAAGATAAAAGAACTTTTAAGGCATTTCTTCCTGGCCTAGACAAAATTGATGTTAATGAATTTAAAAAAAATTTAAATGATTTAGGTCTTAAATGCACCGAAGTTCAAGTTTTTTTTATTAACAAAAATCTAAACTTTATAATGATTATAATTTTTACATAATCTACTTTGATAAAAATCCACAAATTTAAATGAATTACGCACTAAATTTTACTATATTTACCACACTGTAGAGTCTTCTCTCACCAACACCAGCTTTGCAAGTACAACCTTATAACTCTATGAACAACTCTAGCAATAGTAATAATAATTTCAATACTAACACTATAATAATAACAATTTCATTGATGATCACTGTCATAATAGTAGCACTGTCAAATATCTACTATCATTAACAAATTAAGTAAATGTAAGAATAAATTTGAACAATATTCTATTATAACAGAACTTGCTATTAAATTTCTATATTCAAAATGAATAATTTAAACTAAATCAGTAATATTACTCGGAATCGGAATGCACATTCGGTGAATAACAAGAAATAAGAAAATTTTAATTTTCTAAACTTAAATGATATTCATGTTGCTCCATTCTCTAAAACTTGGCTAAACGAAAAGATTAAATTTACATCTACTAAATACAATATTTATCGACAAGATTGTGTTAATAATTCTTCTGGTGGTGGTGTGGCCATTTTAATTAGAAAAGATATAAATCACACCGTAATTACAGTTGCCCAATTTCAACGGGAAAGTACATTGATGTGGTATTATTTGCTTGTTTATTACTTTTTAGTTGAATATTTCTTTAAGGGAAAGTATTTTTAAAAAACTTTTTTTATTTATATTTTTTATTTTACACTTTTTAGTCGGTCAAATATTTATTCATTTGACCGACTAAAAATATTTAATTACTTTGACAACTTGGGAATGATTTGTTTGGGCTACTCATGGCCCACGATTCGGAATTCCACATGTGGCTGATGTTTTTTGTATAATCGGCTCCACATGACCCAGGGTACTGCTCGGACTACGCTTCAAGACCTTTTATTTGATGCCCCATCGATTTTTTTATGATGGGCCCCCACATGACACAGGTTTTGGGCCCTAACATGAATTATGAAGCTCCACGGACTGCGCAACGAGATGTATTCTTCAATACCTTTTCTTTGATACCTCTCAAGTCTTTTTGCATTATGGGCCCCACAAGACCCAGAGTACCTCTCGGAACAGATTTTGGGACCACGAGATGTACTCTGCACGACCTTGCATTTGATCCCCTACACGATATTTTTATGATTTAAGGCCTTGTTGACCCACATGACCCCCTTTTGGAACCTCGTGTAACCCAGTGTGCCTTTACGGACTACGCTCATTTAAATATACTCTTCAAGACCTTTAATTTAATACCCCACATGATTTTTGTATAATGAGCCCACATGACCCACTTTTGGGCCCCCGTATAATAGAATGTGCCCCACGGACTACACTTATTGAGATGTACTCTTCAAGACCTTTCATTTGATTCCGCACACGATTTTTTGTATGATGAGGTCCCACATTGCCCCCGTTTTGGACCCTAGATGACTCACGACGCCCTCCAGGTTACTACCCATTTAGTACTGTTGAAGACCTTCAATTGATACCCCACATGGTTTTTGGTAAGATGGGGCCCAACATTGCCCCCGTTTTAGCCCTACATGACACACGGCGCCCCAAGAAATACACCCCATTGAGATATACACTTCAAAACATTTTATTTGATACCCCACATGATTTTTGTGTGGTGGGGGTCCAACATTGCTCCCGTTTTGGGTCCCGGCATGCTTTTTTAGGTACATTTAAAAATTTAAGCGGCCCTCCGTGCCCCCTCCCCTCATCAAAATGACCCCAAATTTATAGGGCACCAAACTTCCAAATTTGAGCTCAATCGGTCAAGCATTTTAAGAGTTATGGCCAGGTGAGGAGATACCGAAATACCGACATACTGGAAGTGTTAATTCATAAAAGGGCAAGTAATAAATATACTGGAAGTGTGAATTCATAGAAGGGAAAGTAATAAATTTTACATTTTTTGAAAAATTTTTAATTTTCTGTTAAATTTTGCATTTTGCAATATATTTTACATTTCTTTTAAAATTTTACATTTTCTGTTAAATTTACTTCTTTTGTTAAATTTTACAATTTCTGTTAAATTTACATCTGCTATTAAATTTTACAATTTCTGTTAAATTTTACATTTTTCTGTTAAATTTGACACTTTCTATTAAATTTTCATTTTTCTGTTAAATTTTACATTTTCTGTTAAATTCCACATTTTCTGTTAAATTTTACATTTTCTGTTAAATTTACATTTTCTGTTAATTTCAACATTTAACATTTTCATTTTCTGTTAACTGGTTTTGGGCCCGTTAACTGGTCTTGGGCCTGCTTGACCTAAGATGTACTCTTCATGACCTTCCATATGATACCCAACATGATTTTTTTTTATTTTAGGCCCCACTTGACCCACGGTGCCCACATGATTTTTGTATGATGGAACCCCACATTGCCCCCATTTTAGTCCCTACATGACACACGGCGCCCCACGAAATACACCCCATTGAGATGTACACTTCAAAACCTTACCCCTCACGATTTTTTGTAATATGGGGTCCAACATGGCCCCCGTTTTGGGCCCCGGCATGACCCTCGTCGCCCCCCGACTACCCCCAGTGAGATGTACTCTTGAAGACCTTTCATTTGATACCCCACATGATTTTTTGTATTATGGAGCCCAACATTGCCTCCGTTTTGGACCCGACATGACCTACGGCACCCCCCGGACTACCGCTCAATGAGATGTACTCGTCAGGACCTTTCATTTGATACCCCACATGATTTTTTGTATTATGGGGCCCAACATTGCCCCGATTTGCGCCCGACATGACCCACGGCGCCCCCCGGACCACCGTCCAATGAGATGTACTCGTCAAGACCTTTCATTTGATACCCCACATGGTTTTTTTGGTACATTCAAAAATTAAACAGCCCTCCGCGCCCCTTCCCCCTAATCAAAAAGGCCCCAAATTTATATGGTACCAAGCCATTGATGGCACGAGCTCAACTTCCAAATTTGAGCTCAATCGGCCGTTTAAGAGTTATGGCCAGGTGAGGAGATATATATATACAGTAATCCCCCGCTTTACGGACAGGATGCGTTCTACGGAAACTGTCCGTATATCGAAAATCCGTAAAACGAAACCTATTTTAGTATGAGAATGTACTGGGAATAACTAGATGTGTTCCAATCAATAGAAATATCCGTAAAACGAAACCTATTTTAGTATAAGATCGTATTAAAAATAGATAGATGCGTACCAAAAAAATCCGTAATACGAAACAGATTAGTATAATATATTAAAATAATTATTTAACCAAAAAATTTAAATCAATTTAAATAATTTAAAAAAAATTACTATTTATATTGTGAAATCAAAAATAATTACAACTGAAATTGTGAAATTAAAAAAAACGCAGACACTATCTTAAAGCCGTTATAAAAGAATAAGAATAGCAAATAGATTTTTTAAAAATACACCGCACTGCAGTTTTTTATTGCCTTTTTTTTACTTCTCTTTTGTGTATACACAAAATGTGTCAGAAATTTCGGAGAAATTAAGTACATGTACAATAAATACAACATAATTATGTAGGACTTTTTCTTAATTTTTTTCGGTGATTCAAAAAACAAATTTTTTTTTGTCCGTAATAGCGAATTTTTTTTATCCGTATAGCGAATTTGTTCCTATATTAGTCATGTCCGTAACTTCGAATTTCCGTAAAACGAGCGTCCGTATAGCGGGGGACCACTGTATATATATATATATATATATATATATATATATATATATATATATATATATATATAAATAAATATACCTATATACTGGAAGTGTGAATTCATAAAAGGGAAAGTAAAAAAATGCTTGAATATTGAAAAAAATCATGAATGTCAAAAAATATACAAAAAAATCCAAAAAAAATTCGATTTTTTTTGACAGAAATGGTTTTGTTGCTGCTACACAGTGACAAATCATTAGCGACATGGATTTTTTTTGGATTGTTTTTGGATTTTTTTTTACTTTCAGGATTTTTTTCAATATAGCGTGTTAGTCTCACTCATATCTTTTTCTCATATAAGAAATATAACCTCTCCCTCTAAATGGATAGTTTCTGAAAAATTTAAATTTTCAAGCCATTATCATACCGGCATAAACCATTTTGGAACTTCACTAAAATAATTAAAAGTAAAAATAAATACATTCCAATACTAAATAATAATAATACAATATACAATCTATACCAGTAATCTTGAAAAAGAAAAAGCGTTAGCTCAAACATATAATTAATACTCTGTTTAAATGATATGTACTGCAACAACTACCTTAACCTTAGTTGAACACTCAGTAAAACAGATTAATGAGTTACATATAGATAACGGGTTTAGGCCGTTTCACCGCGCACTTTTAACGGCGGACGATTCACCGCGGACATGTTCACCACGAACATGTTCACGAAGTACACTTTCACAGTGAGCATGTATAAATGTTTAAATTGGTTAGGTTCATTTGAGAAAGTTTGCTGTCTTCTCTATAAAAAACAATAAATAATAAATATGAATGAATTAATGTTTTTATTTTAATTTTCATATCGAATGCATTTTTTTTTATTATTAGCCCTGTTTTTTTGTAGACGGGTATATTGTATTGCAAAATTTTTGCAAAAAAACGATCCACTGAACATAGGAGGCCAAAATTTTTTTTTATTTCATACACAGTTGAATTTATCAGCTGATAATTTTTTTTTAAATCACATTAACTTTGAGTTTTATAAACGTAAAAAAAAAATCATTAAATGTCATTAAAAAATATAAAACTTGCTTTTTTTCTTTATAAATTGCTATTTTTTAATGTAAAAAAAAACTTAGGCTATGCCTTTTTTGTCCAATGTATTTGAAATTGACAACAGAGCCATCTACATGTCATATTATTAACTATTTATCAATTACAATTCATTTGCGATATAGAAATAACTACTGTAATTCTCATTTTTTTGCCAACAAATTGTTGTTATTTTCAATGTAAAATTTTGCAATACAACATACCCGTCAACAAAAAAACAGGGCTATTATAACTACTTAAAAAAAAATCCCAAAAAAAAACTACAAAAAACCAAAAAAAAAACTGAAAAAGGAGTCACAATCCCAGCAACCTCCACGTTGGTTAACTCTGGGTAACGCGAATGGTGGGGATATAAATTCCATTAATTATTGCGAATATAATCGCGGTGAACATGTCCGCGGTGAAAATTCCGTGCGGTGAAACGGCTGCGGTGAACGCTCCGCGGTGAAACAACCGGGTACGACTTTACACCCACTTTAAGAATCAAAAATTACAAAGTAATTCGCTGTACTTCATTGAATTACGAAGTATTGCGACGATAATTATATGTAAGTACTTCATTGAAGTACCAAGTAATTCATAATACTTCAAAGTAATTAACGGCAAAAAACTGAAGTAAACTGCAGCAGTACAATTGTGAAGTATTTTTGTAGTATACGATGTAATGCATTACGAAGTACCAATATGGTAACTATGTACTTAATTTTTTAAGTAAAAATTACTTTAAAAAAATAATGCATTATTATGCTGGGTTTTAATGGTAAAAATTTGCCGCTTGTGCATGAAAAATAGAACGAGATAGTATATTATATTTTTATATGAAAAAAAAGTAGATCGCTGTAGAAGGGAATTTTTTTTTTTACAAGGGAATATAAAATGGCTGATTATCTCTGTAGAGATCACAGATGGCACTGTTGAATGGCAATAGAATTTTATTTAAAAAAATAATAAATCATTTCAACTATTATATTTAAAATCAGCAATTAAATATTAATTGCAAATTGTATAATTAAAAATCAATTGCAAAAAATTTATATTTACAAAATTTATATTTTATATATATAAAATATAAATTTTGTTCAAAATATAATTAAGATAAAAAAATGTAAACAATACAATTTTTTATTGGCAATACTGAAATGCGGTCTAATTTTCCTGCACAAGCGGCAAATTTTTATCATTAAAACCCAGCATTACTTGGTAATGTTAATATATTACAAAAGTAATGCATTATTTAACAACTCTGAAATCGATCAAAAATTTAATTTAATTTTTCTTATTTTTTTTAAGTAAAAGATTTATTTCAAAATTAATTTAATAATTAACAATATTATAATCTTTTTTTACTTTCCCTTTTATGAATTCATACTTCCAGTATATATATATCTATATATATATATATATATATATATCATGTCGGGCCCAAATCAGGGCAATGTGGGGCCCCATAATACAAAATATCATGTGGGGTATCAAATGAAAGGTCTTGACGAGTACATCTCATTGAACGGTAGTCCGGGGGCGCCGTGTGTCATGTCGGGCCCAAAACGGGGGCAATGTTGGGCTCCATAATACAAAAAATCATGTGAAGTATCGAATGAAAGGTCTTGAAGAGCACATATCGTTGGGTGATCCATTGAGCACCCTGGGTCAAGTGGGGCCTAAAATAAAAAAAAATCATGTTGGGTATCATATGAAAGGTCATGAAGAGTCATCTTGTTGCTTAGTCCATAGGTCAAACGGGCCCAAGACCAGTTAACAGAAAATGAAAATGTTAAATGTTGAAATTAACAGAAAATGTAAATTTAACTGAAAATGTAAAATTTAACAGAAAATGTGGAATTTAACAGAAAATGTAAAATTTAAGAGAAAAATGAAAATTTAATAGAAAGTGTCAAATTTAACAAAAAAATGTAAAATTTAACAGAAATTGTAAAATTTAATAGCAGATGTAAATTTAACAGAAATTGTAAAATTTAACAGAAGAAGTTAATTTAACAGAAAATGCAAATTTAACAGAAAATGTAAAATTTTAAAAGAAATGTAAAATATATTGCAAAATTTAACAGAAAATTAAAAATTTTACAAAAAATGTAAAATTTATTACTTTCCCTTCTATGAATTCACACTTCCAGTATATTTATTACTTGCCCTTTTATGAATTCACACTTCCAGTATGTCGGTATTTCGGTATCTCCTCACCTGGCCATAACTCTTAAACGTCTTGATCGATTGAGCTCAAATTTGAAAGTTTGGTGCCCTATAAATTTGGGGTCTTTTTGATGAGGGGGAAGGGGGCACGGAGGGCCGCTTCAATTTTGAAATGTACCTAAAAAAGCATGCCCGGACCCAAAACGGGAGCAATGTTGGACCACACCACACAAAAATCATGTGGGGTATCAAATGAAATGTTTTGAAGTGTACATCTCAATGGGGTGTATTTCTTGGGGCGCCGTGTGTCATGTAGGGCTAAAACGGGGGCAATGTTGGGCCCCATCTTCCAAAAACCATGCGGGGTATCAAATTAAAGGTCTTCAACAGTACATCTCAATGGGTAGTAACCCGGAGGGCGTCGTGAGTCATCTCGGGTCGAAAACGTGGGCAATGTGAGGCCCCATTATACAAAAAACCATGTGCGGAATCAAATGAAAGGTCTTGAAGAGTATATCTTAATGAGGGTAGTCCGTGGGGCACATTCGATTATACGGGGGCCCAAAAGTGGGTCATGTGGGCCTATTATATAAAAATCATGTGGGGTATTAAATGAAAGGTCTTGAAGAGTATATTTAAATGAGCGTAGTCCGTAAAGGCACACTGGGTTACACGAGGTTCCAAAAGGGGGTCATGTGGATCAACAAGGCCTTAAATCATAAAAATATCGTGTAGGGTATCAAATGAAAGGTCGTGCAGAGTACATCTCGTTTCGTAGTGCGTGGGTCAAGTGGGCCCACAATCTGTTCCGAGAGGTACTCAGGGTCTTGTGGGGCCCATAATGCAAAAAGACATGAGAGGTATCAAATAAAAGGTATTGAAGAATACATCTCGTTCCGTGGAGCTTCATAATTCATGTTAGGGCCCAAAACCAGTGTAAAATAAAAAATATAAATAAAAAAGTTTTTTAAAAATACTTTCCCTTAAAGAAATATTCAACTAAAAAGTAATAAACAAGCAAATAATACCACATCAATGTACTTTCCCGTTGAAATTGAGCAACTGTCAACAATAGTAAGGGAAAGGTAGACCTCTTTATAAATGGCATTAATTCTGATAAGGTCTACTTTCCCTTACTATTGTTGACACTTGCTCAATTTCAACGGGAAAGTACATTGATGTGGTATTATTTGCTTGTTTATTACTTTTTAGTTGAATATTTCTTTAAGGGAAAGTATTTTTAAAAAACTTTTTTTATTTATATTTTTTTAGATAGATTAAGTTTCAGATCTTAACAATAACAATAATTGAAGAAGAGAATTTCTCTTATCAATAATCTTATCTTCTATTTATTTCGTACATTATCAATAACAATAATAACATTAAAATTACCAAATGTGAAAATTTAACTTAATTCGCACAGTTTAGTTTTCCCCAAAAAATTTAAAATTCTAATTCACCTTTCCCACGAAATAAATTTAAGACACAGCCTTTGTTTTGTTTTTTGGTTTTACCTTTGTATATAAAATTACATAGTACTAGTACTATCACTTGAATCGATTTTTAGGGCTTTTTTAAAAAAAAAATGCCTTATGTTAACGCTTTTGTCCGTCTGTCCGTCCGGTGTAAACAATAAACATCAGTTATTTCACATAGTTAGTATACACTCATTTTTATGATAGACCCACCGATGGAAAGCTAGATTTATTGAGAACCATATGTTATTGTTAGAATTTATTGAGAACCATATGTAATTGTTAGAATTCGGCCGGTAGGTGGCGCTATTCGCATTTTTCCAAAACATCTTTTTCCGAATAAAAATGAAATTTTATATAGTAATGAAGTTTGACCACTCGTTGGAAAGGTATTTAAGAGTAGAATACGATGCCAGTAAACCGTATTTAAAATTTCTACCGCTAGAGGCGCTGAATACTAAAACATATAAAATGTTAATTTTTAAGATGTGATTGTCAGTAGTCAATAATTCCAAAAATTGGGTTTAATGTTGCATCTAAAAGGTAGTAAGTAGTAGTATAAAATCACAGATGTAATAATTTTAATTTCTACCACTAGAGGGCGAACCATATAATTATAATGTTTTTAAAATATGTTATTTAACTTGGTGAATCTTTGCCAAAAATGAAGGGAAAGCAAGGACAGGAAAGCTAACCTAAAATAAAATAAATCAGACATTGTAATAAACTAATTTTTGCCGCTAGAGGGCAGTAAAATACAACTAAAAAGTTGTAATTTAATATAGTAAATGTGTACCAAAAATGAAGTGTGACTACTCGTTGGAAATACATTTGAGAGTAGAATACCATGCCAGTAACCGTATTTTTTTCCAAAACATCTTTTTCCGAATAAAAATGAAATTTTATATAGTAATGAAGTTTGACCACTCGTTGGAAAGGTATTTAAGAGTAGAATACGATGCCAGTAAACCGTATTTAAAATTTCTACCGCTAGAGGTGCTGAAAACTAAAATATATAAAATTTTAACTTTTAAAATGTGATTTCCAAGTCAATAAGCCCCAAAAATCAGGTTTAAGTAGTAGCTTTGTATATAAATTTATATAGTAGTCCCACTTGACTGATTTTTTTTTAATCGTGGCGACGAGAGAAGTGCTAACTAAAATATAGTAGGGACATAAATCATATTTTTGATTTAACAGGGCCATCTACATTTGAATAACTGAAACAATTCAAAATGGCAAATTTGTGTATATTTGTTATTGTAATTTTTTTATTTCTTATTCTTGGTACAGAAGTGTAAGGGGGGAAGAAAATATATAGAAAAAAAAATTTTATATGCGTATTTGAATAATTTTTAATGAATTTTAGAATAAAAAAATAATTTTTTGTAAATTGCTAGGGATGGTGACGTAAGGGGGAAGAAAACATATGAGATTTTTTTTATGGATGTGCGTATTTGAATATAATTTTCTGAGCTAATTTAAGATTGAAAATATTTTTTTATTTTTCAATTCTTAAATTCTTGGGGAAGAAAATATATGAGATTGCTTTCTAGAATGTTCTATAATGTTCTAGAAATCGAATAATTTTAAGGAATTTATGAATTAAAAATGTTTTTATGTTATTATTCATTGGCGATGGTGCCGATTTTATAAAATTTCCATATTTTTTAATTTTTATTGGTCTGGATGAAATGATGAATGGCCATATTTTCATCTGGGATTTTCTATGGTACCACTGGATGGATTGTGCTAAAATTTTGCAATCACATTCAAATTAGTGGTCTGGATGAAATGATGAGTAGCCATATTTTCACCTGGGATTTTCTCTAGCATGGGTGGATTGGGCTGATATTTGGTAACTACATTCATTATAGTGATCTACAGTTAACTATGCCAGTGCTCCTCCATTTGCTGTACTTGGAAGATGGTTATATGATGAAAACGTGATTTCTGATACATTGTGGGATATAATAGAGGAGCACTGGCATAGTTAACTGTAGATCACTATAATAAATGTGTTTACCAAAAACATATAATACCAATTAAATTTTTTTTTTATAAAAACAAACATTTTTTAAGGTGTTTTGAAAAATTCCTCCCTTGTAGCACAAAATCCTCCGCTGAATGGAAACAAATTCCTCCCTTCGAAATTTTCAAAACGACAGCACTGAGTGGGACTACTATATAAATTTATATACAAAGGTAGTAGTATAAAACCACAATTGCTATAATTTTAATTTCTGCGGCTAGAGGGTGTAACATATACTCAAAATATGCATTTATAGTAGTTGAATTTAAAAAAAGCCCATAATTATAAAACGGCTGTGCAGCATTTTTTTTATAAATGCCGTGGCAAAAGTGCTAACTAAATTTTTTTTTATAAATGCCGTGGCAAAAGTGCTAACTATTTTTGGGCTAACAGGGTCATCTATATCTGAATAACTGAAACAATTTAAAATGGCAAATTTGTGTATATTTTGTTATTGTAATTTTCTGATTCTCAATTTTCTTTTAATTTTGGAGTGGTAACGAAAACTAAATTTTAAAAATTATTTGTAATATTAGTAGTTTTAAAGACTTTTATAGATACATATGCTCAATAAATTAAACATTAAATTCAAGTACATTTTAATTTTTGGATCAATAGATAAATAAAAAAAAATCAATAGATAAATAAAAAAATATATATTTCATATTAAATGAAGGATCGAATTTGGAAAGAGTTAAATTAAGCAATTTTAGGATTACCAAATAGCATATTATTTTAGACACCATAAGGATATTTTCTCACATATAACTTTTTCTTTATTATGGGGTAAAAAAATATTTGAAAAAATTAATTTACCAAATTTCTACTTTATTTTCTTTATATTTCCGTTATGGTTACGTACAACTTTTTTGACATCAATTTTTATGAGACATGACATGTTGTTATGATATAATAAAAAATATAAAAATATCGGTCCAAAGGAAATTTTTTTATATTTCTTCTATTTTTTAAGGATCTTTATGTTAATGTTTTCCCTTCCGTTTGTCCGTCCGTTCGATGTATATTTTTTCAAACAAATAGTAAAAGTACAGACTTTCTGTGAGTGACAATAAATTTATATTAGTCCATATTTTGGGAGACTAAGATCAGTGAAACGAAGAGCTGTTGGAAAAATTTTACATTCCTCAGATAGATGTCGTTATTCGCACTCGGCCCAGAATGATTGGCTCAAAAACGAAAGTCCTTACAACATACAACGCGCTAGAATGGTCAAAGTGAAGTATGATGAAAATTATGTTAGATTGAAGGCAGTAGAATAAAATGATAGTTGTTTTTTTTTTGTCACTATTATTTTATATTGTTATATTTTAAGATCCAATTTAGCTTTTACAATTTAAATTTATACGTGATCTTACTTGGAAGAGACAACGAAGAGCACTTATATATATGAGATATCAGAAAATGAAAAAAGCCCATGATTATGAAACTCTTGCAGATTAATTCAGCTTTTGAACATATTTATATTTGTTTATTGTGGATTTATAATAACCATTGATTAAAAAAATAAATAATAGTCAATTAAATTTTTATTTATTCTGAACTTAAATAAAAAAAAATAGTATTCAATTTCTTATTTTTATTAGTTAACAATTTATTTAATTTAGCTAAAATTTTTGTTTAATGTTAAAAAATTTATAAAACAATGCAAAAAATTTGATAGTCGTAATAATAATATATAATATTATGCTATAAATCAAAATCCAGGAGGACATGATGTGTAATAGAAAAAACTGAAAATATAATA
Source organism: Empis stercorea (assembly GCA_949752835.1). Lineage (NCBI taxonomy): Eukaryota > Metazoa > Arthropoda > Insecta > Diptera > Empididae > Empis > Empis stercorea. The sequence goes on along the minus strand of OX457089.1, from coordinate 21,813,132 downwards.
TGTATACGTATATTTTTCCATCAGTGAAAAAGAAAATTTATTAGAAAATCTTTTCTGTTAGACATTTTCCCCATCTGCGAAATTGAATTTTTTTTAGATTATATTTTACAAATTTTTTTAGACATATGAGAGATTAAAAAAATATATTTATATACATTATGTACATACATAAATTGATTTTAATTTTATACATTTACGTTTCATTTTGGAATCATGTGGTGCCGTGGTGAACAAAATATCAAAAAGAAAAAAATTTTAATTTGAAATTGTCTTTCTCTAATTTCTCTATAGTATTTCGTTCAATCAAAATAAAACAAAATTTGTTCTTCTGACTCGGTCCCAATTATGTACATATATTTTTTTTAACTATACCTCTTAAATTTAAATGTAAAATTCTGCAGATTTATGTATGTATCATTAGAAAATGTGAGACGTGACCAAATTGTTTTAATAATAAATTACGAAAATAAAAAAAAATTGTAGGGTCGCACGTCCCAACTTCCATTGCTGACATAAAGGATACTAAATTTTTTAACATATAAATACATAACGAAATATGTAGAAGTATAGAGATATCGGAATCGGACACAATTGATATAATTTGTTGTATTTTGTGTTTATAGAGAAATAAAACAGACAATCCAGAGTGTGTGATGAAATAGAGTGAACAAAATATGGAAGTCGGTAGTACACGAGTACTTTTCTTGTAAAATAAACTAATAATTATAGTTTAACAATTAGTAATCTTGTTTGCTGTTAAGGGCTAATAGAAAGTTTATCGCAGTCGATGATCGTGGTGTTTTGATTGTTCATCGTCGTTTTTGCGAACAAAATAGTAAGTTTATAATTTGTTGTATATAATTTGTTGTATTTTGTGTTTATAGAGAAATAAAACAGACAATCCAGAGTGTGTGATGAAATAGAGTGAACAAAATATGGAAGTCGGTAGTACACGAGTACTTTTCTTGTAAAATAAACTAATAATTATAGTTTAACAATTAGTAATCTTGTTTGCTGTTAAGGGCTAATAGAAAGTTTATCGCAGTCGATGATCGTGGTGTTTTGATTGTTCATCGTTGTTGTTGCGAACAAAATAGTAAGTTTTACCAAATTCTTTGACATTTTACACTGTGACACAACAGTGGTAAATAGCCGTAAAAGGTAAAAAAATTATGTTCTTCATGATGGACAAAATATACAAAATCAGATGTATGAATCTAATAGACTACTTTAAGGTAATTGCTGTAAGGTAACTCATCGCCTTAGTTATATTGTAATTGCTGTAATTCGTATATAATTCTTTATTTTATTTATTATTTAAAAAGTTCACTAATTACGAAAATAATCATTGTCACTGCTCTAACATAATAATCCTCAAAAATTATGAAACTTTTCTCTGGGTCATTCACTGCTTCATATATTGTGTATAAGTTTGAACAATGTCTGACGAAATATGTCAAGAACTTGGGGAATATTCTATTCGGCATTTACATTGATATCGCGATAAGTATTACACTCCTCAAAATTATTCTATAGATTTGTAAATTACATTACAATTGTTTGTCAATAGCTGTGTTTTTTTATTCCTACTCTGCACTACTCGATATAAAAGGAATAGAAAACGATGTAGTGCAAGGGCAAAATATGATTTAGAATTGATTGAAAAAAATTTGCCCACTTTGTTGATATTTTTTAAAAATCAAATTTTCAATATTCAACTATACGAAATGAAGTATCTTCTTGTCAAATTTATAGTTGCTATATTAAAATTTAATAATTTCCCATTAATTTCCCTTTTACTCTACATGTTGTACTGATGGATAATTATGTAGAGTAGCTACAACTACAACCATACAGATACTCTACTCGTATAGTACAGAGTAGGAATAAAAAAACACAGCTAAATAAAATCAGAATTAATATAACTTTAAAAATTCAATCATTATATTATTAAATAAATTTTCATAAATTAATTATAATTTTTTAATCAATTTAAAATATACAAAATAATTACTAAACAATAACAAAAATTGGATTTGATAATCGTGACAATAAAATTTAATTATATTTACGATTTTATAGTAACATTTAATTTAGTCTGAAATTTTCTGTTATTGTAAATTGTTAATGGATAATTGAATTTGCAATTTTAATTAACTAAATGGGTTAAAGGAAAATTAATTGAGAAAAATACAATTAAATTAAAATAAATCAAATAATAAAATTTGCATTTAAATTGTCCAAATATGTTTAGTTATGTTAAAGCATTTTAACTTATTTAAAATTTCTATTTATTTTTATAATAACTTTCTGTATCTTCCTATTTTTTTATATAGCTTTAAATTTTCTATAATATTTTATATATTTAACTAAAATTTAAATTCTTTTATTCAATTCCCCAAGGATATTCTAAAGCTAAAGGATATCCTAAAATTTAAATATAATAAAAATACTGGAAAATATTAAACATAAAAATTTTATTAATTTATTTTTTAAGTAATAAGACATGCCAATTAAATTTTCTTTTATGTAGAATATCTCTGGATTTTTAATAGACTATAAAAATGGAAATATAACTTTTATGTAATAGAAATTATAGCAAACCAAAAAATTTGACCATTTTTATAGTATACAAACAAAAGGAGCAAATGATTTTTGTAGCATTCTTTATTCTCAATTTATTGTAAATACTTGTTTGTGTATAACTTATGTAATCATTTCCTATTTGCAATCCACAAAAAGGATCTCTTGATGTTAATTACACCCACCATAGCATTTAGTCATATACAATAAATATATTTCTCACTTGTGTAATTTACGAATTGTTATTACAATTTTTTATTAATTTTTTTTTCTATAACTAAAACCAACAACGAAATATAATGAAGTACTTTGAGATTATATTTTCTGACATTTGAAAAAAACAACAACTTTGTTATCCTTAAATGCAGCCCCTAATCTGATGAGTTTATATGTAAAAAAAGGTCACATTTATAATTCTCCCTCCAGAGCTTTTATGAAAAACATTTTTTTAATGAAGTTCTTGTATTAACAGAAAAACCATCATAATGTGAACCAACCAGTAATAACAGTCAAGGACTTGCATTTAATTATAATGAAAGTTTATTTTATAGAAATTTCTACAATTTTTTGTATATATAATAATATAATGAATCCTTACTAACTAAAATTCACTTTTTCTGTATATAAAATTGACTAAATAATGAAAAGTTTTATTTTTTAGTTGAATTTCGTTTTTTTGGGTGATTATAGTAGAAAAGAGATTGAAAATTGAATATGTCCTTAAGGATAAAATTTTTTTTTATTTCTTTAAAAATAAGAAAAAAATTTATTATAATTTTTAGATTCCATTATACAGGAATATTAGTCCACTGTACTGTATATAATAAAATAAAATCACTTATAATTCTCGAATCTGGTCCCCATTTTTACTATAAACTATAACTTTATTTAATAATAAAAAAAATTGTTATGAAAAAATGTCCTACTTTTTTATATCCGCACTTAATAATGGAAAAACCACTGGAAAATATAATCGGGGGTAGTTAATATAATTTTTCCTTATAGGAATGAGAATCCATTAAAAACATATTTAGGGGTTAATTTTATTACTATATTATTCACAAGTTATTCACAATTTTCTTTTTTGTCGTCGGTATACATAAATTTGTTATATAAAAAAGCAACTGTCGCTGAATAAGTTTTATAAGTGTTGTCCAAAATTATCAATTTTCCGGGTGAAAGGAGTAGTAAATGTTTTTTTTTGTTAAGTAAATTTCCAAAATTTTCTACATGACAATAATTGATTATCCTTTTTTGGTATGAGACAGAAAATATTATTTATCGTTATATTAGAGTTGGGTATAGGTTATTTTATCACTGATGATGTTGATAATGTATGTATAAAAAAATGTATTCAAATTGTTAATATTTATGATCGTACCTCTTACTTAGATTATGTTGTCCAGAAAAAAAATACATTCAAACATAAATTTAAATACAAAAAAGATGATTACTAACAAATAATTTTTAAGTGTTTTTTTTTCTTCTCAGGAACTTTCAAAACAGAATATTTGTTTCTGTCGGAGATGCAAACATAAAAACACATAAATTTAATAAATAAATTCGTAAAATTTCAAAATGTAAGATGATTAATGTCATTTAAATTTTTTATTATTGTATTTTCCTAATATTTTTTAAAATATCAAGAGAGGAATATTTGTATATTATATAAAATTACATGTTAGTTTAGTCCTTTTTTTAATACAAAAAACAAAAACAAAATGAATGAGAAATTGTTACAAATTATTCTAACATAAATAAAAATCTTTAAAGTTTTTTATCATTTTTTTATTCTGTTAGAAATTGTAATATTTCAATCTGGGAAATTGAAATTGTCCATAATAAATATATTTTTATTTTGTCTAAACTAAAGTAATTATTTTAAATTTGTTGTAATTTTTGAGGTTATTAATATTTGATTAAAGATATAAATTCTTTAAAAAATATATTATTTAATTGGGATAATTTGTTTGATGTAATTTTATAATTTTGAATTATCAGAAGAAAATGTCGATACATATTTGATTGCTGTAGATTAGATTTAAATGAAATTTTAATTTTAGGTACGATCATAAATATTAACAATTTGAATACACAGATATTTGGAAATTAATAGTCCAACGGACCGGACCAACTTAAATTGTAAAAAGGAATATTTGACATAAAAATCTTTAATTAAAGTAAAATTACATTACCATGACATGTTATCTACAAAATAATTCAATTACAATAAAATAATTTCATATGCATTATACCAATTGAAATTTAATAATATTAATTTTCCACTATATATTATTTTTCCTCGTCGTAAAAAATCCTCGTTTAATAACTATTTCATTACAATTACTATAAGATCAAATTTAATTTTTAACTTAAAAAAATGTTTTGTTAATATTAATTAAATTCTTTTTGTTTATTTATCTTCATCCTTTAATACGTAGTCCATTAAGATTCTCTAAAGTGTAATAAGAGAATAATATTAATGAAAATATAAAATTAATTAAAATATTTGAAAGTATTTTATCATTAATCTAAAAATAATATTGAATTTTATTTTTTTAATAAATATAATTTTCAACAAATCCAATATTTAATGTATTTCAAAAAGATTTTCGACATTCAAAGTTGAATAAACCATTGGAAGTTATAAATTATTTATTATATTAAAAAGCAAAATAAAAATGTATTGTCAGGAAAACTGTCATAAATTTGAAATTTTTATTGGTTTTTTTCTAAATCAAAAATTAGAAGACGTGGTAAAATTTTTAATAAAAATTTCGAGTCATTTAAAATAAGGAAAAAAAGAATGATATTGTCTATACTCTATAATAAAAGCTGTCAATATTATAGACTTTTATTGTGAACTCATTTAGACAAGAAATATTAAAATAAATATTTTCATTATTACATTCCCCAAAACAGAGCAAACTTATAAAATTTTAGTATACCAAACACAGAAACATTCGCCTCTGCAATTAATGGTTATAAAACTACATAACATTTTCCTATGCATAAATATAAATTTCCAAATATTATAAATTTGTACAATTTCATTTGAACCGAATCTTATTTAATCGTAAAAATTAATTTTTTATTTAAATGTCACAAATATGTTGCCTGACAATAAATAACGAGGGTGGCATTACAGCACGAGTAATAAAATTACACTGTTTTAAAAAAATGTAATTTTCAATTACGTATTTACAGTTTTTTTATCGTAGAATTACTTTTTTCCCGGAAAAGTGCATATTTTTTTTAATTTTACTATATATAACCCGCAAAGTTACATTTTATTACGAGTTTTCAATTAATATTTCAAATTACAATTTTTATAAAGTAAAATTACTTTGTTTTTTATTTAATTTTAACTAGTGATTGAAAATTACATAAAAAATAGTTAGAACTACTAAAAATTACTAGTAATATTACTGCGTCCATTAAGTTTCAATTTGAATTTAATTTTACATGTATTTTTTAGTAAAATTAAATTAAAGTTCAAGTAAAATTACATACTTTTAACTATAATTTTAACTTCTTATTAAAAATTACATAAAGAAAACTTAAAAGTACTGATAATTAGAAGTAATTTTGCTGTGTAATAATTTAAATTTTAATATAGCATTTTTCAAATATTTTATATTAAAATTACATTATAATTAAAGTAAATTACAACTTCCATTTGATTTTACTAGACAATGCAAATAATCTTAAGCTGCATCATTTTATTTTGCTAACTTAAGTAAGTAAATTTAAATTTATTTGCGCTTAACAATTCTCAAAAAAGTGTTTTTCCTTGCAAAAACAAGTAAAAAAGATTAAGTAATGCTTAATGTATAAACAGAAGAAATTTTCACAACTCAAATAGTGCGCGCGAGAGTAGGTTGTGTTTATTCAACTTATAAAATTATATAAAAAAATAAATTTATTTAAAGTTAAATAAATTATAACTTGGAAAAATAAAATATGTGAGTATAAATTTATTAATAAATAAGTTATAAGAAAATCTGGAGATGATTAAAACATTTCCTGTAAGATAGAGATATATTACAATAATATTATTTAAAGTTAAACTATAATTATATAAATTTTTATTCATCATAGGAAGGAACAAAGCCAGAACAACATTGAAGCACCCAGTCCGGGTCCATTTTGTGCTGTTGTTCAAAGTAAATATAAGTTATTTAAATTGATTATAAATTACTTTAATATTAATTTTTTTTATAGTTTCGGTTGAAGAAAAAATATTTTACCATTTAATAGAAAATTGTTAATAGAAAATAGAAAATTTACCTGTATATTATTTAAAAAGTGGAAATAATAAAATAAAATAATTTTTGAAAAAAAAAAAACAATTTTTTTATTTTAGGAAAATAAACGAAATTACTACATTTGATCAGTAATTTCAAAAATTTTTGAAAGAAATTTTATATAATATTAAGCATATACATTTACATTAAAAAATTGTAAATACTAGCTTTTCTTCGAAAAATTACTATGATTAAGAAGTAATTTTACATATAATTTGTACAGAATTATATAGAATATTCTGCTATTTTGTAATATTTTTTTGGTAAAATTACAAGTTACAGAAGGAAATTTTAAATAACAAGAATTTATATTTACATATAATAAGAAGTAAATATACAAAATAAAGCTAGCAGATATTTACTGAATTAAGCTTGTAAAATTAAATTATTAAAAATATAATTTTACTTTCCAAATGTAATTTTACTGGTGCAGGTAAATTTGCAAGTAAAAGCTAGGCAAATTTGCCCACTAGCAAAAACAAGTAAAATTCAATTGAAATTTTTTAGTGTGTATAATACATAATGCCATTAACAAGAAATTACTGAATCGTTATTTAACATTTTACTTAAGACGTATAAAGGTTACAAATTATAAAGATACGTGTCTATTTTACACCAGAAAAATATTTTGTATATAAGTAACTATGGTATAAAAAGAAAAATTATCATGAATTTGCATACAAAAAAAAATTTATAAGAAAAATTTAAAGAAAATAGATCAGAATTTCTTTCTTACATAATTTATTTTTATATTTTCATAATACATACTAGGACAGTAACGTACCATACGAAATATTTTTGTTTTTCGTAGTATATTCTTCAACAATTACTTACTCGTATTTTATAGATGACAGAATATTCTGATGATGATGACAAAAAATACAAAAAATATTATATTAAATTTTTTCGAAAATTATATTTATATATTCCTCAAAGAAAATTGAAGAAAACTATTATTATTTGGTTATGTACTTCTTCATTTATATAATATAAAGTAAATAAAATATATTATATTATAGTATAGATAGTGTAATATTTTTGACAGTATGTCATGGTGAATGGTTTATTAATCAAGTAAAATGGGAAATGGTAAATTATTTAGCACGGAATGGAAAATTATGATTTCGAATACTGAATGAAAGCAAAATAATCAATAAATAAATAAAATAATATGATTAGGTAATTCAAATACATAATATATTAATTTATTACCATATATTAAATAACAATGTGTAAAAATTATCTGTTAAATTACAATAAAATGGGCATAGGGAATATACGTTGAAGGAAATATTGATAAGCTTTCAAAGACTTATTGAATATTTATATTACAGATGTTATATGTATTAATATTTACTTGCAGATTTACTAACTTTGACATTGAAGTAGTATAGATATGCGGGTTCCAGACAACTATTTTCCATACAAAATTTAATTTTTTTGTAAATTTAAATTTGTATCAGTTGGTCTAGAATCCGCAGAAACTTTTCCACATATTTTGCTTTCGGTTTATTAAAAATAATTTGATTTAAATTTTTATAAACCGAAAATACTTGTTTTAATTTGCATACTCAAACATTACAAACAATAATAATGTGTTTTTATTATATTAAACTTCAACTTGAACTTTTAGAATTATGAAGGTAAAAAAAGACGGTTCCATAATTTTTTTGTGTATTAAACTTATTTTAATTTAAGGATATTCATTACATCAAATAAAATAATTATATGTATTTGTTATTGTTAATGAGAAAAAACTGCTATAAACTATAAAGGCTTGTCCGTACCAAAGAAAAATTTACAAAAAACATTGCTTTTTAATCATTTATAGAAACATATGTAAATAAATCTAGTTTTTCAATGTTTAAAATTAAATGAAATTAAATGTTTTGTAAATGTTTTCAAAGCACGAGAAATGTTTTGTAAACATTTAAAAAATGTTTCCAAATAATAATAAATGTTCTAAAAACTATTCGAAGAAACGACATTTGTATGTAATAGAGCAAAATAAGAACTTAATAAAACCAAAAATATCAAAAATAATTTGGTGTAATCCTGAATTAGCTGCTAAACCCCATATATATAAATTTTCAAAATATTGAATTCTATAACAACTTATCAGAGAATATAAACGAAGTCAACGAAGTGATCGTCAACGAAGTGACTTTTTTATATTAATTTTAATAGCAGATTTGCAGTAATCAGATGTATTTCCAAAAATTTCCAAACATATTCATATATCTGGTATCGCCAAAGAATTGAGAGAAATTATACTCCTAGGAAGCAATTATCTCATATGGAAACATGAAAAAGACAACGAAACGAACTGAGTGAGATGGAGATCCCAAATTAATGCCAGATGCTTCCAAGAGGAGTGAAATAAAAAAAAATATCGCTTTATAATAATACTGTGATCTTTTGTATATAAGAAATAGGTATTGTAGTATAATTCGCATCACTGCCTTGTGACATTTCTATATCCTTGTAATAAAGAAATCTTTTACAAGACCCTGTTTTTTTATATAACCTATACATTTTATTTTAATTAAATTTTGCTTTTGATATCCTGATGTTATGCAATTTCAAGTTCAATCAAAAATTGTACATAATATCAATCACTTATATTATAACAATGATGAACAATTTCATACCCAGAAGCTATGTAATATTTCCAAAATTAAAATTAGTCGTATTATAAAAAGTATAACTATTCATACGAGTATAATAATATATAATATTAAGCACAAAAATTATTTACCATATTAATTCAATTACATATTTTGAGTCTGGCAGTTGTAAAACCAAATTCTGACCATATAATTGTAATACTATACAAATTCTTATTTATTAAAAAATTATTATTACATACATATTATTATTTATATGTAAGGATTGCTTTTAGCAATTTTGATATATGTATATTTCATAAAATATATTTAATACATTTTGAGCTCTTCCTAAACACCGGCGTACGGCGTACGCTGGTGTATCAGCTTATCGACATATATACGCCATACGCCGTACGCCGGTGTTTAGGTAGAGCTCATATACTTAAATTTCAAAGAAGAAAAATAAATTTATTATTCTGAAAAAAATATCTCCAGGCCAGGCATAAAAAAAAGAAAAACTCTTTAATTATTTTGGATAAACATTTTTTTGTTAACAAATAAACTTAACAACATTTAATTGAGTGAACATACATAAATATGATAGATTCTCACCGAGTTATGTATCTTTTTTAACTAGATTATAACATGTAATAAATATGTGAAAAATATGATAGCAATTAAAATAAACATATTAAGTACATATATATGTTATTAATTTGTATAATATATTATATACATATATAATTTTTAGATGCTACATTTAAGAAGACAAGTTTTAGATATCATTTCGATAATATATTATGCTGCTAATTGGATTTATGAAAATTAATATTTGAAAAATTAATGAAAGATAATTTTATAATTGAGATTAATGTTTATACAATGGCGAAACTTATATTTTTTAGGCAAAATAGAACGAGATAGCATGCTAAAATTCGCCTAACGAAAGAATGAAACAAAAACATAATTTTGGTTTGGGAATTTATAGCATCTAGTTGGCATTCAAAAAAATTATAGGAACTTTTTGATATTCCTAAAAAATATTGCTTGCCAATGTAAATAATTTATTTTAAAAAAAATAATTTATTTGAAAAAAAATAATTCATCCATTTTATTACCTAAAGCTTAGTATTCAGTTCAAAAAAAGTATGATTTTATATAGAAAATTTTACCAGCGTCAAATATTTTTTCTTAGTTTTTGCTTTGTCATATACACATGGTACTCACTATGATTATATTATATTATATTATATTTACATATTTATATGATATTTTGCTCACAATTTTGCCAACTTTTTTACTGGACGTGAATACCTAGCTTTAAAATAAAAAAATAAATTTGACAAAATATAATTTTGTATATATATAATATTCACGCCATCTATAGTTTTTCTATAAAATCTCATCTTTTGGACGTCCAATTATGGCACAAGACGAGAGCCGACGTCTTGTGCCATATTTGGACGTCCAATTCGAAATTAAATTTCGAAAATTGGACGTCCAAAAAAATTTCTGGACGATATTGCTGTCTCTACCGCACTTATACATAAATATATATCTCCATCCTTTAAAAAAATTCGCCACTAAATTTCGCCATTGTGTAGGCGCACTTTAATTATATCATTCAAAAAAGAAATTTATAATTAGTATTGGAATTTCAAATTTTATCAGATATAAATTTCCACATTAATGGTGTCTTTGATAGCGATTGTCTGTAGAGATAGAGAGTATAGTTTATATCTTCAATTATGTCATAGTACATTAGAAGGTTTACAGATATTATAGTTATTACAAATTTTCATAGTTTCGAAATAAAATTAAAATTATTTTTTTGTTTTAAAAATATGATATTAAAAATATGACATGTTGGTTAAGTTTTCTTTATTTATAGAATTTACGATTAGCAACTTGGATTTATTTTTTTGCTTGAAAATTGACATCAATTATTCTCCTTTTTTAGGGCTTTTTTTTTTTAAAAAAAAACCCTTATGTTAACGCTTTTGACCGTCTGTCTGTCCGTTCCGTCCGATGTAAACAATAAAATACAGTTATTTTAACCTCAGCAGCCAGAAACTGTGACCACATTTTTGTGCACAATTTTGTGAATATTTTTTGTCACAACGAAATGTGACAAAAATGTGACAAAGAATTCACAAATATTTTTCGACATTTTTAGTGGAATTTTTTTGACATTTTTGTGCACAATTTTGTGAATATTTTTTTGTCACAACGAAATGTGACAAAAATGTGACAAAGAATTCACATATATTTTTCGACATTTTTTTGTGAAATTACTGTGAATCTTTTGTCACATAATTTTTTTAAAATTTCAAATGATTGTTATTGATATAATATTATGACGCATAAGATTTTGTTCTAGAATAAAATCAATGTTATTCCTTTGTGATAATAAAAAAAAGATTTGTGCTGAAACTTTTAAAGGTATTTTTTAAAATTATTTTGAATTTGTAGCAATAAGAAAAATTAAATTTTACATTATTTATTATCTATTTTATTGTATTTTTTTGTAGATGAGCTCCGATATCATCAAATGATCAAATAAATATTCTACAAACTATGAAATCAGTCGAAGAAGGTATTGATGAAAGTAATAGAAGAAAATAAGAGGCCTGAAAATGCTTTATAATGTTTTTGAAATACATAAGTATACTTTATACTCTTTATAGTATAGGATTGATATTGAAAATAAAAAATAAACAAATCCTTAAAAACGTTTTTTAATTATTTAATTGACCATAATAATTTGAAAAATATTGTCACAAATTCTTCCAAATAAATGTGACAAATTTGTTCACAAAACTGTGACAAATTGGTTCACAAAAATGTCAAAATTTTGTTCACAAATCTGTGACAATTTCTTCCACAAAAATGTCACACTTTTTCTGACCAAAATGTCATAAAAATGTCGCAATTCGGGTAAACCACAGTCACAATTTTTCCACCGTATTGTGACAATTTTTTGTCGACAATTCACATTTTTTTGTGACATTTTTGTCACAATTATTTCACATTTGGTTGCTGGAGATAGTTATTGTATTGTACACTCAAGTTTATGATAGACCCACCACCGATGGAAAGCTTGATTTATTGAGAACCAGATGTAATTGTTAAAATTTCAAAATTCGGCCGGTAGGTGCCGCTAATCGCATTTTGCAAAACATCCTTTTCCGAATAAAAATGAAATTTTATATAGTAAATGTGCACCAAAAATATAGTATAAAACCGCAATTGCTATAATTTTAATTTCTGTGGCTAAAGGGTGTAACATATATTGAAAATATGCATTTAACGTAGTTGAATTTAAAAAAAGCCCATAATTATAAAACTACTGATCAGTATTTCAGTTGCGCGGCATTTTTTATTGGCTCAATCAATACGCTGATGTGGACTAGGTATATCTGTTGAAGGTTTTCGTGACATTTTTATGACCTATTAATTGTATATTTTTACCGATCATAAAATTCATATTTTTTGTATATTTTATTACTGGTACTCCTTTAAAGCTGACTCAACTTAGACAGACATCGATGGCTTGGCTGGGAATTGAACTCCCGACCCTACATCATGGACCGCTACATAGTGCACTACAACCAAAACCGTATATATATGTTAATATATACTGCAGTATATTATGGTAATATATACGGCTTTGCTAAAACAATATTGAGAATTATTTACTTATTTAAAATTCCTTAAATTTTATAATTAAGTTTTTTTGTGAAAATGATATTAATTAATAGAATTTTACAAATAAGTTTTTTAAATTTTTCTTTGTTTAAATTAATTTTAAAATTTTTCCTTTTTTCGTGATATTGGCAACACTAATTTTGAAATTTCTATATCCTGTTTTTTTTTAATTTCCAATAAGAAAAGATGTAAATAAATTTTCATATATTTAAAATATTTTTACTTTCCCTTTTATGAATTCACACTTCCATATATATGTCGGTATGTCGGTATGTCGGCATGTCGGGATCTCCTCACCTGGCCATAACTCATAAACGGCTTGACCGATTGAGCTCAAATTTGGAAGTTGAGCTCGTGCCATAAATGGCTTGGTACCATATTTGGGGCCTTTTTGATTAGGGGGACGGGGGCGCGGAGGGTCGTTTAATTTTTGAATGTACAAAAAAACCATATGGGGTATCAAATGAAAGGTCTTGACGAGTACATCTCATTGGACGGAGGTCCGGGGGGCGCGGTGGATCATGTCGGGCTCAAATCGAAGCAATGTGGGGCCCCATTATACAAAAAATCATGTGGGGTATCAAATGAAAGGTCTTGACGAGTACATCTCATTGAGCGGTAGTCCGGGGGGCGCCGTGGGTCATGTTGGGCCCAAAACGGGGGCAATGTTGGGCTCCATAATACAAAAAATCATGTGGGGTATCAAATGAAAGGTCTTGACGAGTACGTCTCATTGAACGGTAGTCCGGGGGCGCCGTGGGTCATGTCGGTCCCAAAACGGGGGCAATGTTGGGCTCCATAATAAAAAAAATCATGTGGGGTATCAAATGAAAGGTCTTGAAGAGTACATCCCAATGGGGGTAGTCGGGGCCGACGAGGGTCATGCCGGGGCCATGTTGCACCCCATATTACAAAAAAGTTTTTATGTGTACATTTCAGTGTACATCTCAATGTGGTGTATTTCTTGGGGCGCCCTGTGTCATGTAGGGCTAAAACGGGGGCAATGTTGGACCCCATCTTACAAAAACCATGTGGGGTATCAAATGAAAGGTCTTCAACAGTACACCTCAATGGGTAGTAACACAGAGGGCGTCGTGAGTCATCTCGGGCACAAAACGGGGGCAATGTGAGGCCCCATCATACAAAAAATCATGTGCGGAATCAAATGAAAGGTCTTGAAGAGTACATCTCAATGAGGGTAGTCCGTGGGGCACATTCGATTATACGGGGGCCAAAAAGTGGGTCATGTGGGCCCATTATACAAAAATCATGTGGGTCATGTCGGGCCCAAAACGGGGTCAATGTTGGGCTCCATAATACAAAAAATCATGTGGGGTATCAAATGAAAGGTCTTCAACAGTACATCTCAATGGGTAGTAACCCGGAGGGCGTCGTGAGTCATCTCGGGCCCAAAACGGGGGCAATGTGGGGCCCCATCATACAAAAAATCATGTGGGGTATCAAATGAAAGGTCTTTAAGAGTACATCTCAATGGGGGTAGTCGGGGGCCGACGAGGGTCATGCCGGGGCCCAAAACAGGGGCCATGTTGGACCCCATATTATTTTGACCCCATAGTGGTGTATTTCTTGGGGCGCCATGTGTCATGTAGGGCTAACGGGGGCAATGTTGGGCCCCATCTTACAAAAACCATGTGGGGTATGAAATGAAAGGTCTTCAACAGTACATCTCAATGGGTAGTAACCCGGAGGGCGTCGTGAGTCATCTCGGGCCCAAAACGGGGGCAATGTGGGACCCCATCATACAAAAAATCGTGTGCGGAATCAAATGAAAGGTCTTGAGGAGTACATCTCAATGAGTGTAGTCCGTGGGGCACATTCTATTATACGGGGGCCCAAAAGTGGGTCATGTGGGCTCATTATACAAAAATCATGTGGGGTATTAAATTAAAGGTCTTGAAGAGTATATTTAAATGAGCGTAGTCCGTAAAGGTACACTGGGTTACACGAGGTTCCAAAAGGGGCTCATGTGGGTCAACAAGGCCTAAAATCATAAAAATATCGTGTAGGGTATCAAATGAAAGGTCGTGCAGAGTACATCTCGTTTCGTAGTGCGTGGGTCAAGTGGGCCCAAAATCTGTTCCGAGAGGTACTCTGGGTCTTGTGGGGCCCATAATGCAAAAAGACATGAGAGGTATCAAATAAAAGGTATTGAAAAATACATCTCGTTGCGCAGTCCTTGGAGCTTCATAATTCATGTTAGGGCCCAAAACCTGTGTCATGTGGGGGGCCATCATAAAAAAATCAGGTGGGGCATCAAATAAAAGATCTTGAAGCGTAGTCCGAGCAGTACCCTGGGTCATGTGGAGCCGATTATACAAAAAACATCAGCCACATGTGGAATTCCAAATCGTGGGCCATGAGTAGCTCAAACAAATCATTCCCAAGTTGGCAAAGTATTTAAATATTTTTAGTCGGTGAAATAAATAAATATTTGACCGACTAAAAAGTGTAAAATAAAAAATATAAATAAAAAAAGTTTTTTAAAAATACTTTCCCTTAAAGAAATATTCAACTAAAAAGTAATAAACAAGCAAATAATACCACATCAATGTACTTTCCCGTTGAAATTGAGCAACTGTCAACAATAGTAAGGGAAAGGTAGACCTCTTTATAAATGGCATTAATTCTGATAAGGTCTACTTTCCCTTACTATTGTTGACAGTTGCTCAATTTCAACGGGAAAGTACATTGATGTGGTATTATTTGCTTGTTTATTACTTTTTAGTTGAATATTTCTTTAAGAGTTTAAGGGAAAGTATTTTTAAAAAACTTTTTTTATTTATATTTTGTGACCTAATTTTGTTTGTATACAAAATTTGTTATTTACAAGAATGTAAAAAAAATTCTACATTAATTTTTTTGTTGATACATGTTTGTTGATTTTTATCTACGTATGTAATATGTTATATATATTTTCATTTCTTTATAAATGTGTGAGTGCGTGTTATAATGTTATATGTATAGAAAAAAATGTATGTAATTATAACAAATGTAAATATATTAATAAAAATATATATATTTATATTGCGTGTTATATGTTATATGAACATACTTATATATCATTAAGGAGCTTTATTGAACGGAAAAAGGATATGCCCACTGACGATGATGACATTATGTTATATTTATTATAAGATAAATACATTCTATTTCTTACCACCATAAAGTTCAAAAATATTATCGTTTACTTTTGATCTAGTTTTTTTAATGAGAAAATTTTATAAATTTTGTAAAACCATAGAAATTTTTATTTTCTATAAAATATAGAAAAAAAATATTCTTACATAATTTTTGTCATTAATAAACTGTATAAAATTTCAAAAGGATGAAAAGTGTAATCTTTTTGTAAGTTTATATATTTGCGTAGATATATACAAAAGTTATGAATTTTAAAATTATAAAGTTATTCAAGGGCGTTAAAAGATCCCAAAATTATTTCAATAAGAATTTTTTAAAATGATAATAGCCCTGTTTTTTTGTAGACACATATATTGTATTGGAAAATTTTTGCAAAAAAACGATTCAGTGAACATAGGAGGCGACAATATTTTTATTTCATACACCGTTGAATTTATCAGCTGATCATTTTTTTTTAAATCACATTTACGTTTTAAAAAACGTTTTACCTGGCAATTATAGCTATTTTTTTTCATTATCAATTCATAAACGTACTTTTTTTTTAAAAAATCATCAATATGTAAGTATAATTAAAAAATAATATTTTCTTGATGAACTCGTCATTTTCGATGAACTCGTATTCGATGAACTCGTTTTCGATGAACTCGTATTCGATTAACGCGTTTTCGATGAACTCGTCGGTTACCAAAAAAAAACATAGGCTATGCCTTTTTTGTCCAATGTATTTGAAATAAATTAAATGAAATATTGACAACAGAGCCATCTACATGTCATATTATTAACTATTTATCCATTACAATTCATTTGCAATATATAAATAACTACTGTAATTCTCATTTTTTTGCCGTCAAATTGTTGTTGTTTTCAATGTAAAAATTTGTAATACAATATATGTGTCTACAAAAAAACAGGGCTAATGATATAAAGTAGACAAAATTCTTTCTTATAATTTATTCCTTATTTTGGTTAGGCTTACAATTATCGGCCCGACAAAATAAGTACTCAGCATGCGGCAAAATTGATATTAGAACGCTATATAAATTAATATAAGTAAGAAGTATCTATATTAAAAAATTAAGTAATGAAAAAAAAATTATAAATAACTTAAAAAGGAAGCTTATGATTAAAAGAATTTGTTTTATCAAATTGTAATAATTATAAATTTTAGGGAAATTCCCACCCTTTAAATTTATTTCCTGTAACAATTTTTGGAGAAAGTTTTACAAAAAGACTTTCCATAAACTTGATATTTAAATGCTTTTAAGATTATTGTGTATGTAATTATTCCGTAGATTTTCATTTCCAAGGAAGTTTTATATCAACTTTAAGCTATAACACTGAATTTATCAAATTAAATACCATTATGGATAAAATTTAATGTTAATTATAGCTAAGTGTATATATGTATGTAGGTATAATTTAAAATTTAAAACTAATATCGAGAATCAGCCAGACCAAACTAAGTTATAAGAACTCAAACTTAAATACCTTCTACTATTACAAGTTTCTTTGGAACATAATTATAACATAGTAAATGTTTGGAAATTTACTTCAAAATGTGAACATCATCGATTATTTACTAGGAAATACTCCACTTATAGTCATTGTATTAGTTATCTATAACTACAGGTTTTGCACTCCAAATTCAACCATTTGCAAATCAAATTCAACATTTTCAAATTCAAAATTCAACCTTTTGCAAAAACCGATAAAATGGTTCAATTAACATCAAATGATCAAATAAATTCAAATTATAAAAATAAAGTAGAAATTAGAATTTTTTATTTTCTTTGAAATAAATAACTGAATTAGTAATTAAGTATAAAAATCATGATAACTAATAATCTATTGCTATTTTATACTATATAGTTATTCTCCTGCAGCGGCTAAAAGCAACTGCATATGTGTATAATAATTATTCCAATCTTCAGGGGTAACAGTTGCCACAGCTTGTTCAATTACATCTACTAAATTCGGAGAATTTACACAATCAGCTAATAAATTTCGGGTGTAAAATTTGATTTCAGAAAAAACCTCTTCAATGGGATTCATCATTGGTGAATATGGTTGCAGAAATACAAGAGTATGTCTTGTCTGCGGAACAAGATCACGAATTTCCTGAGTTTTGTGGAGCCGAACGTTGTCTAAAATTAAACACGCTTCTATAATCATATGTTCTTCTAATTTTACTTGGATTATAAATCATCTATGTAATTATTATTTGTTTGACTTATAGTAATAATTAATTTTTTGAATGTTTTCTATAAAAGTTGAATTTGATTTGCAAAAGGTTGAATTTGATTTTCAAAAGGTTGAATTTTGAATGCAAAAGGTTGTATTTGGAGTGCAAAACCTGTATATCCACTCAGAGTTTTATTAACAGGAATAAAACACATTATAAGTAAAACAAAAATATACTTTTTAAGAACAAAATAACTTAAATATCTATCTGTCAAATTCCTTATTTTCAGTAATGATGTCAATAAATTTAAATTTATTTCAAAATTAATAAATCAGAATGAAAATATTTTTTTCAGAATGAAAAATCATTTCTAAAAAACCAAAAATTTCAAAAACCCTCAATAATAAAATTTTAATCATATTTTGTTAACATAAAATTACAATTTTGAAAAAGTGCTGTTAATCAGTAATATTGTATAAATGACCATGAAATAAATTTACAAATCACAATATAATAAAATGAAAAATCAAAATATTATTCATAACGAGTATAAAAAACCATACATCGACATATAAAGTGAAATCAACCACAATATATAAAAATAAACTCCCTCCTAAAGGATTTTAAATACTTCATTGTATTTACAACAAATAAATATAATATAAAATCGAAAATAAACAACAAAATACCCAACAAAATTTTTGTTGTTCCTTTTCATTGTGTGTTTACCTATTTATTTATTGATCCTTACAATTTTTTTTTCTTCAAATAAACAGTTTTTTTTTGCTTTGCTATCCCAAACGGTTAGACAAATTGTAAGGATTAAAGTATATAATATATTTTTGTGTAGGTATATCGAAAGGGAATTACCCTAAATTATTATTAAACAATAACAAAAATGACGTCTATGTCAAAAAACCAAAATGTTAAAAACAAACAACAACAAAATCATCACTGAAAAAGCTTTTATGATTTTTTGTGAATGGAAATAATTTTCTGAAAAAGTTAAAAACAAAAATCACTAAAAAATGAGATACCAAAATAAAATAAGTATAAAATTTATTGAAATGATTTAAAAAGCCACCAGTTACATGATACATTAATAATGATTACATAACAAAAAAAATCTATTAACATTAAAGTTTAATCATTGGGGAAAAAACAAAGCTTTTAAATTGTTAAAAAAAATTTGTAAACAATTTTGTGAATAATGTAAAAAATAACAATATTGTTTGTTAGATATTAAGTATTCTGGAACTCAGCATTATATTTATTAAAAGCTAAAAGGATATTAATGAAAGATTCATTAAGCTATAATTTAACAATAGTAAGTAGATTTCGAATTGCAAATAGAATTCCATAAGGATTGCTTGAAGCGCACTTTTAAGTTCCCGGCGTCCTTAATGGTATGGGGTTGTTTGTCCGGTCGAGGAGTTGGTCAGCTACACTTCGTTGATGGTTTGGTTAACGCTCCAAAATACCAAGCAATCCTCGAAGAAAAGCTTCTTTCGTCTATTCCCCTGTTGCAATCTCCTGAAGGAGAATATACCAACAGGATGGTGCTTCGTGCCACACGGCTAAATCAACAAAAGCGTGAATAAGGGCTCAGAGCATTCCTTTAATGGAATGGCCTTCTAGCAGCCCGGATCTCTCCCCAATAGAGTCGCTATGGCACAAAATGAAAAAAAAACTACGTCAGCAACTGGCCAGGGCTATTGAAGACCTGCGTACGAAATTAGAAGGTATTTGGCACTCGACAGCTGTGCAAGAATGTGAGGACCTTGTGTCAACAATGCCCCGAAGAATTCAGACAGTTCTGAAAAATAAGGGGGATGTAAGCCAGTGGTAGACCAACTATTTTGCACCAAAATCTGGGTAGACCAACTATTATGCTTAGTTACCTCGTAATAAAAAATTAAAGTTTATCACTAAATTGAATTAATTTTAATATTGTTTTTATTAATTTTGAAAGAAAATAAATCTATTTTGCTAATTACTAAAAAATAATTCGAATGTATTGTTGTTTTAATCAATTTTCGGAAGCTTTAAGTTGAAATTAGCAAAAAACCTTAAGGTATAGACCAACTATTCTGCGTTTGGGCTCGTATTAGTATTTTTGTCAGTCTTAAAATTTTGCAACTATGAAAGCTTAACGCATCGTAGATAATGTACAACAGTACAACTCTACCTCCACCACTCTTAAAACTATATTATTTATCTCCAAATTATATCCACAGGTCACGTTAAGCTAATTTTGATAATAATGTAAAAACTAAATACAATTTAGTTGGACAATACTTAAGTATATGTATATTCTAATTATGCCTTAAGGTTAATTATCACAAATTGCAGCCATTACTAATTAAGAACTACTATTTTCTGTGATTTCGTAATATTCTAGACTAGATCATAACATTTAAATAATTTAAAAATCATTCAAATTGGAATGTAAATTTGCAGCTAACAGAAACTCATCTGAGAACATTTAATTTAATTTACGATTTTATTATATGTTATGTTGCACTGGGATTAAAACATTATCATTTTTCTAATTATTGCTGATATTATCACTTGTTCCCTTGATAATTTACCATTATTTTTGTTTACATGTTTGTACAAAATATTGTATATATGTATAATGGTTATTGAAAATTATTATATATATAATATCACACTTCTATATGTTAAACAAATTATTTGCAAAAGAAATTTTAGTTTTCATGATTATGAAAACATATACATATACATATATAATTATTACAAATATTTTGTATGTTTGAAATGGGTCGAAAAGTTTTAAAGATTTTGCTTTAGATTTGGAAATGTTTCCAAATAAAATAGATTGATTAAAATTAAAATATTGGTAATAAGATTTTCAGAATTATTTATCGACTTAATATATTCTTCACTAATTCTTATTATCCTTGTAATTCTTACATCTATATCAGATTATTTTAAATTACTTTATATTCAAATAAATTAGTTTTTTTTACTAAATCTCAATTTAATTGCTTGGTATATAAAATAAATACGTATATCATTTTTTTTTATTATAACCATAAATAAAGAAATAGAAATTAACTTATAAAAGAAATAATTTTAAATGGACCAACAAGAGCTTAAAAAATTAATGCCAAAACATATATTTTCTATAATTCTCCAATTTTCAATAAAAACCAATTTTTTTTTGTTTACAGCGTAAAAAGAGGAAGAAGAATAACAACAATGATATTAAGTACCTGTCGTATTCCAAGGATATAAATTAACTATTATATAAACCTATAAAAATATATAAATGTATTTCACATTCACATGATCGTTCTAAGATTTTTCTTCTTTCTTTTGTTGTCGTGGAAATTCTATTGAGAATTCTCGAATATATTTTTATGCCTTCGGCAACGTAATTTAAAAGTTTAGCTTACTTATCGATTATTTTTTGCTTGTTATCATTTTATCCTAAAACCGATTTCTCTAATATTGGTAACTCTAAAGTTATTTTTTGCAATCAAGCATATCCTGATTTTTGTATTATTTATTTATTTCTTTTTTCTTTTTTTTTGCTATATGTTTCAATGAAAAATGAATAAATTTGAAATTGAAAATTCCCAAGGGATTACATCAAGAAATTTCTCTAAACATAAAAAAGTCTATTTTATTCAATGTTTACTTTTTTAAGCACAACTTTATTCTAAAGGAAAAAAATGTGCAAAAAAAAAAGATTTTACTTCTTACATAAGTTAGGAAGGACAAAGTATTATATATAGTCTTTTAAGAATTATTAGCTTGATGTCCTAAAAAATAAAATGGATACTAAATTTAAAGAGAAATCATTTTCTTAATTTTTTAATTTTTGCATAATATATTTGTTTTTTATTTTGCTATAAAAAGTGTAATAAAGTATTAAGTATTCTTTATTGAATTTTAGAAGTGTCCTTATTTTTTATTTATTTATAAGAAAAAATATATTTCACTTATATAAACTAACATTAAAATTTTAAGAGAACAACTATTACATTTAATGAATTATTCTTGTTTTCGCTATGTTCATAATTTTCAATTGACTTTTAAATAAATGATATATTGAACGACTTCGTAATGGCCGTATGACAATGGCTTGACAAAATCCAAAAAAAAAACTAAAAAATGTCTCTTTGTGCGACTGAAACACAAATATTTTTCAATGAGAGACAACTATAGTGTCGTATTGATGCTGTCAAATATATTGTTTTTGGTTTTTAATCTGTCAAAGATATTTCGCTGCTCGAATATTTGTTTGCTTCATACGCCTCTGACATTTTCACTTTGCTCCATATCCACCCTAAATTTGCAACTTACAATTTACACAT
The DNA here is from genome assembly GCA_949752835.1 of Empis stercorea. Classification (NCBI taxonomy): domain Eukaryota; kingdom Metazoa; phylum Arthropoda; class Insecta; order Diptera; family Empididae; genus Empis; species Empis stercorea. Next base: position 21,790,238 of record OX457089.1, on the reverse strand, counting down.
GCTAGACTTCTTGGTCCGTGTTTAAAGACGGGTCCCGAAGATAACTGGCACGGCTCCATGTCCATCTTATAATATAATGACTATGAAAATTACTATGGATATAAGGCAAAAGTAAAAAAAAAAATTTGGCATTAAAGTTCTATATCAATGAGCAATGGATATGGAGCAAAAAAAATAATTTAATATTAATGTTAATGTTTCATGTACATTGCTCATTTATATAGAGCAAAAAAACATTTAATAAAAATAACTTGAAAAATGTATAGAAAAGTTGCTCTACGTGCTACCTTTTTTCTGATTTTTGAGAAATGAGGCAAGCAAGCATTGAAAAAAAAGAATTGGATGTGGAGCATTGGATGTAGAGATAAGAAAAAACGAATTGTAGTTTTAAAAAGAGAATCTCCCAAACACTACAGATATGGTCCTAACTCAAAAAACTCTAAAATGGCGTATGAAGCAAACAAGTATTCAAGCGGCGATTTGTAATAAAATAATAAAAAAAATGCTTGAATATTGAAAAAAATCATGAATGTCAAAAAATATACAAAAAAAATCCAAACAAATTTCGATTTTTTTTGACAGAAATGGTTTTGTTGCTGCTACACAGTGACAAATCATTAGCGACATGGATTTTTTTTGGATTTTTTTTTGATTTTTTTTTACTTTCAGGATTTTTTTCAATATAGCGTGTTACTCGCACTCATATCTTTTTCTCATATAAGAAATATTACCTCTCCCTCTAAATGGATAGTTTCTGAAAAATTGAAATTTTCAAGCCATTGTCATACCTGCATAATGATTATATAATTTAATTTATAAAAATTACTTAAAAAATTTGTTAAAAAAAATTTAAAATTTTATTTTAAAATAATTTTCAATTTTTATTTTATTTTTCCTGCAGGAGATTATATTTTGTATGTACATACTTCAAAATATAAAATTAATAATGTTGCATTCGAAAGAAAGGACATAAATGGGAATAAAACGAATAAGGTTAAATAGTTAAATTATTTGAAAATGATAGGATGGATTTAATGGAAGAATGACTAGAGGAATTGAGTTTTAGGATTGGCGGTGGAACTGAATTTTGGGTGTTGGATCCTATCTCAACTCCCGTATATGAAGAAGTACACAAAACACTTAACACGAAGGCGCATAAATACAGGTACAGTTCCATAAAAAGTAAAGGATCACTTCGAATCGCTTTATTTGTAATGCTGGATCCGTAGCATTGCCGTTTCCAGGTGTACAGGATATTTACCGAACCGTGTTTATTTAATTTTGATTATCATGCTGTTTTGTAAAAGAAATATTCAAAGTTTTTTATGTTAAACAAATTTTGTAAAAAGCAATTCATTTATCTTCTCCTTCTGTCAATTGGTATTTCTAGTGACAGAAAGAATATCATATAGATATTTTAAGGACACTAATCATTAATAGAGATTTTTATCCATTACAGACATAATCTTTCCTTATTATATGACATTTTCTGGGTCAATTAAATTTTAAAATTATTTTAGACAAATTATTTCAAGACAAAATTTATAAAATATTTATATGTACATATTGGCTAAATATAATAACACTCCATATTATATTATTATTAAGTTTCTTTTTAAAGTGCAATTCATAAAAGGGACAATTGAATATTTTATATTCAATTTAGTTACAAAACTCAAAATAGAAAAATACGATAAACAAACCCCGGGTTTGTCAAAAGCACATTTCCTCCAAATCGCCTCATGTAGAACTATGAGCTATTCTAAAACAATGGGAATTCCTATTTTTAGTAGTATTTTCAATGTACTATATACATAGGAAAGATAACAAATGATATAGTAAATATAGGTAAAAAATGTGTCACGGTTCGATTTTTTTATTTTTTTTCCTTCCTAGGTTATTATCCTAGCAAAATATATATAAACTTATCATTTAAGTTATCTGTAATTTTGCTTTTGATTGAATATAATGTGATATGAAATAATAACCAATATACTATTTATATAGCTCCTAAAAATATGCAAAATATTCGTTTTTTGCAAAATTTTATATGATTATGCATTTTGATTAATTATAAGTGTGAGGCAAATGATTATAATTTATTAATTAATGCACTTTAAAGAAATATGATTCTCAAAAGTTTTCTCATTATTAGTTTTTAAAAATATTGCGCGGTTATAATTATACAAGTAAATTAAAAATGTAATTTTTTTAATTTCGAAGGGCCACAACGGAAAGGGGTGGGGAGATACGGATACAATTTCTTCAGAGACTCTAGTTATTTTTTAGATATCTCTTTGGTAAATAAATTTCAGCCTTCCATAATAAGCAGTTTGGGAAATACAGGGTGTTAAAAAAACTAAAAAAAGTTGTATGAAGATAACGGTATTTTTATACATCAAAGAATTAAATTTTAAAAAATTTGTTAATTTCACAATTAAGATAATTTTCCTATCTTATTGCTTTTACAGACCTCAAAAATTTTTATTGGTTTAAAAGTTATTAGATGTTCAATATGGGCAATTTTCGAACTTAGAGGGGGAATAACTCAGAGGGGAAAAGAGATAGAAGAAAATTTTGTTCTACTGGACCTATTATTTTATTACTGTCTATCTATGGTCAAAATTTTAATACTCTATCATAATAGATGTAGAAGTTTGTGTAAACGGACGGACGGACAGACAGACGGACAGACGGACAGACGGACAGACGGACAGACAGAGTGAAACTAATATACACATTTCTTCCAATTTGGTTGGAAATGTGCTAAAAATTCGTAGTAAATGTCGGGAATAAATAGAGAAGTATAAACCATTAAGAAGTTCAGTTTGACTACATAAATAATATTTTCGATGTAATCGTATATGCACATGATATTATTAAGTGTTAGTTATTAATTTGGTGTAACTTTTGTAATTTTAGTGAAAATATTTTAAGTGCTTAAGTAAAGTAACTAGTATTAATTAAGAGCTTGAATTATTTAAATAAGCATACTGAACGGTGCAGTGCATTTTCGCCCGAGGAATTTTCGCCCGAATCGGACTGTCAATACCGGGATTCGATCATACTGGGATCGAACCTATACAAATTAACGAAAATCAATTTAAATATTTTCATCAATTTAATTAAGTGTATTTACATAATAAATTTGCAACAATAATACAGATAATATTTACACAAAAAATCCTCTATAATAATATTTTAGTTACCATTAATGCTTTAACATTTAATGTTGTCATCATTTTCCATTTTTCCTGAATTATATTACCAACATCAACAACATTACCACCGGATGTTAATATTTTTCTATTTTTTTTACGAATATTTTCACTATCAATTTGTTTACTAGTTTCCATAATATTTTCACTAGTAGTAATACTCATTTTTATTATAAGTTTTTATAATATTTGTTTTTTGTCAATATTTTTTTATCAAAAATAATTTAACTTTCCAAAACTTCCTGTTTACCTAAATAAAAAATAATAATCAGAAAAAGTTTTCGTAAACTTTAAAATGACATTTTAAAAAAATTAGAAGCACTAAAAAAGTTAAGAAGGATTTTTGTCTTTAAATTATATAGGATATATAAAATTCTCAAATTTACTTATACAATACGAGTACAAAAGAAAATTCAACACATAAAAAAACAATCTTTTAATATTTATGATATTTAGTATAAGATTTTTTTTCAGTATAAGTATGTTTTGGAAAAATTTATATTTTTCATCTACTAAAATGAGGTAAACAATAATAATAATAATAAAAAAATCTTCTTTTATTATATTTTTTCCTTATTTTTGAAAGTTTATAGTTTTTTATAGCTCTAAGCTTTTTTTTCTGTTTTTGTATTTTCTATTTTGCAGGTAAAACAGTGTAAAAAATAGTTTTTTTGTTTCTCATATCATTTTTTAAAAGCAGCAAAATATATTTTTAAAAACAATATATTTTCTAAATAAAAACCACAAATATAAAAAAAAGAATGAATAATAATTTTTAACCTAAAAGCAAAATAAATTTTTTAAGGGGTTTTTTATTTTTATTTGCGGTAAAATGTTAGTGTTTTTGTTACTTAAATTTATATTATAAATTTTTTTTGTACATGATCATTTTTATCTTAAGAGATCAAATAATTGTCAACATTAAAACTGAAAAATAAGCTAAATTTGCTATTTTGCTCCCAGTATTAATAACAAAAGAAATACATATCTATATACGGTATATAAAAAAGTAATTTTTATAGTAATAATATTATAGTAAAATTTTAGTAAAATAGATTTGAAATATTAATTATTCCTTTTTTAGCAAACATTAAAAACTTGTTATTAGAAAATTTAATATACTATCACAAAAAAATTTAAATTAATTTCGTTATAAAATAATATAAGTACATATGTTGTATAAAAATATTTATATAACAAATTATTTAATATTAATTTTCAAGCAGAGGATAGATACAGATGAATTATTGAAGTATGATCAACAATTATGTCATTTATTTAAAAAAAAATTATCTGTAAAATAATGTCGTAATAGAATTTGCAGAAATTCGAGTTGATCAGTAGAAGTTTTTTTAGAATTTCAATTTAATTTCAAATATATGTAAGTAATTTACTTATTGAAATTTTAAAAACGTTGCAATAAAGTCTTGGAAATTATAACTTTTTTACATAACATTTTAAATAAGTTAAACTTATAGAATATATTTTGGCAAAACATTTATGATAACATCGACTGAAATTCAATCTCATTTAAACTGTTTTTCCAATATATTTGAATTTCTTAATAATTTCGTAAAGAATATAATTTTTTAATTCGCCAAAAAAAAAATTTCAATTATAAATTTTCAACTTCAACCATAAATTTGTCACAAATTTTAAGTTCTTAATAAATTTCTTTTTATTAATACATATAATAAATTGACAATCTTTTGAATTTTTTCCTTTTTAATAACAATTTTTTGTATTTTTTTTGTCTATAGATAAATCCTTTTTGAATTACAAATTATAAAAGACCCCTTAAAAAAGACACAAAGAAAACAGGTAAGAAAATTGATACAAAAAACAAAGAATATTTAATTTTCCAAAAAAGGACATGTTTTCATTTCATAAATAAGATAAATCAAAAAAATTCCATAGAATAATTAAAATTAATAACACAATAAAAACGTTTAACAAATTTTAATAACAAGCGTTTTTATATTATTTTATTATTTTGGAGTAATAAAAGCTTATAGAAAATATTTTTTTAAAAATACACTTTTTAAAGTAAAGAAAGCACTTCCACTCCCCGTATTTTTATGAAAATTGCCTTTGTTAATTAAAATTCTTTTAATTATTATTTTTATGGCTTTCTTTTTTACATACACACACACACACACGTACAAAGAAAATGTCCTCGAAGTGTTTTTAAATATCTAATATACCACCCCCGGTAGTATAACAGAACTATTTTTCTTTTACTCTTTATCTTTTTTTTTTATGAATAAAATTAAAATGAAATACGTAAAGTACTTTCTACAACGACGTGCATTTTCCTAGTAGAAGAATTTTCCATCTAATAAATCTAAGCAACAATAAAAATTGTGTTTTTGTTATATGTTTTCGGTCATTAGAGGAAGTTTATATTGTTTGTGTAAAATTATTATTATTTAGAGGTCATTGTATAATTTTTTTAATATAGTTTTTATTACATAGAATATAAGGAGCATATATGTATAAACGAACGTGTAGGGGAAAGATATATCAGTCAGAGAGGTCAGTAAAGTTTTTATTAAAATATATGTTATTAGGAAAAAAAAGTTCTCTATTTTGTTAGACGTGTTGCGTGCTAACTGCTAACTGTTAGTTAATGAATAAAATTTATGGTCTCTATAAGAGTGACCGATATCTAATGAGAACGAATGTATATAGTTACTAGAAAAAATTTTATTTAAAGGGAATTATTAAAAGAAAAAAAAATATACGAGGACTATTAAAATAGTTTAAATTATATTAGAATTCATTACGTATAGGTAAATAATGTAATTTTGTTTTTATTTGTATAATGTTTGGCGTAATAGTTAAAATTCTATTTTAAGATTTTCATTTCGATCGTAAACTATAAATAAAGATAAAGAAATTTTACAAACAAAATGCCCTACGTAAAAATGTCAAAGTTGAATTACATAAATTTATATTATTTGATTTACAAACTTTATTTAATTTGAACTAAAGTAAATCAACAATTTTTAATTGCTATATTTGTTGTAATATTTATTTGAAAAATTTGAATAATAAAGAATATGTAATTATATTTCTATAAATTTTTAAAGACCATCTATTGGAAAAACTTAAGACTATGATTGCGTATATGTAATTTTTTTTGGTTACATTAATTTACCAGTAATTTAAGTATATGTTTTAACATAATATTTTTATTGTAAGAATTATATAAATAAAAAAATTTCGAAATTCTCGATTCACCCTGTACAACAAACTTGTTATTAATATTAATAATAAACTGGTCAATCATACTAAAATTATATTTGATTATAATTTTGTTTAACTTCACAAATATGGATTGGTCAATTTCTTGGTTTTGACTATCAATATATGTGTCTGTAGAATTAGGTAATCCAGGAACCCCTTTTTTGAAACTATTGTTTTAAATATGAAGAATTTTACAGCTCCTAAGTGAGTTTCAATTACAACAATATTTAATTTTTAAATAATCCTTTAAGTAAGTCTATGTGTATAAATGGGCTTAACAATTTTAAGGATTCTATTAGATAACTGAGGATTAATCTGAGGACACAATAAATTACCAATAAACTATAGAAATATTGCTTAAATTATCTTAACAAACCTAAATTTTATGAGTATATTAAATATTCTTTATTACAAAATTTCTACTCCACAGAAAAAATATAATATTCTCTTGATTAATAATAATAATTACATAAAAAAATTACATTACAAAATTTATTATTTATGTGAAATATACCTATGAAAAGAAATTGAATTGAATTTACGAGTATTGAAAATAATTTATTTTCTAATAAAAATACCAAAAATATAACAAGTTAATATTATTTTTTACACTGAAATATTTTTGTTTTCTAATATTATAGTTAAAATATTTTTTCAAATAATTTAAATTGGATTTGAATAATTACATAATATGATTTAACTTGCTTGACATAAACTTAGAAAAGTAAATTAGAAACTTTTATTTTTTCTAAGAACACAATTTGTAAATTACGAATTAACTAAATTATTTAGACATAAAAAGCTAATTATAATTTATTTCCAGTCAATATATTTTATTTTTCATCAAAAGTTTTAGCAATCAGAAATTAAAAAATTTCTTAATACCAAAATGAGAAAGAACCAATGAAATTTTATTAGAATTTTGATCAATTATAATTTTTTCAGTGTAGAAATTCCAATTAAAATTTAACAAAATTGAAAATATGAATGTGTACGTACTTAAATTTAAAAATTATAAAGTTATATTCTGTTTATACAATGAAATAATATGAAAATTTGTTATCAAAAAGTGCTTTTTAGTTTTTACCTGTTAAATAAAACTATAAATAAATAAAGACAAAACTTAAATTATAATTTATAAATTATAGAAAATAACCGATATAGAATTATTCTGTTAAAAATATATTATATTCTACTAAAAACTTCAAATAAAATATTATTTTATAATGTAAAAATTATTATTTTTAATAGAATTTTTGCAATATTTTACCGGAATATAATAATTGGTTATAAATATTTTATTAACTGTTATACCTGAGGCAAGTATCGGATATCCTGAGGTTTTTAATTTCATTTAAAAAAAAACTTTTATGAAAAATAATTTTAAATTGATTATAGATTATAATTACTTTTGGTAAACTTTATAATTGAACAAATTGATAAAAATATTAATATTTAATTATAAATCCTAATTTCCAGCAGAGATATAAATCGAAACTTATAGATCTATGTGTATAAAAACGGATTTATGTATATATAAATATGCGAAAGTAACAACATTTGATCGGCATCAGAAACATATTACAGCTTTAGCCTTAAATTTATAAATTATGACACTTTTAGAAGAACAAAAATTAGGAAACCATATTAAGTATTAAAATTAATAATATTAAATTAAAGTTTATCGAAAAGAAATGTTTTTAAATTTCTTTACTTTTTAACCAACAAAATACGAAACTTTAATCAATTATGTACATTATAATGTCTTTATTTTTCATTTTAATATTAAATTTTACGTTCAAATAATTTTATTTGTAAAAGTTTTCCCAACTTTAGTTTATTATAAACTACATAAATGTTTTTCTATTATAATGAAAAGGGAAAAACCTGTTAATGAATGACACTAAAAAATGTTATGCTTAGTTGATAAATTATCTACAAGAGTATAATTTGATATCAATATTTAGTTTCCATTTCTATAATATATAAAAGACTAAGATTAGGTCTGAAAAATATGTCATAAATATAATTGAAAAATATGAAATTATTTGGATGAAAAGTAAATATTTTAAAATATGGTATTACATTAGCTGTGTTTTTTTCAAGCGGGTCAGGGTCAAGGTTTGAAAAAAATGATGTGGATCATCTCAAGGGGTTGCAAACAGTTTGCAATAGGGCGCGACTGTAATGCCAACGCTTAATTGAATTTTCAAAATTGTTTTTTTGAGTTATTTCAGAATTACTAATACTTCAATAAGAAAATTACTTCAATTACATCCGATTAAATAATTTTAATTTAATTTAAAATTTAAATTTAAAAAAAGCTACGAATAAGAAATATATGGAAGTGGCATAAATGTTCGCTCTCTTTTTAACACATTAAAATTTTAATATATTGAAAAATTGTTTATGAAGCCACGATTTTGGTAGTTCTCTTTCCTTTTGCTCGCCGAAGTGTCAAATTAATAATATGAAAAATATTATAACAGCTGATTTTAGATTTACAGGGCTGGCTTATTTTTTTAAGTTTAAGAGTCTCAATATAAATTAACAATATTAACTAGCTAAACAAATTACTCTATTTTACTTTCCATTTGTATAATTATCGTTGCGCGACCTAAAATATTCCTTAGGATGATCTTTACTTGTATTTTTCAAAAAAAAAAAATTATCTCCTTAAAAATTGATGCCCGAATTAAAAAAAACCTAATCCGCCCCTAATTTCTCATTTTGCTTCATATATTGAAAATATATGAAGCTTTGTGGCGCGGTCTAAATTTCTAAAGTAAGGATGGAAATTTATGTGTATCGTATCCTTTTTTAAATCATTTCCCTGCAACCCCCCCTAGCGGAGCGTTGAAAATGCACAATTTTGTGCACTTCAAAAAATTACCCCTAAATATAGTCGGATCTTTACATTGTTTCACAGATATATGTATAGACGCCATATAAAGAAGATTGTAAAAATTTGGAGCCCTAGGTCCTCGCCCCCCTATTTTATAGTAATATTAAAACAAAAATTTTGAAATTTGAAATGCTATAAAACCGGTTTGATTTTATATAAAACATTGTTACTTCTAACATAGATGCAGCAGGTAAGTGCATTTCGATTTCATATAAAAAATTTACCCCCCACCTTCTTTAAGTGGGTGAGGGGGCTTATGTATGAAATAAGCTACATACCTAGAGCGGGGAAATTAATTGAAAAAATGAGAAACTATATTCTTAAATATACTATGTTACACATTGTGCATAAAAATCAGCTTCGTACCTTTACCCCCCTGGATTTTACAGGTGAAAGAATTTTTATGGGACTACTAAAATTGAATTTTTGGTATTTAAAATGACTATAAATTAAGCCGCATTTCAGATAGGGTCTTATATCTTGTAGGTTTGGTATAATAGATTGGTATCTTTCGAAACCATTCAAAAATTTTACCCCTTTCCCTTTTATTATGGGTGAGGGGGTAATTTTATGAAAGAGGCTGCAGAACCTCAGCGGGGGACTGGATTGAAAAAGTGAGAAATTATTTTCTTAAAAATACTATCTTACAACTTGTGCCAAAAATTTATTTCCCTACCTGCAACCCCCTCTAAGCTACATCACTTACAAATGTTACATTTCAAAATTTATTATATAGCTTATGAAATTGAATTTTTGGAACTTAAAATGACTATAAATGACTACTTAAATGACTAGGGTGTTATATCTTATAGGTTTGGTATAATAGATTGGTATCTTTCGAAACCATTCAAAAATTTTACCCCTTTCCCTTTTATTATGGGTGAGGGGGTAATTTTATGAAAGAGGCTTCAGCACCTCAGCGGGGGACTGGATTGAAAAAATGAGAAATTATTTTCTTAAAAATACTATCTTACAAGTTGTGCCAAAAATTTATTTCCGTACCTGCAACCCCCTCTAAGCTACATCACTTACAAATGTTACATTTCAAAATTTATTATATAGTTTATGAAAATTGAATATTTGGAACTTAAAATGACTATAAAATAAGCCGCATTTCAGATAGGGTCCTATATCTTGTAAGTTAGGTATAATAGGTTGGTGTCTTTCGAAATCATTCAAAATTTTCACCCGTTTCCCTTTTCATATGGGTGAGGGGGTATATCTATTAAACAGGCTGCAACACCTCGGCGGGGGACTGGATTGAAAAAATGAGAAATTATTTTCTCAAAAATACACACCTACACCCTGTATACAAAATTGAGACACGTGCCTTCAACCCTCTTCATTTTACAGGGGCAAAAATTTCGAAATTTATAGAATAAAAACATATGTATATTACATTTCGAGTATTTAGTATAAATATAGTATTACAAATTCGAGTACTTATTTATAAAAACTTGATTGTAATTTTAAATTGTACAACATTGGGAGTTTTGTAAAAATCATAATTTTTATTTAATTCTTCGTTTTCACTAAATCCTATAGGTAGATCAAAAGGGTATATGAAGCACTCTTCCAAATTGGCAGCTTTTTTATATTTTGACAATTCGGCTAGCAAAAAAAGAGACAACTATACCCGGCGTGGCTTCAAATTTTTATATTTATGCCCTATCCATATATCTTCTATATCGTTGAAAAAAAGAATAATAATTATTAAAACTTCATAATTTAATTTTTTTTTACAAAAATTTGAAATTTGAATTTTCAAATTTAAAACTAAGTTAAAATAATGAAATTTATCATCAATAGTACCAACTTTTAGAATAAAAAACTACGTTTCTGCCATCTGTTGCAATTTTTGTATAACTAATTTATCTCGGTGATCCAGATAAATGTTTGGGTTATGTTGTTGTTGTTTTACATATAAAAATTTTGATCTTGATACTGACCCGCTTGAAAAAAACACAGCTAATAGTGATTTCAATGAAATCTATAGTGTGTTTTCTATTGTTATTAGAGCTATATTAATATTTTGAAAGTTTCCACAAGCAAGCTGAACAATTAATTGGATTTTCCGACAGTTAGAAAAGTTAGTACATACATGCATACATACATATTATTATTTATTTAAAGAATTTAAATTATAGGTAAATAAATTAATGGAAATTCTTGTGAATAAAAAAAATAGTAAAACATGTAGATGCTTATAATTAATATTGTTTAAATGAAAATACATAATAATAAACTTTATAATTATTTCCATAATTCAATTGAAATTGTTTAAAATTTTTAAATAGTTTTTATTATAATAATATAATTTTTATTATAATAATATATAGTTAAAATTTTCAAATAGTTTTTAGGTATTTTTATAATAAGTTAATTTAAATTTTCTTCTTCTGTGGCTCAAATACTAAATAATCTGGTATGTGGTCCTATTCATAAGTCAATGATAGGGTTTCTAGGTGAATAAAGAGACCGTATATCGAATAGTGGTGTCTTAAAATTATAAATACATATATTTATGTAACTTTTGATTAAATTCTGTAATGAATTTTGAAACAACATTTCATCCAATTTACCTTAAATAGTTAATAATTTAGTTATACATTAATCAATCTGTCACATTTATATAATTAAGATATTAATCTGCTCCTTTAGGAAACTAGTATAATGTTAATAATTACTTTTTGCAAACAAGAATTTATAGAAAAATAATTTTCATCTAAATTTAATTTGTCAATCATTTAATCCTTGAAACGAAACTAGTGAACTTTTTGCAAATTCCCCTCAAGTACAAATTCATTTCTACTTTTCAATTATTCAAATAAAAAGGCAAATGGAATTTAAAAAAATGTATTCCAGTTTTTTTTTCTACATTTCTAATTATAGATAAGTGATTTTGTGAAGATTAACATGAAAATTAAAAAGCTTTGTATATGTAAGACAATTTCACTGATTATCATCACAAAAATAACCCAAAAATAATATAAAACGAAACATAATAAAATATTTTAAAGTATAAATAAATAATAAGTAATAAAAAAGTTTTTTTTGTAGGCTTTTCAATTAAAAAAAAAGGTAAATTTTATATACAGTTTTTAAATAATACATTGTCCCCTAATGTTGATAAATTATAAATATATATATATAATTATATTTCTTAGTCTTCTAATTAACTAAATAACTACATCAAATGACATAAATCACAATATAAATAAAAAAGATCATTTTGTAATTTTATTCCTAAACAAAAGATCAATTTTTGGAATTTTCTATTATATTAAGTAAACATTTTAGAAATTAATTAAAAAAATCTTTTATTGAATTTAAAGACATAAAAGTTTTGTGATTTTACTTTAAAAACATTGTAATTAAAGATATTTTTCAGTTAATTAAATATTTATAATGTTGGTAAGGTGTTTAATTTGAAATTTCTCTCTATCTTTCTATTTAGTAATTTCAGTTTTATGAATTTATTATGAGATTATTGATATGTACTAATAAAAGATTTTAAAAACTTATTTGCAAAGAATTATGAATTATGTTTCTAACAATTTTAAAAAGATTTCGAGATTTAGAGGGCAAAACATAGAATTAATTAGGATTTAAGGATATCCTTGAGTCAAAAAAATAAGATTTGTGAATTAAAAATTCAATGCCAATATTATTATGTAAGGACTGTACAGTAAAGTTATCAAAAATAATAAATTATACAGTTCCTTTGCTAATAAAATGTTCTTTTTGAGTTGCTTGGTAGTTATTTTGGGGTTTCTTTGCTTCCTTAAGGTTTGCACAGCATATTTCTTTTTCATCCTTCTTAGTTGTATGGTTTTTTCCGGCCACATCTCGTCCGATCTGCAAAATTTTTTTTATTAAGCAAGCACCCCCTTATTTTTTCTTCTAAATTTCTGTCCACGGGATCGTTTGGACGGCAACTTCTTGGTTTATCTTTGATGTTTTGGGTCTCCTTAAACTTTCGTAATGGTTCGCCCAGCAACGAAATATGAAGTTCCAGCTAATTTGGCTAGCTTTTTTTATAGGAAAATTGGAATTTTTAGAAAAAAAATCAAAAATTTTTTATAAATGAAGAAAAAAATGAAGCATTGGTACAAACTAGAGCATCCCCAGATCGAGCATTGAATGTAATCTGCAAAAATAGGCAGTCATAACATTGAAATAGTCAACAAGTTCAAATATTTAGGTAACAGCTGATACGCTAACTGGTGAGAAGTATAGGAGGAGGATTCTAGAGTATAGTAGAGGAAAAGGAGGTCCGGACTCGATTTGGGAAACAGAAGTATAATTCAAACTATAGAATTGCCGTGAGAAGTATAGGAGGAGGATTCTAGAGTATAGTAGAGGAAAAGGAGGTCCGGACTCGATTTGGGAAACAGAAGTATAATTCAAACTATAAATTTATAGGGTGTTAAACTTTTTTAACTCAATTTCAACCTATCAAAGATATATTTGGCACCAGTGGTAATCCTTTTTTGTGACATTTGCTAGAAGTTTCTTATTCATTATTTTAATCATAAATATATTTTTCTTTTGCAATTTTTTTGATTAATTACTCATCTTTTACAAATATATATAATTATGATTTGATTTAATATACTCTTCTTCCCATCACAATTGTTTCATAAAAATTTTCTATTTAATACTCAGGAAAATTTACCAAAAAAAGCAAGACAGTTAATCCTCTTAAATTATATTCCTACTATATGTACATACATATATAAAATATCCTTTTTGTAGGCGTTTTTTTGTATCATTTTTCTTTTTATTTTTTCGTTTTTTGTATCACAAATATAATAAAACTAGACTAGCCACCATAAAAACAAACAAGAAAAACTATTCAAGGAAAACTGATTAAGGGCCTAAAAATGATTATATTATTTCAGTTTCCTTTTAAAATGATTCTCTCTCTCATATTTGTACAAAAAAAAAATAAAATGAAATTTTAAATAATAATAACGAAAATATTTTTAAATATGTATGTACATATAAATATTATTTTGTAAATATCAAAGATCAAAAATACATTGATTTTTTTTATTTATCAGTTTCTGTATCTTTAATCCTTTATATATACATTCTTATTGCCATTAAAACATCTTTTATAGAACCTTGCTTTGAATGCTTGCTATATATGTATATATTTATAGAGAAAATACACAATTTTTCTTATATCCTTAAAAATTGTTTGTTTCTTATATATAAATTTTCCATTTCAATTCGAATTTCCTTTTTTATTTTATACATATCTTCAAAATGAATTATTTTTTTTTTGCTTGCTTGTCTTTGATCTCATCCTGCCAGATTCGTTTCTATTAATTTTCTTTTTTATTTCCATTTCTATATAAGTATATAGATTTTTTTTTGTATTATTGTCCTTGTTTTCTTATTACTTTTCTTAATTTGTTGCTGTTGTTTGTATTTGTATGTTTATTTTTTCCTTTTTGTGTATCAAGGTTTTGTGTCGATTGGGGTGGAATGGAATGAGTTTAAAAATACAAGGTTTTTGAAATATTTTTTATATTAGATAATAAACAGGGTATATCTAAAATGTACGTTTTATTTATTTTTTGATTTATTACCAGAAAATGGGAAATAGATCAACTGTAATGATAATACATCAATGTAATTGTTAATTTTTTAGCAATTATAAGTAAATATATAAATATAATAATTAATAATAGTTTTGTTACCATAACGCTAAGAAGAAAGAACATTTTTTTTTTGAAAGCAGAAAAATTGTTGTAAAAACTTAAGTTATAAGAAAATCGTTGCAAAATTGTTATTCCCACATCCCACCTTTATAACTGTTATTCGCACCTTGATTATAATTTCAACCAAAATTACTGGTGCAATCGAAAAGTGTACGACTGATCGAAAAAATCGCATATCATCACACATGTTAATGTAAGTTTTAAACAGTTCAGTCATTGTTTTATAAGTTGCTTTAAATTTAAAAAATACTATATTTAAATTCACCCTGTTTTTAATTTTATATACATATATAAATAATATTGACTGTCAAGAAAATATTTTCCTAAGAAATAACATTTAAATTAAAATAACAACTAGAGATTAGGTGACTATAGTCTATTATTCAAATGTTGCATATCTATAGGCGCCTCAAAAATTTTGTTATTTTATATTATCAATCACATTCAAAATTAAACTTTAAATTATTCAAACCCGTTTTTTAAAAAATATAAACTTTCACCTAAAATTATATACACGCATGAAAATGTGGAACCATTAACTTTTGTAAATGTTGATATAAAATTGATTTGGAAATATTTTAGTTTAGTTTTTTTCTTTTATTGTGAAAACGTGATCGAAATAATTTTCTTTGACAGTAATTTATTTTTGTAGATTTTTGAATTGGATTTAAAATAGAAAATTTATTGAAAATTACTCAAATTTATTACAATTTATAAAGAACATAACGGGTTTTGTTTTATGTATCTTTTTATATACAGTGGAAGGAATTAGTGAACGAAACATAAAAATATTGAAATAATTTTGAATTCTTTTTTGTGACAAATTAATAATGTGTAGAACGTAAATGGGGAAGGGTCATCATACTTGCGGGGAGCATAAAACGCCTCTATCCCCATTACTACATTAAACTCTGTTAAATGACAATTTCATGTCATGTTGAGTTCAAGCATTGAAGACTACAATTCCAATTTCCAAACATTTCTAAGCTCTCCAAGATTTTAAATGTCTATAACGACATTCTCTAGAAACTTTAATATTCAACTATTATTTAACAGTAACTAAATTCCATTAAATTAAATTCTTAAATATTTCTTGAATATGTATTCAGATTTTATTAAGGATAGAAATATTTACTAAAGATTTTACTTAAGTTCTTGCTTGGTAATCATAAATATAAATTTAGCTCTAACTTTGCATACAATATGTTACAATTTTTTGAAGCTATATAAATAATACCCTAATAACATAGCATAAAGAAAACTGAAAGAAAACATTACACTCGTTTGTTCTAAAGTCTTCACAAACCTTACGCTTTGGTGTTAAGAACACTGAAAGAAAGCGAACAGTACGCAACAAGAAAAGTGAAATCTACTTTTGTAAATAAATTTTCCTAAGTATTTACAATGAGCCAATTGTTAGATTTCTTATCCATTCAAAATAAAACCCAACAACATACATTATACTAAATTCATCTTGGAAAATATAAAAACTAATATTTCGTCTTTTCAAAATAAAAGACTATGTAGTGTTATAAAATTGTATATTTTATCTATGTATATATGTATTATTTATATATTATACTGTCAATAACTTTCTTTGTATCCTTAATCCTGGATCAGATGTTAAATATATTAAGATTTTTTTTTCTTCTTTTTTCACAATATTGTGTAACAAAAAATATTAATATACGTATTGGACACACATATACATTTCAACATTAAACAAATATAGCCTATCCAACAACCAGAAAGTAGAAAAGAAGTTAGAGATGATAGAGTATGGAGAATATATTATATATATATATATATATATATATATATATATATATATACAAATAATGATTTCATAGTTTATAAAAGTTAATATAAATTTACAAGGTATAGAAAGAAAATTTTTTTATGCGTCCCTTTTTTTGTTTGGTTAAATAAATGAAATTATTGTGTATAGAATTCAAGGATAATGCAAAATATATATGTTAAAACCAATGAGAAAAATAAAAATTGATAACTATAGAAAATAGGATTTACAATAATTTCCAGTCGAATTATAAAAAGCAAAGTACTAAATAAAAATATATAATTTTGGTTTTTCTTCCTTTTTTTTTGTTCGATTTTGTGTCTGGTAATTGTATTACAAAATCGTTTTTTTTCTCTTCTGATTTTAGTATTTTCATTTCTTTTCCTTATTATATTTTTTTGTTAGATTCCCAACAAAGGAAGAAAGAAAATAAAAAAAAAATAACTATGGACAAGGAAGGATATTATCGAAAATCTTTTAATATATCCAGCCAGGTGTGTTTAGATATCAAATAAGATTTTATTATTTTCCGTTAAACATCTTCGTTTTATGCTTTTTTTTTTTTCGTTGTCAGGGATTTTGCTTTTTTTGGTTACATATAAAATAAAATTAATACAATTTTACCAAAAAATAAAATGGCTACAGGGTTTTACAAATGATTTTAAAGATATACAATACAAATATATTTGAATCAATTTTCTACATGTATATGTATACTTGCCGACTAGTTCAAATTTGGTATAAAAATTCGTTCGGAAATCACACTAGAAAAATTTCGGCAATTTCGATAACTGTGCTAAATAGTAATAATACGAAAATATTTCCTCTGATCAATATTATGTGTCATAGTTGATATATTTTGCCCCCAAATAGAAATGCGAGTAATTTGTCACATTCACAAATAACTCACTAAAGCAAAAGGTCAGAAATTTAAAATTTAAAATCATATTGGCGAGCGAAATAATGAAATAACTAAGGGAAAGAAGTGATAAGAGTCACCGATGTGTGAAATTACAATGATTGCAATCAGCCATTTATGAAAATTTTATATTGTTTGCCATTGCCTATAGCGTGAGACAACTAGACTAGACCGTTAAACTCATTCGGTTTGCCCCTTTTAATTTAAATATAAACAAAAATTGTCATCTCTTTTGGATGAATGAAATCCGATTAGTAATTCAAGTAAGAATTAAAGGTAAAGCTCATTTTATTTACTCAGTTGAGTGAATCTGTATTTAAAAGTAAATTAAGTTTTCGAACAGAAATCTAAAGGCAACTTAAAAATTTACAAATTCAGTTTCCATGTAAGATTTATTTGAATTTGTAGATCAAAAATGTTTTTAAAATAATTTTACCTTTTTTATGAAATTTAGTGATCAAACAATCATGCAATATATTTCCATTTTGGATTGTAATCATAAATCAATAATAATCAAAGAACAAACAATTCAACATTAACAAATCCTGGAATAGAATTATTTAAATTTAAATGAAGAACGAAAAATTATTTTCTGGTAAGGTAATTTTTATAATAAAACTAACATAATTTAAATTTTAATAAATCTACTGCAGCTTTATAATTTCTGAGTCAAATGAAAAATTTTAATAAATGGGTCATGTTGCATATACTCGTACAACACACAAGATTATTCGTTATTGTAATAAAACATTTCATTAATTATAATTTAGTTGGGAATGAAAATTGTGAACAATTCCTATAGGTTATTATATATAAGGTAATTAAGTAAAATTGAGATAATTTTTTAACTTACAAATATTTATTTGGGTTAAAAGGTCCAAAATTATTGTACCACAAAATAATATTTTCACTCTGTTTAATTTTTATTTGAATAAAATTTTATTTGAATTATTACAAATACATATATGGGAATAGTCGAATAGTTCCTTACTTTGAAAAGAAATAAACTAACATAGCATAAAACGATTTTTTAACAGATCAAGTTTCTGTTTCTAGCTACATATACTAACTTATTTCCTGAAATATACTTTAAATTTAATCTTTAAACTTTAACAATAATTATACCAAAAATCTGTTAACTTTCATATATAACTTTGACAAATAAATTTATATAACAAATAAAATGAAAAATATGAAATCTCAGCTTAGCTAATATTTATTTTTTAATGGTTTTTCTTAATAATTCAATAATTCAAAAGGTAGATTTTAATAATAATTTCAAGCAAATCTTGATTGATTGGTGGTCATATTTCGATCAGATTTTTAATAAATTCTTTTAAAAAATGAGATTTGAATGCCAATTTATTTATATATAGGAGAAAGCATTTTGAGATACAGTAAGAATATTTGAATCAAAGAATACTGAAAACTATAGAACATTAAATATATTGTTGCAGAGAGAGTTAAATGATTTTTTAGTTGGCTGGTTGGAAGGAGCGAGACGTGACTGTGGCCAGAAACGTTTAGTATTTAATCAGAACATCTTCCACTCGAACACAGATCACTAAAGTGCCAGTCACAGTGATTTCGATTCGAACGGCACGTTCGAATCGAAAAGAACCGTTCGTTTCGAAAAGAAATTATAGTCACAATGTATTCGTTCCGTTTATATAAAAAAATTATGTTTAATCTCTATTTTATGTATTAAAATAAATATTTTTTGCATTTATTATACAATACTGGATGCTTCTTAACATTTTCAATAAACTCCCCCATAATAATTCAAAAAATTTAAATTTCAAATGTATAATTTATAGGTTATGTCATTCGACCCATCCGGCAAAGTTAAAATATTTTTAACTCTTTTCGAATGAATTCGTTTCGACACGTTCATTGTGACTTGCAATCCGGCATACCATATAAAATATATGGGGCTGTCAAAATTTGAAATTTTCGATTCGAACGTGCCGTTCGAATCGAAATCACTGTGACTGGCACTTAAGCCTGTATATTTCAAATAATTAATAACTTATTCATATACGTTATTTAAAACATCTACACATTATGAATTCATTAGCCTGAAAATTGTAGCCAATGAGCAAATTTACAATATTTCGAACTCAAAAACACTGTAAAACTAAAAATTCCACAATTTTAGCCACGAAATGAAAGAAAATGGCAGATCAGGTCGGTTAAATAAGTAAAACTGTAAAATTTGTATTTAAGTATTTCTAAGTCTTTTTTTTTTGCACGCAACATTATTGCAAAATCAGCTTTAATTATGCTTAAGTGCTTCAACTTGTAGAAATAAACTTTATCTATACGCTCAAATACATTAAAAAAAAAGTTCGACGAACAAGAAAATTTGATACAACTGAATTTGCACAAAAAAAACTAAAGCAAATTTTATAAAATATGGTAAAAATAAAAGATTTTTCTTTATGGAAAACTTTCTGATTAATTTTTTTTAAGTATATTGCGTACTGAGAGAAAGCTTGAAAATTTTCAACATAAATTTTTTTGTTCTGTTTTTTGAATGATTTATGGTTTTGGTTTATTTTCATTTGGTTGTATACACATGACCCCACAGTTAGAAAAGTTTATTAGTCAATAATTGATGTTTTTCGCAGACTTATTATAAATTAGGAAAATTAAAAAAAAAAAAAAACAGGAAAATAGAGTTTGGTAAATAATTTTTATATAGTTTTACTTCTAATGAATCGAATGCCAAAAAGTCGATATTTTTTTATATGAATTATTTCGAAAAATAAGCTTTTACTTTCACTATTTCAGAAAAACTAATTTAAATTTCTATAAATGGTTAATTCATTTAGCAAATCGATATATTCCATGATTCCGATTCAATAAAATACAGATATATCAAAATTTTGCTTTCTGGTTTTCGAAATTATGGTTTAAACAAATAAGTCAATTTTTATTTTATATGGACTCATCAGTTTTCTCTTCAATAATAATATTTTTTTAACACATTTCCAACCAATTTAGTAGAAATGAGTGTATTAGTTTCACTCTGTCTAGAGTCTCTGAACCTGAAGAAATATCTAGAGTCTCTGAAGAAATTGTATCCGTATCTCCCCTCCCATTTCCGTTGTGGCTCTTAGAAAATCAAAAAATTACATTTTTAATTTACTTGTAAAATTATAACTGCACAATATTTTTAAAAACAAATATTGAGAAAACTTTCGAAAATCTTAAGACTATATTTAAAAATAATAAATTTAAATTAATCAAAATGCTTAATATAGTAGATTTACAATGTCGCGTCAGACGCGTGCGTGCGCGCGTAATACGTTGACAGATAGAGTAGAACACACTGAAATATATGGAACAACTTTAAATGTAGTTTTTCAAACGCACGCACGCATGACGCTCGCGTGAAGTAGATCTAGTTTCTACTTTTTGGAAGCGTTACTGCGTTTGACATTTGATTTGTTTATTTTTGTTTTTGTTTATATTTGTTTTTATTTAGTTTTGTTTGCTTCCAAAATAAAAAAATTATTATGGAAGATATTAATTTTTCAGAAATTAATATATAGGCAACAAAAGCAATATTTTCAATTTCTTGAATGTTCATTTTAATAACTTTTTCCACCATAAACACTCTGATATTTGTTTATTTTTTTTTTTTTTTTGACATGTCAACGCACGCGACATTGTGGTTCACAAAATTAGACAACGCGTTAAATTTCAAAGCTACATATATCACGCACGCGTCTGACGCGACATTGTAAATCTACTATAATCATATAAAATTTTGCAAAAAACAAATATTCTGCATATTTTTAGGTGCCATATAAATAGAATTTTGGATATTATTTCATATCAAATTATGTTCAATTAAAAGCTAAATTAAATAGAACTTAAATGAATTAATAAAATTCAAAAAAATTAATAAAATCAATCGAACTGGGATAGATATAAAAAATACTATATGAAAATTTCCTTTGGTTTAGAATAGCTCATAGTTCTACATGAGTCGATTTTGAGGAAATACTTTTGACAAACCCGGGGTTTGTTTGTCATATTTTTAGTTTAATTGTAGTAAAGGCAGGTAGAGAGAGTAAAGTCCATGCTATTTAATTTAGTCAGATCATTAACAACTTGAAGCTTCGGTTACAATATAAATAATTGTATTCAATTAAAATTTTATTTTGTTTATTGGGTTTATAATTTTTACAATCTAAAGAAACTTAATTGGTAATAAGTAAGTATGTATTAGTACTTCAAAATCAAATAATAGATTGTCAGCAAAATTTAAACACGTTTGGATTTATATTCCAAATATTTTTATTATAAAATAAATGTGAAGAATTTTGTCGCCGAAAATATTTATGGAAATCAGTCGACAGTAGCAGGAAAATGTATAGTTACAAATATCTGCGACATTTTAGTAAGGGACAACTACAGAAACTAAATAATATGATAATAGTTTATGGAACGAACAGATTGTGAAATGTTTTGAAATTTTATAAAAAAATCGCTTTACTAAATTGACTTAATTTAATTTAAAATACATTAATTTCTATCTTTATTATCCTTAATCCGATCTATGTAACTTTTATTTACGAAAATGTAGTTTAATATTTTGACCATTTCATGTGGAAAGGATTTTCATGTCAAATTATTCAATGATGTCTTTTCCCAAATAAAATTTATCCTTTTCTGCATCAATTTCGTCCTTTTCCAAATAAAATACCAAAGGTTCACAATAGATTGAAAAAAAAAAACAAAGGTTCGATATTATTTTGTAAATCATAAAAAAAGTGTACAGAAATAAATTGATAAATTTATTTGTGAAACAACATTTTTGGTCTAATGTTTATTATTTGTACGAATGTGGTGATATTAGAAGTATGACATTAAAGAATGTGGTGATATTAGAAGTATGACATCAAATTGGTAAAATTGTCAAAAAATATGTTTAATAATATTTATTATAGTCAATTTTCTTGTACTCGCTAGAGAAATATATAGTATTTAATTATTTTTATTTACAAAAATAAATATTCATATCTAGTGATAGAGATATGAAGAAACAAATCAGTTGTCAAAAAATATAGTTAAATTCATTTTTTTGATTGATTCCTATTCCTTGTTAGCTTATGTAAACATTACTGCGATTTGCACATACATTCGAAGAGAAGTACAATTCAGAGTTATGCAATTTTGTGTATAAAACATTAATTAAATTATAATATAGAAAATAAATTTTTGTTTTACCTTTAAAATATTGAAATTATTTTTAAATCCATAATTTTTTTTATGTTTTTTTGTTTCCGAAGTATACAATGTTTATTTTTTATTTTCCTTGTTAAATTTTATTGCAATAAATTTGTATTGATATTTTCCAACCTATATAAATTCATTTCTATTTCATTTAATTTTAAATCTTTTTTTTATATAAATACCAAACATTTTTAACAATTTTTTTTAATTTAAATTTTTTTTTCACAAATATTTTATTAGTTTATTTTTTTTTTACTTATTTCTATTTAGATTGTTGTTATTGTTATTTACGTGTTAAAGGACGAAAATTTGTTATCCTTGTTGGCACATAATATATAAATAAAACAAAATAAAAATAAACTATTATAATCAAATATCATAACACAACAAAATTTTATTATACATAGAAATTTATATTAGAGAGAATATAATATATAATTTTTTGTTTTATGTATTTAAGGATATAAAAAAAGGTAAGGTAAAAAGACTTATAGAATAGAAAACAAGATTTTTTTTTAATTTTTCTTCTACATATATATTTTGGTTTTTATATTTTTGTTTTTATAAAATTTTCTTTTTTAGTTTTCTTGATTATAGAAAGAAACATTTCAGCATAAAAAAGAAACGACAAAAACAAAATAAATACTCAAATATATGTTACTACACTAATACATTTAAATTTATATACACACAATATTAAATATTTCGTTAATATTTATTATAATTTTTATGATTTTTTTTTATTCAATTTTATTTAAATGTAAATGTTTTAAAGATAGAAAATGTATACCGTATAACTTTTTTTTAATACATATGTTTCTGATGTTTATATTTTATGTTTTTATTTATTTATTTATTTATTTATTAGTTATTTTTTGGTTGGGGAAATAAAAATATGAATGAGTAGTGAAGAGACACACATTTTTTAAAATTGGAATATATAAGAAAATATATAACATAAAATGAACAATCATAATACATTTAATGGGAAAATATTTTCCTTGGTATGATACACCGATATGCAAAATAATATTTAAAAAAATATATGAAAACCGATTAGATTAATATTCTATTTTGAATGTATATGTGTAATATTATATATTTTGCAGTTGTATTATAAAAATATTGAGTGGGAGAGTAGAAACAATAAGTAAAACAACAATATTATCCTTTTATATATAATTTGGAAATCCTTTTTTCTGTATTTCATTTATTTTCTGGTTCTACTGACGACAAGTAACGATGAAAAGCAAAGCTTTTGTCTACGAGTTTGTTTATATGTATTTTCCCTGTAAATTTATTCTACTGGTAATCTAAGGGAAAAATAAAATAGAATTTTTAAAATTTCGATTGTTAAAATTTTCCGAAAAAAATTAAGTAAAATTAATAAAAGTAAGTGTAAAATATAAGTACATTTTTTTTCGAAAAAGTGAAAATCAATTTAAGGAAACTACTGAATCATGCACATACTTTGTATATACAAGTTATACATGGAGGAGTTATACATAAATTATACATTTTTTATAAAACTTCGTTACTTTTAGGTATTTTGTCTAATATAATTTTCGAATAAATAGTGTTGTTAACTTTCTTACATATTAAAAGAAATAACACGCTATTTGGTTACTTTATAAACTTATAGATATACATATTATATACTATATACAATATACATTCTTTAACCATATCCTTTTCAAAAGATTTAACTAAATATATATAATTAAATATAGTCTGGGGCAAAATTTATATCATAATGTGTATATTCATGTACATATGCATATATGTATATTATATATTTTAGGTCGTTATTGTGTAATTTATTAAAGGGGCAGTAGACAGTAAACTAATATTATTTTAAGAGAATTACTTTATGAGTGTTTGTCATTTTTATTTAATTAAATTTTATTGACAAAAATGTATGGCATTTTACTATACTTAGCAGTAAAAAGGATATACTGTGAAAAAAAAAAATTATACAATTTATATAAGTATTTATGCAGATTTAGTGTTGCTGAAATAAATGTAAATATGTATGTAAATATTTTAATGAAAATTTAATTACTTTTCACTTTGGTATATGAAATCATATACCAAATATCATATAGTGTTTTAACTACAGTAATCTGATTTATATTTACATAGCAATCTGATTCACAAGAAATTATAAAATAGCAATAAAGAGGAATTAATTAAGTTTCACACAAAGGTTAAACAAACTTTGTTTGTATGTAATTTGATTTTTAAGAATCTGGTATACTTTAGTTTTATGTTCTAAACTTTAGAATATAAAATACTAAACTTTAGAATATAAAAATATTAAATATATATTTTTATGGGTTACTTTTCAAAGCTTCAAATAAATATTAAGTATTAATTAGATATTTTATAGAAATTGAAAATAAATATTTATTCATTTTGTAATTATCTTTGATACTTCTATAAACACTATTAAATTAATGAGTCTACATTTATTTATTCCTAAAGTAAAACAATTTCCCAATTACATGAATAAATTAATATCCTAAACTAAACAGTCATTGACATTAGATATATGTACATATAGAGGATAAATAATTTATGAAATAAACAAAATTTTACAATTTATTCAAAATATCAACACCTAAAAATATGCAAGATAAAATTAAATGCAACTAGTTTTTATTTCCTAATATTTTTTAATCTATACATAATAAATTTATTTTTCTTGTATAGTCATAAGATTTTATATAAACCAATTAAAAAAAACTAAGAAATTTTTGAATAGGACAAAATGAGAAGGACAAAATGCGATTATCCTCTCAATACACATAAAAAACAACAAGAACAATAAGCTTTTTGCTATACCTATATTATTATAAGCATTTTTATTTTATTTTTTGGTTAATGAATATATTCTGAATTGGTGCTTACTAAAAAATATGTTATATCATTAAAACATTTTATACTTATAAGTTATAATAATATAAAATTGAAAATGAATCTATGTATATTAATGAAAAAAATTGAGGTATTTATTGAAAATTTTTAGACAAAAGACAGAAAATTTAATTTTTTAATTATTGAAATGAAAAGCAACAATTTTATAATTAAATTTCACAATTTCAATAAATCAATATTTTTTGTTTTTGTTTTATTAACTAATTCGAAATATAAATTAACAAGATTATAATTTTTCTACTTTAAGGATTATTTTATGAGGGGATGGGGGGTGGGGGGTTGGAGGTACTGTAATGACAAAAATAAGAATTTACTTAAATTTTTTATATATAAAATATCTAAAATATTAGCATATTTAAATTGATACAATTAACTTATTTAATACAGAAAAAAGATATAAATATAAAACATCGTGTTGTTCAAAACACCCTATAAAACGTAAACTTTTAATTGGTGTTTATAATACATAAATATAATATTTTTTTATTATACAGAAATATGTATGTAACTTTCGCAAACAGTAAAAAAATTATTTTTATTATATTTTTTATATCCTTAAAATAATTTCAAAAAAAAATTTTATATAATAAAACTGCACAAATATTACACATACACGTACAACCACATAATAAACATAATTTTTGTATTATAATTTTTAGAAATTTATTCTTTAAGCCATTTAAATCGAACAAACAAATTTTTTCTATTTCATATTATTATTTTTATATATATTTCCTTATTATGTTTAATATTTATTTTTATAATTTTTTTTTTGATTTTCATTTTCTTGTGAATTAAGGAAATTTTTCTCTGAATATATTTCCATTTTTTAAAGAAAATTCGTATAAAAAAAATGAAATATCAAATTATAAAATCATTTTTTATATAATTTTCTTTCGAAGAGCAAACATTTTTGAATCATTATGTAAATTTCTAATGAAAATCAAATAAATTATTTGGAAAATTGTTATAAATATAATTTTCCATTAACTATTTTATTTTATATAATTTATAATTATAAAAAAAAATTCACCATAAATTTTTATAATTTTCTTTTTTAATAATGATTTATAATAGAAAAAAAAATATTATAAATTTTCAACTTTTCATAATTACATTTTTCCACATAAAACCGTTATTATATTCTTTAAAAGAATTTGTGTTTTTTGTTGTTGTTGTGCAAATTACTTTACGCGGTAATAAAATGTCCTTTGAATAACATTAACTACTATTATAATATACGTATAACAGGACGACAACGACGGATTATAATGAAATGTCTGACACACAAAAGTGATGATGACAAAATAGTGACACTAATCAAAAAAAAAATTACATCAAACAATAATAAAATAAATATTACAAGAAAAAAAATTAACACTATATATACAAAAATGTCCTTTTTTTATTATTTTGGCAGCACATACAATCATTTATTTATATGTAAGTATGTCAGAAGTTGGTTCATACAGGTGTAAATGAAATATTGAACACAAAAAAAATTATATTTATTTTTTGCGATCATGCACTACAATATATAATGTTTAATTCATATACCAAAAAAGGATATAATAAGTTTATACGTTGTGTTCTTGTTACATGTATATTTATCACTTTTTTTATATTTGAAAGAATATATAAATTCTTTCTCAATACCAGGACGAAAATGAAAATGATGACACACCACAGTAAAAAATATATATAAGAATGGAAAAATGTTAGAAAGAGACCAATTCAAAGTTGAATTTTATTTTTATACGTATATGTATGAATGTGTATAGAGAAAAATTAACAAAATATGTAGATGTGGTGAAATAGCTGGAAAAAATAAAAATAATTCTTCTATGTATATTTGTATATAAAATTCTTCAGTTCTTTTTTTACACTTTTTTAACCTTTTTTTTTTTAATTTTACTTTATTTTTTTTTTATGAATTATCCTGTGTGTAATAAGTGAACATACCTATAACAATTGGGTGCAGATTTTATTACATAAAAAAATCACTTATAATATTAACTATATTTCTTTCTGATTTTTTTGTTATAATTAAATTAATTACAATTTTCCAAATTTTCTACAAAAAAATATTTCCGAAATTGTTTTTACATTTTTTTTATCGAACTATGGAAATTTTTAAAAACGATATTTAACTTTAGATTTTATTATTAAATTAAGTGAAATTTAATAAACAATTTAATATTATACAAACATTTCTTTGTTCAGAAATGTTCATTATCTTATATTATAATTTTTTTTCAATTATCCTTTAAATTTTTCAAATATTTTAAAGTTTGTTAGGTTTTGATTTGTTTTTTTTTTTTGGAAAAAGTTTTAGTTAAATTGAAAAAAATTTAAAATATAAATTAAAATTTAAAAAAATAATAAAAATGTTTTACACCCAAAATGTCTAAAGCCGAAAAATGAAAAAAAATAGGTGGTTTGACAGCCGCCAGCGCGAAGACAAGAAGAACCCCGAACGTTTTGGTTTCCTCTACAAAAATAAACTTATTTTCTTTTTTATGTGTACTTCCAAAATATTAGTACGAAAAAATTTTTTATTCGGTGGTATATAAGTCTCTTTATTTGTTTTGTTTTTGCAATTTTGCGTTACTATTTTGTGATTTCGTGTCCCTCTTTTGGTATGTTAAATTATATTTTCCAATTTTGGAGTTCTTTTGCTCCTGTTATGCTCTTTCTTTAGAGGATATCAGATTTTTATCATAACTTGTTTTTTTATTATTACATATTCAAATGTAAAAGAGAATACTGAAAATAAAGCAAAACCAAACCACCCCCAACAAATAGAGAATATCCTGACATTTTCATTTCACATTTGTATTTGTATTAGTAAAAAATTGTTGATAAATGAGAAATTTCCCGAATTTGAAATTACCAAAACAATGAGGTGATAGATAGTTAAGTTGGGGTAAAATTTGCAATTTATTTGTTTGTTTAGGATATGAGTTAAATTGTAGGAGAGATGAGAGTAATATTAAAAGAGAATTTCCAAATAAAAATGAACAAAAAGGGATGGTTCTAATTTTTTAATGTGTGTAGGCGCTTTTCATATAAAGCATTTTGTACGATATTTAAGTTTTATTGAAAATACAGAGTGAATAATTAATTTAAGGACATGATTAGGAAATATGTATGATTTTTCACATTTTGCATACTTTTAGGTGCAATATAATATTTATTAATTTGACATTATTGTATTAGGTTTTAAGATACTTGATACTTGAATGTGACATTGTAAGAGTTTTATTTTTTCAGTCATCTTTTATTTTGTTAACTTCAAACTACTTTGAAATTTTACCTAATTTCCAAGAATGTAATTTAATATTTTCTTCACAAATATGAAATTTTGGTATAATATACATATTTGCTTAATTCGTAATTTTATTGAAAATATAGTTTTACATTTTTCATAATATATATTAATTTATAAACTATTCATAAATTTATATAAAAATTAAGAGTATAAAAACACAATCTAATTTAATATGCAAATTAGTTGATTAAAATTAATTTAGCGAAAAACAATTTTACAGTTATGAAATTATATTTCTTATTAACATTTTCAATTTTTAATTTATGTGCAGTTTTTAGTTTTCCATGGCAAAATTTTCATTTGTACAAATTATAATTTTAAAAAAAATTATATATAAATTTTAATAACCCCTTTTTCAATATTTTGATAACTAGGCACCGTAGACATCATTTCAACCAAGTAGCTAATAACAATGATGACCAAACTACTCAAGATGAAAATGGAGATCATTTCCAATTTTTTAAAGATTTTTCAGATCATAATCATCAAGGAAACGATGGAAATATACAATTTGAACCACATCATATAGAATTTTATCCACCACAACCTCATAATCAGCCTAAATTTGAAGAATTTAAATATATTAAAGAACCTGCTGAAATTTTAGCATATGAATTTAGTTTTGAGGAAAATAGTAATCAACCGAAAATTGGTGATATTAAGCAAATTAATTTAAATGAAATTAAAGATTTAGAAATTATTTCCAATGAAACTGAAATTGAAGAAAAAATACCAGAATTTTGGAATTTAATTAAAAAATCTTTAGCTGAAAATGATAATCATCCAAATTGATATTTTTGAAAAACAAGTAAAATATGATAATGTAATAAATAATTCAATTTATATTTATTTATATTATAGACAAAATTATATTTAAAAATAATAATTATTAATAATAAATTGAATTAATAGAAATTCTTCGAAAATTTAATTATTAGTAAAGAAATACACAACAAAAATTCCAAAAATTTAGGCACAGTTCTTTTTATATCCGGTAAAATGTAATGTGATCCCAGATTGCTTTTTCAACATAAATAAATTATAGTAACAGAAATTTGAACTTAAGAAACCTCCACAAAAATAAAATAAAATAGTTTGCATGAATTGCAATTTCTTTACACTGTTTAAAAAAATTATTCGAATGAAATTTCTTTCGCTCAAAAATTAAATTATTTATTATTATCAAAAAGCTTTGCTCATTCAGGAAATTTCTCTTAACCCCTTACATTTATTTTTATTTATATGAATGAACTGGATAAAATTATTAAATTTTCCGAAGAGGAAAAGCTGCGCATTTACAAACCATACAGCATACACTCTGTCACTCTCTCTCTTTGTTTATTTTCTCTGAAAATTTAAGTTTTATATAAAATTTTAGTGGATAGGCACATGTCACATAATCTATACTATAATAAGTAATATTAGCCTAGCCCTAGCCTAGGTTAACTCCCTCAATAATATGAAAATTCCTACGCATATTTACTACAACTTTACTAAAAATTATTAATTGAGAATATTTTTAAGTTTTAAAATGATTTTATGTATAAAAATTCTCAAATACAAATAAAATGTTTAAACTAATTTTTGAACTTGTATACATATATGTATATTCGAAAATTTATAGAAAACAAATTGTTTTCTGTCAGAAATTTGCAAGGTCTTATATTTCAGAGATTTAATTTAAGTTGACACTGTAACAAACATAGCTTGCATTAAGTAGTAAAACACAATATTGTCTATCTGAACTAAAGGGTTAAACTAGTCTGGTAAAGCTTCTAATTTTTTAAGAAGACAAATAAGTTATGGGGAACAGCCAACGTAAAAAAAAAAGCCAAATTAGATAATATTTTCAATATTATGCATGTTAGATTAACATATATTATTTATTCTTTATGAATTGGTCAACTATTAAAAAAAAGTCCAACAAAACTGACAGGTCAAAATAGGACAACAAATCATAGATTAACACCTATCAAACCCCTTTATATCTTATTACAAATTAAAATTGTATATTTATTGCTTTTTAATTTCATTTAAGTTCAATATTTTCAAAATATATGTAATATATAATGTATTATTAAGTATATAATGTTGAGAGTTTAAAATTTGCGCATATCTTACGTGTAAACAAAGGAGATAAAGACAGCTGAGTACTTTTTGAAAGCTTTAATTGGCCTATCTGATTTTGTTCTCATATTTTATACTAAATGAAATTTAAGTATTTTTTTTATCCCCGAAACTAAGTACATAGTTGCAAATAATTAACAAATTTCACTTTTAAATTATTTTTTATCAGTGTAAGTTTTGTGATAATTTTCAGAATTGTTTATAATACAAAATTGTATTATAAATTCAATTAAATATTTTTACAATTTACTTTTTATTTTAATAAGGTTAATTATAAAATTATTTAAATTAAAATTTACTAACAAAAAAAATTTAACATATAAAATATATAATTTTAGTACATTTTTTATAGTATTTGGGTCAAATATAAATTTATTAATTATGTCATAATTTCTTTGTCCAACTATAGTAATTTTACAATTTCGAGATTATAATTTTATATACATATATAATTTTTAAATTCTCCCTTTGAAATTGAATTGAATTTTGGGTAATTCTTAGATTATACATATATTAAGGGATTTAACAGTAAAATTACTAGCATAGTATATTTATAGTATAACTATAAAGGATAATATACTATACTGACACAATTATAACATGAGCTGTACCTAAACACCGACGTACGGCGTATGGCGTATATACGTCGATACGCTGATACGCCAGCGTATCCCGAAATAAAATGCCACATTTATATACATTAAAAATTTTTTGATCGATGTTTGTTTTTGCTAAATTTCAAAAATCAAATTAAAAATTTTTATACGCCCGTCAAAATTGGAAATTCCAATTCTCGGCGTACGTACGTCGCGTACTCCAATACAAAATGTATGTACCAATATCGATTTTGACAGACGCCATACGCCGTACGCCGGTGTTTAGGAAGAGCTCATATATATTAAAAAATTCTCAATACAAAGTAACAAAAAAATATTCTCTCTATAAATATTAAAAATATAAAGGAGTAAATAACAAAATAAAAATATGATCTTCATATAATATGATATAAAGATTTTGATATTCCCACCCTCAACATCAAAATTTGTCTACAATTAACTATATTATAAAAAAAAAAAAATTTATAGGAGTGTCTTTTCCATAGTAAATTTCATTACTAAAACAGAAAAAAAAATTGATTTATATCAAGGATTTAAGAATTAAATTAAAGGATGTATACATTATGTATTATATGGTTTTTTAGTTTCTAATAATACTTAAAAAAAATGTATTATTGTTTGGCCTTTATGGACTTTTCATATGGGAATTTAAATTATAATTTTATTTATTTAAAATTAGGAAATAAATTTATATAAAGGTATGACAGTATATCATAGATAAAAACAATAATTAACTTAGTCGTATATAATCTACAAAAACAATATAATAACTAAAATATAATCCAAAAAAGTTTGACTTATCAACTAATTTAAAATCAATAAAATAAAATTGCTATTTAATTATAAATTTTATTTTGTGGATTTTAACCATTTTGTTTGTAACAAACCCTAAAATTTTTATAAAAATTTTGTTGTTATATTTAGCAGACAGATTATAAATTTGCGTGCACAATAGACTTTTGCTTTTAGCTTTATATGTATAGCACATATGTATATCATATAAAATATTAATAATTTCTTTATAATTTTTTTTAAACATATATGTATAAAAATATACATACATATATGGAAAATTATAATGATTAATGACAATAAATCATTTTTTTGTGTGTAACAAAATTGCTATTAACGGCGCCAAATTGATACGTTTATTTTTAGAATTTAAGTTTCAAAGTGAAATATTATGATGAAAAATTCAGTAAAATGTAAGTCATTAATAATATAAGTCAAATATGTATGTTGGAAAACTTATGGCATTTCCCAAATATTTAAATAAATGCATATATAATGAGCTCTACCAGGGCTAGAATAATTTGTCTTGACGAAATTAGATTCAGCTACTGTAACCATGGGAAAATTAATTTGCAAACTTTAATGACAGTAGAAATTAAAAAAAAGGGTTGTTAACTTTAATGACAGTAGAAATTAAAAAAAAAGCTCCAACTGCTTGTGAGTATAATTACTTTAGCTAAATGAAACAAGGCAGTTAATTATAAAATAATTTATTTCAAAAAGTGTTAAATATTTTACCTGCAGCCTTTTAAAATATTTAATAACCATAAATTATCCTATAAAATCTTAAATTTCAAAATTTATATGACAAAATATTCAACACGTACCCAAACTTCAATTAAATAATAAATAAATTATATACATGTCATTTAAAAAAAAGTTCCCATTAATTTTATATTTAATGTAATTTCCAATTTACACCCAAAAAAAACCATTTTTGTCGTGAAAGTTTTGTTGAGCATGATATTAAGATTGTAAAATGTTCTACCGCAAATAATAAGAATTTGTTCCACAAATTTAGCAAAAAAAAAGAAAAGTATAAAAATTATAATGATATTTGACGGTCTATTAGTTTGCTTGGAAAATATATTTTAAATTTAGATTATTTCTTTATATTCTTTGATGATAACATAATTTAAAAAGGATTTTTTCAAATAATTTTTGGTTGTTTTTCTTCCTTTTTCATTGTTTTTTTTTTTTGCAAATTGGCATAATGCCCAAAATTAATTTTTTTTAAATTCGTAGCTCTTTAAATACAATTTAATCCAAAGGACATACTCGTAAATATATGGTCAGGGTAAATATCCTCAATATACTCTTGTATATATTTGAATTATATAGAAAAATATAGAAAAATTCAATTTGTTTTTTGTTCTATAAATATAAATGAGGGAAATTTTCTGTTGCATTTTTATTTGCTATTATGTATTATTATTAGGGATAAAAAAATTGTAGTCATGCTGTTTTTTTAATTTCTATTACGAAATATTTTCCAAACTTGTTGAAAAAAAAGAAAGATTTTTTTTTGCAAAAATAGTAAATTGAGTAAATTGCAATCAGTTTATATTATACCAGCATTGAAATAAACAAACCAAAACAATTTATTTATTTAAGACTTGAAAATTTTGCACAGCGACTATTCTCAAAAAATATTTTGCTTGTTGCTTCAGAAATGCACAAAAAATATAAGAAACAATATTTTGAAATTTTTACTTGGAAAAAGTTATTTAATTATATTTAGGTAAATAGAAATGTAAATTTCCATTTAATTAAAATACTTTCAGGGATAGTGTACTGATTTAGCAATTTTCATGTAATTTTACTAAAATTTATTAAGTCGTTGTATATTAACTATAATTTATTAGCATTTATTATTAGTTAACTTTTAGTTATTTAGTAGTTAATTTATAAAGATCAATTGGATTAATCTGAAATGATATACCAAGCCGTATATTTATATATTATATAGCATTGATAAATCAAATTATATAGCATTTCTTTTTTAGAAATCAAACTAAATTTTTGGTAAATCATATTCGTGTTTTTGGAAATCAAATTCACCTTTTACCAAACCAAATTCTTTTAATAATTAACAGGACGCAAACAGACAAATTTGCTTTATAAAAAAAGGTGAATTTGAAACTTAAAAGGTATAATATGGTATCCCAATGCTATAACGTGACTTTGACACTACCTTTCAACTTGTTGTCTCTCGCTAAGCCCCTTTAATATTATTTATGAAAAACTATCCATCCATACGTTTGCGGAGTACATTTTGTTAGTTAGACTATAAAGTAGTTATAAATTCATTATGTGTATAGTCATATTTTAGCCAGTTAGACTACTTTATTCTACTGATTTTTTTAATGATAGTTACATTTATTATAAATAATAATTTTCCATTAATTTACAAGTCGATATAATGCATGTCGATTTTTACTTTCCAAATATTATAAAATTAAATATTATCCAAATCCGAATTTCAAATTTACAAAAAATATATAAAATATTTTACGAAAGACAAATTCACTATTATTCCCATATATATGTAAGTCACAAGAAAATTATATTAAATGATTATTTAAAAAATCCGAAAATCTGATTTTATTTAAGAACATTTTTCATTATCTCTAGAAAAAGGATTAAGATTTTAATTTCGTTTCAATGATTTGGAAATAATCTGTACAAACATTTTATTTATGTACTTATTTTTTTATATTAATAATTATTTTATATATGTACTTAAATATATTTAAGTTAGTCAAGTAAATATTTGGTATATACTTACATAGTAAATTTAACATATAAATTTTCAAAATTTAATATTTAACTTTAACATGTACTATTGACTGATATTAATGAATTTTATAAAAAGGTTCTTATTTTTCCAAGAAAAATCTCTTTTACAAAATTTCAACTGTATATATATGGATTATAATTTCTAAATAGAAAATTATGACCTATATTACTTACTATGTATAATCATACTTAAAAAATATACTTTAAAAAGTGAAGGTTGAATTTTGTTTTTATTGTAAAATACGTGATAAATCTTAAAACATATCTTTTTTATACACATTTTTTTGTACAGACTTTAAAGAAATAATTGGAGTAAGATTAAAGTAATTGGAGTAGAATATCATATATATAAAGCTGCAATGCAGTGAAATGAAACTCTAGTTGAAAATTTAAATTATTAAATATTTTTTATATATATAATGTAATTTTAAAATTAGGAACAAAATTTTTGTTTTTAAAGATTTTTTCGAAAAAGTTTTTTTTAGTATATGAATGTAATTTCTAGAATCATTAATTTTATGTCCTTAGAGGTAGTATACATTATTTTATGTGATATAGCGGATAGACTATAGACAGTAAGCACATTCGATAATATCAGAAAATTTATATTAAAACTTCCTATATTTTGTAAATTTGTTTATAGGTTTTTAAATTACTGTGTGTGTGGTTAGTTTGAAAGGATTACAGATTTATTAATTAAGCCAACTTGAGCCAATAAGTTGAAGGTCAGTCGAACAGATTATCCAAAACAATGTAACCTAGTTCGTCAGAAGCCTTTGAAAATCCAAAAAAATAAATAATTTTTATAAATTATATTTCATTAATCATAATATCTTTTGAAATAATATCAAATGTCATTTAAATATTTACATATTTAATGTTATGAATTTAATTAATAAATTTTAGTTTTTATTCAAAATTAAACTGTTTTATTTTAGTGTAACCTTAAGAACAATAATGTTTAAAAAAATTAGTAAATAAATAGCAAAAAAATATTGATTAATTTGAAAGTTCTGTAAACTAGAAACTTTTGAATAAAAATTTATCCATTACAATGGAAAATCAAGATGGGACAAACTGTTTCAAGGTAATAAAATATTAGAATTTACAATATTTACATAAATTCAATTAAATTAATATTAATTATTAATATAAAACTTATTGAAAAATAATAATAATAAAACATGCATAATTTATCAAATTTCTTTTTTTGGAAAGACTTGGTGATTTGACAAAATTCGAATTTAAATCAAAGTAAAATTTATTTATAATATAAAATCCCAAATGAAACTTTTTATACCTGCAAAATCCTTTAGATAAATCTCTCTTAAATATAATATCATACTTTAAATATTTTATGAAAAATTTATTTAATATTACCGGAATTTTTGTAAAATGAAGAAAGAATTATGATTGTTTTGTTGTCTAGACATTCTAGCAGGAATTTAAAAAATTCTGGTATTAAAATTTAAAGAAAATCCAAAACAAAAGTAGGATAAAATCGTTTAGGGAATATCAAAACCAACATCAAATGAATAATTTATATAGGAAATATAAAAGGCTTTATTTTTTGTTTAAAAGTTTTTTTGTTCACTTATTATTTCCATTTACAAGAAATATAAAATTTATGTTAAATTTTCTACATTTACCATTTGAACTTAAGACTAAAGAAACAACATTCATTTTTCTAAATTCTTTTTTTCACATTTATTAAATAAAATTAACATAATCTTAATTTCACGCCAATAATTTTTATATCTGTTAGTCTGTTAAATAGCATATATCGGTTATAATTTTCTTAATAAGAACCTTTATGATCACCATAATGTGGTGGTGAACATGGTACTGGTGCAACAGATGGTATACAACTAGATAATAATTGTTTACCACATGGTACTGATGAATAACTTGGTGAATGATAAACTGGTGCTGGTGCTGGTGCTGGCGCATGTTTCATACATGGACATAATGATGGATATACAGATTTCTTAAAACGCATTGGTTCCATATCTTCAATGGCTTCTACAACTGGTTCCATGTCCTCAATAGCATGTACGACCACATCACCATAATTATATTGTGGATATGCAATTGATTGATCAATTACAAAAATTCCAATTAAAAATATAACAATTAAACACTTCATTTTCAATTTTTAAATTATATATACATATAAATATTACTCTATCAGTTAATTAAATTATACTGATTAATTATTTCAATTACAATTTGGTTTTTATATACAATTTTGCAATTTATGGGCTTTTTTTAGTTTGATTTCGTAAAACGTCGATTAAAAAGTTTAGTACATAAAATTTTGCAAATTCATAGTTTTTTTCAAAAAATTATTGTTGCAAATTTAATTACAACATTAAATAAATATTTGATCTAAATATTAATTACATAATTTAGTTTATTAAATTGTTAAATCGTTTTATATTGCTATGCAAAGATCATAATTAAAGTAAATATTTGAACTGAATTAATGAATTTTTATTATAACATTCATTATTATAATTAATATATTTATTTATAATCTATTTTATTTGCTTAAAAATATATATAATTACATATTTAAATTATTATGAGGTCAAATTGTTAATTCTGGTTTCATTTAATATATTGAATGTTATTTTATGAAATATATTCTTAAATAAATTTAGTGATTGTGTAACCAGTATTTGTACATCAATTCTTTAAAAATGAAATTAACTATATTTTGTCAATTACTCGAAGTTCTTATAAATGGTATTTTGTAAAGTTACCATGCTCATGCAGAAAAGGATATTACGATTAATTAAAATATTAAATTTGTGTAGATATGACATAGACAATTAATCTATCCTCACATTCTAAAAAAATTTCAAAACTATTTGTCGCACCAAATTCGTACTTAAATTGAGCTACTTCTAGATTGTGTTGTTAGACCTCCTAGTTGTATTCCAATTGAAATATTTATGTCAAACTTTTTTTGATACTGGAAAAATCAAAATTATGTGCTAATATATTAGAGAGTAATTCAGACTATATAAATAGTATATAGAATAATAACATGATACTAAAAAATATTGCAGAAATAGTCCACATTTACATCGTAGAAATAGCGTCACGTAGACTTGCCATATGTTACTAGATTTCAGAACCTACAAGAAAAACATTTGTAAGCAATCCTAAAGGCAGGTCAAGAAATAGCAGAGCATACAGCATCAGAACGGATTTAAGAAAATTATAAGAAATTAAATTAAACAACTGAAAGAAATTAAATTAAACAACTGTAAGGTAATATTAAACTTCAATACGAGCAAATGAGAAGTAGAGAGAAGAAAAATAATCCAAATTGACTTTTCTTTATATCGTTTTGATATTATTGTATAGTCCGATTTATTTCTTGACTATGTCATAATGGTAATAAAAATATGCAATAATTATGTTTTTGAAGGGTTTACTAATATTAACTTCAAAAAAACTAAAAACTATCTAAATTTCTGAAAAGTATTTGACGAAAATAAAATTTTTTAATAACTATATTCCAATAGTTTTACAGAATGAATAAGTTGATTCTGCCTGTTTTTATAGTTATATATAGTTATAGTGTTATAGTTATAGTTATAGTTTTTAACTATAATTATTATAGTTATAGTTTGTATAGTTTCCTAAGCTGGAATTATATTAACTGAAAAAATATTTAAAATAAAATAAAAAGCCAAAAAATTTTATATTTCAATATATAATTGTATATATCAAATAAATTTTCTTTATTTTCGAAAAAAATTTCATAAAACAATCATAACAACAAAGATCAAGTTAAATGAAATCATCGCTTAGATCTCTTTCTTGGCTTCACCAACATATCCGTGTCCGTAAGATGGAGCATGGTAAGATGGAGCTGAGCATGGTACTGGAGCTACTGATGGAGCACAACTGAAGAGTAAATTCTTGGCACATGGTACATATGGTGCTGGTGATGGATAGGTGTAGCTTTTAGCTGGGCCTGCATGTACTGGAGCATGTCCATATCCATAAGATGAACCAACAAGTTGTTGTTCTTCTGAAGCTGCAATAGCTATGACGGCAGCAAAGACGATACAAGCGATGAATTTCATATTGATTGCTTTTGAGTTTGTAGTTTAATCAATGATAGAACGATAACTGATATTAATTTGGGGAAATTTTTACCTTTTTATATTAAAAAATTAGTTTGAAAAACAAAATTATGCAATTTTCTGTTATTAAATTTTAAAAACAATTTCAATACAAAAAATAATATGAAACTTCTTTGATCATCAATTAAAGTTTCCACAATAATATGAAATGAACTTTATACACAAAAAATGCGAAAATTGCGAATTTTATTTAAATTAATAAATTTTAATTTTATTAATTTCAAAATATTTATTCTTCTGTTTTTTTGCCAAGTAAGAAAAATTAATACACTAATAATAATAATTGTAATATTGTTGGTGTGCATATAATTTGTACAAATCTATGCAATTTACTAAATCATTTTGAAATAAATACATGTACATTATAGCTTTTAGCCATTTCATTTATACTTAGATTTTGAAGAAAGTATTAAGAAAATTTGGAGCAAAAATGAAAATAGCAATGTAAATTTGTACATAGAAAATTTATCGTTCTGTTTAATGAACCTTAATTAATTTCTAAATATATTAAATTTGATGTAACACATACATATGTATGTGGTTATTTGAATTTTTCTTGAACCTTTATTTATACATATTTCAACTAAAATAACACTTTTGTCCTTTAAGATCTAAATATAATTATGTCAAAATAACAAAATAACTTAAAATTGAAATATAAAAGATGAAAATGAAATCGGTAAAGTTGATATTTAGAAACATATACATCTAATTTATTTAATTTTTTCATAAATTATAATTGAGTTAAAATTAGCATCTTGATTTAGAGTTCGAAATGTGTACTATTGTAATGGATCTATTTATTACTTTAATGGATCTACTGGTATTTATGCAGCACTATATCTATATGAAGTGTGAAAGCTGCTGCAAGGGCATGCATATGCATACCCGTATAAATAAGTTCATCAAAGCCTGTAGGTGTAGTGCATATTAATATTTTGCAAGTGTGTCTTTCGTTAAAATATTTTGCAAGTGTGTCTTTCGTTAAAATATTGATTAATTGGATTATTGATTTAATTATAATCATTATTATATACAAGTGAATTTTTAATTATATTGATCGCTATAATATTCAGTTTTTCTTCCTTGGAGAATTTTATAAGAATTCAATATAGGCATTAGGAACTTATGTACATATATAATGTAAATTAATTCAATCTCTTGAACTTTTTCTCACATAATTCTTTTATCGAAGAAAGAATTTGTGTACGATTATAATATAATTAAATTATTTGTCTATGATATTTCACAGCTTTGAAAATTCAACTATTTATAAAACAAAATAATTATAAATTAACATTCAATAAAGTCTTGTAATTTTTACGCATATTATAAGAACGATCAATATTATGTGTTTGCAATAAGTATTTTTATTGTCTTCAAAATATTTGAACTTATATTTAATTAAATATTTGTAATATAAGAAAATAGTTTTTACATTTAAACTATTGAGGAAACATAATTAGTAATTTAAAATTGAAAAACATAATTAATAGTTAAATATTGTGATTCATCAACTCATTAATTTTGAAAATAATTTTAATAATTCTGTAAAAAATAATTAATAAAACCAGTAAAACTTTGTATAAAAAAAATGAATAATTTTATTAAAATTTAATTTTTTAATTATTCATACAAAAATGATAAAAAAAATGCATGGTCATTTAAATATAATTTAGTAAATATCATGATAAACTGGTATAGCATATTGTGGAATATGTTCAGAGTAAGCACCGGTATGTCCACCATAAGATGGTGCTGAATATGATGGTTTCGAACATGGAACTGGAGCTACTGATGGCGAGCAGCTGAACAGTAAATTCTTGCTGCATGGTACATATGGTGCTGGTGATGGATAGGTGTAACTTTTAGCTGGTCCAGCATAAACTGATGCATGTCCGTAAGATGGTTTAGAATAAATTGATTTTCTAAAACGTGTTGGTTCTATTAAATCTTCAAAAGCTTGAACAATTATTTCTGATTGAGCTTCTGGAATTGCTGAACCAATAACAGCACCAATTAAAGTTGCAGCAAGAATAGCAATAATAGTTGACTTCATCGTGAAAAGTTGGGTTTATTTCATAAATGTATAAACTGTGAAACTATTCGAATTGAACTGATACATTTGATTGTTAAAATTTCTGTTTTTATATGTTTTTTTTAAATAAAAAATTGAGTAATTCAATGTTCGGTAACATAAGTAAATTGAAAAAATAGGGCCAATATGGCAATTTGATTCTTTAACAACACAAACAAATCGTTATAACATATTTCGTAGGAAAATTGCGAAAAAATATGATTTGCATAAATAATTATTAAAGTAAAATAAATAGTTATGCAAATTATAAAAAAACAAAAATTTATATATAAAATTGTAAAGAAAAATGTTGTCTTAATTCTTGAATTTCCCTTAAATATTTTACTCGAATTTTACTTAATTCAATTCCTAATCGAGCCTAACAAAATAAATATAAGCTTTTAAAAAAAATTAAAATTATTTATTTAGTTACTAAAAAAAAAATTTCTCGAATAAAATTTATGTACGATTTTTATCACCACCACCTGACTGTGATGATGCAACAGCATATGCTGCTGCAACAGAATATGATGGCGATTCATTGTGATGTGAAGAAACATGATATGTTATAATAGGTAAATAATGTGGTTCAATTGGAGCATGATAAACTTGAGTTGGTACATGATATGTTGGTGCAGGAGAATGATAAACCGGAGCTTCATAATGTCCACATGGTGATTCACTCAAATACGGATCACAGCTAATTAATAAACTTTGCGAGCATGGCATTGAATATGAATTGTCATTTTGATGATCATAAATTGGTTCATGATATGAATGCATTTCTGGACTATTATAGTTTGTATTATCATAAACTGGTGGAGCAACATATGCCGGTTTATTGTATACTGGAGGTCGACTATTATAATATGTATTATCATAAACTAGTGGAGCAACATAAGCTGGTTCATTATATTCGGTAGCTGGAATATTATTGTAATTTTCTTCTTCATGGTAAACAGAATTTTTGTAAGCTGGTTCTTCATATACTGATGATGCACTATAGACTGGAACAGATTCTTTGTAAACTGCTGGTGGTGATGCAACATATTTTGGTTTACTATAAACCGGTACTGGAATATTATAAGATGTTG
Source organism: Empis stercorea (assembly GCA_949752835.1). Lineage (NCBI taxonomy): Eukaryota > Metazoa > Arthropoda > Insecta > Diptera > Empididae > Empis > Empis stercorea. The sequence goes on along the minus strand of OX457089.1, from coordinate 21,747,233 downwards.
TTTTATGCATCACAACTGGCGATTTATGAGATTTTAAATTTTTCATTTCTTTTGGATCAACAAAAATTGAGGTATATCTATAATTCAGAGATGGTTTCATACCAATCTTAGGTGATGGTATAGCTGCATAAGATTTCTTTTGTCTTGGTGAACTAGGTGCTACATATTCATCATCCAAATGTAATGATTCTAATGTATTTTGGAAATTTAGTTGTTCATCAGCAATTAAAGGATCAATTAAGATCCCAGCTAAGATGAAACCGAAAATGGAAATTCTCATATTTTTAACTAATTTTCAATTTAACGTTGTCTACCGTCGTTATACTGTATTACAATGTACTCTTACAATTAATATTTTATATTATATATATAGTAGAAAAAAATCGCGGAAATCTTTTATTCAAACATGACATTAACATCCGCATTCAGTTGTTATAAATTTTCATTAACATCAACAAAATATTTTACATAATTTTCAGTTTTTGCAGTTTTCATAATGCTTTTTTTTAATGGTAATTTTACAATTTTTATTCAGAAAAATTTCAAGTTTACTCAATTTCATTTGTTGAAAAAAGGTATAATTGAAATAATTTAAAGTACAGGGTGTGATAATGATATCAAAAATATGAATGATATTAAAAATTTCATTGATAACTTTTTTAAGATTAAGAATTTCTTTACCAAATTTTATGACATTTATCATCTTTTCAATTTTATAATTACTTTGGTATTTGGTAATTTTTCATATAGAACAACTTACACCCACTATTTCAAAAAATATGAAAAATGTTTAAAAATTCTTAAAATTCATCAATAAAAAAAAAACTGACAAATGTTCAAAAAAACCAAAAATATAATGAACAAAATCCTAAAAAAATCTTCGTAAAAAAATATATCTCTTCAAAAAATAAAGATAAAAAAAAATTGGACATTTCTGAAAAATCTTCAAATAAAAATCTGGAATTTAATAGAAATAATAAGAAAACTCGTAAATTTAAAAATTTCGTTTACTTATAAAAATTTATTAAAAACGCCTTAGAAATTAATTTAAAAATAATTTAATAATAATATTACTTAATAAACTGAATAACAATAATTGGCACACGGAACTTCTGAAACTGATGGTTCGCAACTAAATAATAAATTATTAGAACATGGCATATGCGGTTCGATATATGATGGTTCGACACGTGATTCGACATATGATGGTTCGACATATGGTTCGACATATGGTGGTTCTTCATATGATGGACTTGGATTTGGTGGCAAATAACTATTATATACTGATGAAGCGGCTGGCATTTGATCTGATACTGGCATACGTCTATAAAACGGAGGAGCTTGTACATATGTAATAAGTCCAGGATGATAATCATAATTTATCCTATCATACATTAGAGATTCCATAATTTCTTTTGAATCATCATTTTCAATTTCTTTAGAAATTGAATCAATAACAATATCATTACTTGGTGTAACGGTTGGTAGATTAGTTGCTATCAGAAATTGAGCATCTTTACTATTTTTTGGAATTTTCGTTTTAACAGTTTTTGTAGTTTCAACTACTTTTTCAGTACTATTTATTAAAACTATTGTAGAAGTTGTTGTAGTTTCTGTAATATTTTTAGCCTCAGTTACAGAATTTTCTTTAGTTGTATTTAATTGTTTAGAAATGTCTTCTGATTGGTTTAACTTGTTTACGTTTTCTTCATTATTTTTTAAATTATGTGGCACTTCGACTTCTGTATCAGTGACATTAATACTAGCACCAATAATTTGATTTATTAATATACTAAGAAGTAAAATTACAATAAAAAACTTCATTATTTTAAAACGAAGTGTGTAAATTGTTTAAGGATAAATTTAAAACTGATTAAAAAGCATTTCAATTATTTGATATTTATATACAGAAAAAATAAAGTTTTGCAATTTTTATAAAAATTTGTAAATAAATATTTTTTTCCGATACGTGAAACTTTTGTAGCAACTTTTAAAAGTGGCAAAAATTTAAAATATATCAATTGCCTTAATATGTTTTGTTATTGCTGAAAAGATATCAATTTTCATTGGAAATTTATAATGCTTAGATTTGCTAAATAAATTGAACAGATTTTTTATTTAATTTAATTTATTTTTGATTATTATTTTATATATAATTTATTTATTTTTTTAAATTACAGACGCGTACATAATACTGTACAACTTGCCCGAAAAACTCGAAGGTAAATCAAAATATTTAAAATGTTTATTTATATTTCGTTCTATTTAAATAATGCAATTAATAGTCACAAAATAAAATAATCAAGTTTTTTTAAAAATTAATAAAAATTGAAACTTGATTTTACTGAACATACTATATATAAATTAAGTATCTAGTTACTGTGAGATGCAAGATCTTTCTCCCTCCATAAGTTTATACTTATTCTTAGATAGTGTTCAAAATTCAAAATAATTAAAAATTTTAGCTATAATTTAAATTAAATTGATTTATATTAATCTTTATCCAAAATAGTTTCCAAAAACTTTTATTTTTTCAATTTACTCTATTTACTTGTACCCTTTTGTAATACGTCCATTTGAACGTTTCAAATATGAAATAGCTTTTTTGATGAACAGAATTATTTAAAAAAAAAAACTTTTAATACTATTTATTTCCCAAAATCTTCTTATAAAAAAAAACAAGAAGACAGAATTACTATTATAGTATTTATTACAATTCAAGTTTCTGATATTAACAATAGTCTTTTATAAATCAAATTCGACCTTTCCTTTTCATTTTGAGAGAAGACCAATTTGTTTTTAATAAGACTATCCTGAATTGTAAACAGACGAATTTAACATATATGTAGTGGCGCAATATATGTAATCTATAAAATATAATTTACAAATTTATATTTGTACATACATATATAAAACTTAATATATATATATCTCAACATATTAATTTTTTTATATACAAATTTATAATAATGCTATAATAATGAAATAAATAATGTGAACTAAATCTTTAAAATATATTAGAATATTAAATGGAATCAATTAACTCAAGATTAACTCAAGATTTTAAATTTATTTCATTTCAAATAAAATTCGCTTAGAGAATCAAACTGTTGGTCGATTAGATATTACGTTAGAGTATAACAATTTTCCATTCGATATTTTTATTTAACATATAATTTTTCTCATTTTTTTATTTTTATGATAAACGATATATTTTTATTATATACAAAAATTCTATGAAAATTTCAATTTTATATAATCAACGAACAGAACGTAATAATTTTAAATTTTATAAAAACGTTTTGAGTAATCTGTATTATATTTCTTAATTTTAAACGTTCGTTTCTAAAAAAAAATATTTTTCAATCAAAGTTTTTTTGAAAAATACTATAAAATATGCAATCATAATAATTACATAAAAAGTGTTAAAACCAGCAACATAAGTGTCATTAGCAAAATATTTCAAAAGTTAATGTGTTATGTTAAAAATTTTACAAGCTTTATAAAAACTCTTCGCTCTTCTGCTTCTACAAACATTTTATAAAAAATATAGAAAAAGACTATAAAATTGTTTTGTTTGTACAACAAAATTGTCTCCAATTTCCCAAACAAAAACATAATTTACACATTATTCTATTACTAACCAAAAATTGGTGAACTTTTAAATTATAAAATTATATTTTGACCTCAATACCAATAGTAAACAATAATATTTCAAAGACCTTGTTAATTTTTTCGTAATTTCCGGATTTCCTCTTCTTCACTATATAAATTAATTAAATATTCCAATTTTACTATCAGTTTTAATTAAACAATTAATCACAATTCACCTACTTAACTATGAATACTTTCAGTTGGACAATTTTATTTGCTTTAATTGCATCTGTTACAATTGCTAGTCCAATTCCTGATGAAAATATTGAAAACCATCAGGGTGCTGCTGCGGAAGAATTAACATTAATCGAACATGAATTAGAATTAGAAAATATTTCTAGAAATTCGAGAAATGTTGGTTCATCTTATGCTGCTCCATCTGCTAAATCATATACATATCCATCACCAGCTCCACATGTGCCATGTGCTAAAAATCTACTCTTCAGTTGTTCGCCATATGTTGCTCCTGTTCCATGTGCTGCACCACCAGCTCATTATAGTACTGGTGAACATTATGCTCCATCTGGTGCATACTCAGAATATATACCACAATATATTTTACCTGAGGAAGGACACTACCATCACTAAAATTTTAAATATATTTTGTCTTAATTTTGCTGTAATTTTGGCGAAAAAGTTTACATTAAAAAAAATCTGAAAATAAAGTATAAAAAAAAATCACTTAAAAACTGAATTTTTATTATTTGCAAATTGTGCAAAAAAAAAATTTAAATTTATTAAATATATTTTAATTCCCAGCGGAAATAAGAATTTTTCATAAATTAATTGCTGAGTAACGGAAAACTAAAAACAATTTCAAATTTTACTTATTTTATTTGAAATTTGAAACTCCCACGCAAATTTCTTTAGCCAAATTTTTTGTATAAAAGCTTGTGAAATTTTAAATCAATTATCAGTAATCATTTACGATTCAATCTTCGCACTTTTAGAAGCTAAACAAATAAAAATCCAAAAACATTTCAAAATGAAATTCTTCGCTTGCATTGTTTTCGCCGCTGTCTTTGCTTTAGCTGCCGCCGAAGGTGATCGTGAAGAAAGATCTGCTTATGCTGCACCATCATATGCACCAGCAGTTCATGCCGGACCAGCAACATCATACACTTATTCATCTCCAGCACCACATGTACCATGTGGCAAAAATTTACTCTTCAGTTGTGCTCCATCAGTAGCACCAGTACCATGTTCAGCTCCATCATATTCAGCACCAGCATCATACTCAGCTCCATCCGGTGCCTACTCACAATATGCTCCACGTTATGCATTACCAAGTGGTGCTCCAGCTTATCCACAATTCGCTCCACAATATCCAACTTTCCGTCCATACTATTAAATTAATATAAATAGTTTAAGACGGTAAATAATTGTGGTATAGTCAAATCATTTGGAAATATAACATAAATCATTTAAATTCATTAAAACATAATTCCATTTTTAATTTATGTAATAAAAATCATTTTTAAATAAAAAAATTAAATTTAATATAAAAAATTTTGAAATTTCTTTTATATTAGAAAATTTTAGATTATCTTCTTTTATTGATTTTTAGTTACCTTGTCGTATTGTGATTTTATGGTTAAATAATTCATATCTAAAAATTAGTAATGGTTACTTTCATCAATGAAAATGGTTAAATTTTGAACATTTACCAATTGAATCTGGATGAGCTTATGTATTTTAAATGAATTACAAGGTAACTGAGAAATGTTATTTTTATTAATTGAACTTTGTAATTTACATATCTGAAATGTACTCAAGATTACCTGCAAATTAAAGTTTATCGAATTGTCTTATGTATCATTATCAGAAAAATTAATTATGGTTTCCGGGAAAATTATTGTTGTATTAAAATGGATTATTTATTTTTATAAGATTTGATAGGAAAAATGATTAAATTGTTGCTTTTCAGATATTTATTTTGATTAATAATTATAAATTTACAATTAATTTTACATTCTGGATTTTAATTTTCTAGTCAAAAGGTCAAAAGAAAATCTTCCAAAATGTATTTTAAAATAAAATGTATGTTAAGGAACAACATATACGAAAATCTGAAAATTATTTGAAAATACATAATTTATATCAATTTTGAATTTTTTTTAACAAATAGTCTAAATTAAATTATTCATTTATAATTATAAATATTTAACCTTTTCAAATAATTTTACATGCACTTATAAAAATAAAAGAAATAGTGAAAATCATAGTTAACATTTGTTTTGATATATAAAATTAATATTTTTCATAATTTACTTAACTTATTAAGTTAAAATATATAAAAAAAATAATTAATTTTAAATAGTTTTTCCCTTTAAAAATTATTATACTATAGAATAGAAATAGATAATAATATAATATCTATATCTATAGTAAAGAATATATGTATTAATTTTAATATGAAAGATTATATTATATGTATATTTCAAAAATAATTTATCAATGTTTTTTACATATACATATATCTTTTCTTAATTCTAGTTTTAACCCTTAGGTTTTTATATAATACAAATTTATTTATTTTTAACATATTTATTTTTTTAAATATTTTTATTGATTAATATACATTTAAGTAGAAACTTTGGAAAAAACACTACTAATTGACAATTTTGTATAAATTATTTTTTTTATTATTTTCATTTACTAAGTTATTTTTGTTTACAACGCAAAAAAGGGGATTTTTGATTACTTTTCTGACCGTTTCAATGGGTTTCGTGTTGGTTGAAAATGTTAGCTATGTGTAGACTCCTAATATTTAGCATTATTTTGCCATGGAATAGTTACATTATTAATGGTAATTTAGTGGTTATTTAAATTATGTCTAACTTTATTTAAATGACTGCAAATGACTGCCTCCGTTGTCTAAATTAATTAATTTTTCATTCATTTTAATTTTCCATTTATGGTAGCACCTATATATTTCATTAAATGCGTTTTCTAAATTATATTTAAGATTACAATTACAATTCCTTGGACTTGGTATATCATTAATATACAAATTAAAAATATGTGGGGACAAATAAGACCCTTGTGGAACTCCAGCTGGAATTGAAAATTCACTTGAAGATATTCCTTCAATATTTACTATAAACTTATGTTAGATATGAAAGATTGAATTACTTTTATTAAGTACATAGGGCAACTACATATTTGAGTTTAGTTTATGCAATAGGCCTTCATGCCATACACTATCAAACGCATATCTACCACCATTAATCCACAGCTTTTTTTCATTAAATTTATGACTTATTTTCTCACAAATTCTTATAAATACAATAATCATATGATGCAATCAAGTAAAAAAAAAACCGAATTGTTGATTAATTGATATGGTTGTTTTCTTCGAAATCTAATAATCTGAAATTAATAATTTTTTGCAAATATTTTTGAAAATCCACACAATATCCTTAGACGATGTTGGAAGAGATATTATATCTTCATTCGGTTTTGGGATAGCAATTACTTCTCCTAATTTACAACTTGTTGGAAAATAGGAAACTTTTAAGCAACTGTTAAAGATATTTACTAAATTTTTAATTGTTTTTTATGTGTAAAATTTTGATAATTTTATTTGGCAAATTATCCTAATCTTAAGCTTTTTTAGACTTTATATGGACCTAATGCAATCTCTAACCTCATCAAGAGATATTTCTAGAAAATGTTAAACAGAATTTAAATTCATTGTATATAAATATATATGTATAGTATCATCATTATTTTTTAGACCAGGAATTTTATTTTTTTCTCTTTTTAGAGTTGAAGTGAAATTAAATAATGTATTATTTTCAGTTTTTAAACTAAATAACATCTTATTAAACGAATCATTATTTAAAGCACTTGTTTTAGCCTTAATTTGACGTTGTAAAAGATTTATTAAGGGTGTTAACCCATTATCTCTTGTATGTTGAAATTTTTGTCTTAAAATATTACGATATTTTGTGAGATTGTGAATATCTTTAGAAAATTTATTTTATTAACTTGTGGATTTTTTTAGGAAGATATTTTATCATTGCATTGGTTATATTGTCTGTAATAGTTTTTACTTGACTATCAATTTCAGAATGTGTACTTTATTTTATATTATTTGTTTGATTGTCAAAATTTAAAACATCTATTAAGGCCTAAACAGAATCAAAGATACAATGACAAACTAAAACGCCTGTCAAATTACAAATATACGTAAATCATATGCTGCTCGCACAATCACGGCGTTGGCGTCGAGCGACATTTCGTTGTCGTCGATTTAGAATCTATTTCTAATTTTGTCGTCGCGAAAAAAATATATTATAAATTTCGGGTAACTTTGATAAAAAATTAAAATTTTTTATTAATAAAAAACATTTTGTGGAAAAAGTTCAATATTTTGTAGCCGGCCGTTGACGCTTTGATTGTGTTAATAAAATAAGTAAAATTTGATGTCGTCTAGCAACAATTGTATTTGTATTTGTTGTATCTTTGGTTCTGCTTAGGCCTTTAAAGATTACCAAATTGCGTTTTTGTAATAAAAAATTTTATGAATTTTTTGTACATATTTATGGTCAATTTTAAAAATAATTTGAACATGATCAGACGAAAGTTCAGTTAAAGCAATTGGTTTCGAGTGATTATAAATTTTTTTCAAATCATGATATCGACAATTGAGGGATTACCTCTTGATGGATATAGAGTTGGCAAGTCTGAATAATTTATTTTCAATATTTAAAAGCTTTTTACCTTTTAAATTATCAACAGAATTATTCAACTTCGTGTGTTTACCATTTAGGTCTCCTGCAATTATAAATTTACCACTAAATTGAAGAATTTCCTTTATGCTATATTCAAAAACACTGTGATTGATAGGAGGTGGAGCATAAAGAGCTCCAATAGAAATTTCATTATTTTCTAAAATAATTTTTACAAAAATATTTTCAATTTCAGAATTTTTAATTGAAGGTAATTCAACGTGATTGATATATTTATGGATAAGGATACCAACGCTACCACCACCCTCTATACGATCAGATCTATAAATTAAGAAATTGGGCATACTAAATCTATTGTTTAGCCAATTTTCGCTTAAAATATGTTATGTTTTTCAATAAAATAATACACAATTCAATTTTTTTTATTCAAAGATTTTCAATTCCAGAAAACTACATTTATATTATTACCTTTATGCCTTTGTGTATTTAAAGTATTCATTATGGTTGTGTATATATTCCAGTAAAATTGAAAGTTTTTATTTATGACAATTGTTTTCTTTTAGTTTTAACGTTAATATTAGGAATTTCATTAATATCTTTCATCATTGAAAATACATTATTTTTTGCTAATATTTGTATAAATCTTTATTAGTTGTAGTGGCTAATTGAACACTATCTGGATCTGCTCTTAGGCCAAAATTCATTTGAATTAATTTTAGGAACTAAAAAGTTATGTGTATGGAATGAATTTGTACCACCATTACCATTATTTGATTAACGGTAATTTTTTGTTTGACGTATTCTTTTTGCCATATATTTTATAAGAAAATCGCAACGAATACATTTTGTTAGTTTACCGCAATGTAAAGCACCATGACCAAATTCTTGGCAATTCTTTCCAAATTCTTGGCCATTGTTTAACATTTTTATGAAGATTATTTTGTTTTTCCCATTTTATGAATTAAAGAATTAAATTAAACTGTATTTTGAATTCAAAATTGTTCGATTTATTGTTTCGTTGACATCAAAATGAATCCAAATATAATGGATTTTTGGTGTCATTTTTTAAAAAAGTTACTTTTTGAATTTTTAATCCTATATGTATAGCAAATGCAACTAAATATTCCTCATAATAATAATATTTAAGGACATATTTGTATGATTTTTCATTTTTATTCGGATGAGTATAAAATGAGATCTCTGAATTATATTTTTGTTTATTTTTCTTTAAAAGTTTAAAATTTTATTCTTCATTGTCTTTGATGTTAACCTTGATTTTACTATAGCTTAATAGTCTGATTTGCGGCAAAATGTTAAATTTGATTTTAAAGTATTTATTAAAATTTGTCAGTTTTCTCTGTGCGGTTATAGAGTGCAGTTGTTAATTCTAAACTCTGTTAATAATTAACAAACAATTTAATAACAATTGAGAAAATAAATAATAAAATACTTCGTATTGCTTCATCGTATGATGAAGCAATTAGTTACGATTGGCTTAAAGCTAAACAATTAAGAAATAATAATTATCAAAATCATAATAATGATACTGAAATAATGACAAGTGTTAAATACAATAGATTCGACATTCTCTCGGATGATGATGAGGATGATATGATATCTAAAACAGATACAATTAATAAAAATGATAATAATCAACCACAAATTTCTGAAAATGTGTCGAAAAATAATATAAAATCGGATTTACCACCAATTAAAATAATTTCTAAAAATATTAATTATATCAATGATTTAATGAGTGAACTTTCAATAAAAAAAGATGATTACAAAATTAAATTTACCTCAATTGGTATTAAAATTATAGTTCATAATGAAGATTACCATAAAAATATAATTGAAAATTTAATTAAAAAAGAGTGCGAGTTTTTTACTCACGGTATAAGTGCCGAAAAACCAATTAAAGTTGTTCTTACTGGTCTTCATACTATGCCAGTAAACGAACTTGAAAATGAATTGAAACATTGTAATTTATCAGTTATAATTATTAAAACAATTAAATTAAAAAATCCGAGATTTAAAGATCAGTGTAACTATCTAGTATATTTGAAAAAATAAATCAATTAAATTAAACGATTTACGTAAAATGGCAAAATATGTCTGTAATACAGTAGTTAAATGGGATTATTGGAGGAAAAAAAGAAATTATATTACTCAGTGTCACAAATGTCAACTTTTCGGGCATGGATCTGACCATTGCCATATAAAAATTGCGTGCCTCTTTTGTGCTGGATATCACTATACAAATTTATGCACTAAAAAAGATGATACACCGAAATGCATAAACTGCGCCGGCAACCATAGAGCAAATTATGCCAGATGCAAAAAAAGAGAACAATATCGGGAGATGATAAAGCGGATTTCTAAAAAACCACAAAATCGTCAAAATTATCAACAACAAGCAATAAAATCAACGTTCAATAACTCAAGAAGATACGATAATGACTTAAAAGACCTGCATGGCTAAATACAGATAATTATTCTAATAATTATAATATAAATAATACTAATAAAATAAATTACAATTATAGAGATATTCTAACACAAAATAATACTAACAATACTAACGTAGATTTATTATTTACTGTAGATGAAATTATTTCTTTAACTCAAGAACTTTTAATTAAGCTCTCTAATTGTAAAAACACAAGCGAACAATTTAAGGTTATTACCGAACTGACTATTCAATATGTGTATGATGGCAAATAGTAAATTAAATGTAATGTTGTGGAATGCCAGAGGCAATAAAAATAAAACACTTGAATTTTTCGAGTTCTTAAAAAACAAAAATATAGATATTGCTCTTATATCTGAAACCCAACTCAAACCTGACAAATTATTTTCAAACTCACAATACAAAATATATAGGTCTGACAGATTAAATAAAAAATGTGGTGGTGTATGTATTTTAATTAAAAATAATATTAAACACACCCAATGTTCACCATTTAATCTAAAAGTCATTGAGGAAATATCTAATAAGGATCCTTCGAAAATAAGGAAATATGATAAGTAATTTTAAAAAGTAATTTTAAAATAATAGTTGAAGCAACAGATTTTGCTATTCCAAAAAAAAAGCTCAACAAAATACTTATTATATCGATAATGACATAAAAAAATTAATTAAAAAAAGAAATAATTTCCGACGTCAATGGTTAAAATATAGAATAAGTTTTTTTAAAACTCTCGTAAATGAACTTAATACGAAAATAAAAGATAAATTTAGAGCCATAACAAATAAAAAACGCAGAAAAATCAGAACAATTGGCCACACATTTTGCTAAAGTTCATTTACGAAATACTAATTTTAGTAACCCAGCCACGATAAATGAGGTTAATACCAAAAATCTCGAAGTTGAAAATTTTAATTTAGATGCTAACAGCATACCAAAAATTAAAACTTGTGAAATAAAAAAAAATACATTTCCTTAAAAACAAAAAATCCCCAGGGCCAGATCAATTATTCAATTCCACTTTAAAAAAGTTGCCACTAAAAGCCAAAAATATCTCACCAATATTTACAATCATTGTTTAAAAATGGGCTACTTTCCCAATGATTGGAAAGTCGCAAAAATAATACCAATTGCTAAATCTAATAAGGATCCTTCGGAAATAAATAGCTACAGACCAATTAGTCTGCTTAATGCAATGGCGAAAATATTTGAAATCGTCATAAAAAATAGGATTTCTCAATTTCTTAATATCAACAATATAATTCCAAACGAACAATTTGGTTTCAGATTTGACTTGACCATTCCATATCTCACCAAATTTTACGTATCACAAAAGATATAAAAAGTAATTTTAAATCAAAAAAATCTACTGGCTTCATTATATTCGATATCGAAAAGGCTTTTGACTGTGTCTGGCACGAAGGATTAATTTATAAAATAAGTTCACTCAACTTTCCCTAATATATTATAAAAATAATAAAAAATTATCCTAAAGATAGATTTTTTTATGTTAATGTTGGTGAATCACAATCATTAACGCAAATAATAAAAGCTGGTATCCCATAAGGAGCAGTTCTGAGTCCTACTCTCTATAATATTTATACATACGACTTTCCCAATCTAGAAAATTGCGAAAAAGCACTTTTTGCGGATGACACAGCAATCTATTCATACTCTGATAATTGTAACGAAATTATATATAATCTACAAAAAGCATTAGATAAAATATTAACTTATTTTGGAAAATTAAGGTGAAACAAGTGGAAAATTAAGGTGAATAATAATAAAACTGAAGCTATATTTTTCACAAATAAACGTAAAATAACAAATCTCCCCCAAAGTACTCTATGTTTTGATGGTGCAACTATTCAATGGGTAAATAATTTAAAATATCTTGGCATAACGCTAGATAAAAAACTTACATTCGCCAATCACACTCACCTAACTATCGCTAAAGTAAATAAAACAATAAGGATATTAATTATACCCACTAATTCATCGAAAATCAATTCTCAGTATAGAAAATAAAATACTTATTTTTAAAACCATATTTCAGGCCATTATTAGTTATGGTGCGCCATGCTGGATTAATATGGCCGATTCTCACTTTAATAAATTACAAATATGCCAAAACAAATTATTAAAATTGTTAAATGACCTGCCATGGCACTTTTCCACTAAGCAATTACATTTAACATCAAATATTAACTTCGTCAAAGACCATTGTAAAAAAGTCAATGATAAATTTATTTACAAATGCAATTACATTGATAATGTATTAATAAAGGTACTGCCAACTCAATCCAAAAATTAGTATGTTACAAAAAAATATACGTATTTTTATAGTGCAGTCCATAAATGGTCGCTTAGTTTAAGATTTTAGTATTAAGTTTTAATTCTTTTAATAGAAATAAATAAGGTTTGTTACCTTTCCTTAAATTTATTATATACAATAATTACCAAACTAATAAATAAGAAATACATCAAAAGGAAATATTAAATAATGTAGTAGAAAAGAAATAAATACTCTGAACTCTGTAATAAACTCAGAAATACAAAATGTAAATTAATACATAAATAAAGTGAATAATTATATACCGAAAAAAAAATTAAAATTTGTGTTATTTTAATTGATTGATGACAATTAATTTAAATTAATTTAATTTACTTGATGACAAATGTACTGCAATTTTAAAGGTATTATTTTAATTTCAATTTTGGTTTTTTTATTTGTATAACTTAATTCTGAGTCCAAATCTGAGAGATCATTAAATTTATTTTCATCAATAGTAGCATTTTTTTTTGTCTATCTATTGTGTTTGGATCAGTACTGTTTATTTTTTCTATCCATTATTATTACGTAGCACAATAAAAATCAAATTTGTTGAATTATTTTATTTATTTATTTTTAGTATGATTTAATATATATAATATATTAAAACAAATGGTTACGCACAGGGTAACTCTGACCCATAGGCGCTTAGATATAAAATTTTAATTAAATATGGAAATTAAAAAAGTTATCTTACATTCTAATTTACAAAAATATTTACATTTTTTTTTAATTATTTTAGTTGTTAATGAGTTTAAGTTGAACATAAATATAAAGTATCAAATTAATAAAAATGTACTGCAATTTTAAAGTTATAAAATTTGAAATTTATATATTATGTAAGTTGATGTTATTTAGAAATTTAAAAATATTTGAACCACTATTTTGGTCTGGATGTAGTATATGGTGTATAAAATCATGTTCATTAATTGTAGTTGTTGGTGTTCTTAAATACTTGTTTCTGTAATCTTCAAATTCTATGCAATCTGTAATAATGTGTTTCACGTCGATTATAGAGTTACAGTTGACGCAAAAAGGAGGATCTTGCTTTTTAAACAAAAAGTCCTTGTTGAAAAGACAGTGACCCTGACACAGTTAGTTCGGTTTAATTTGATAGGTGGCGTTATTAATGGCCAATGTGATTTCAGAAATGTGTTTGATGAATTCCATTTATCTTGGCGTTGCATACTGAATTTTTGATTGATAAGTTTATAAAGCGATTTTACATCTGTTGGAAAGTATGTAATTAACGGTTGTTTTACAGCTTTACGAGCATCTATGTCAGCTTTTTCATTGCCAAAAATACCTTTGTGGCTTGGTACCCAGGATAGTAGAATGTTTCCTTTGGTTGAATTATTTTATTATAAACAAAATAATAAAGAGTTTATTAAAAAATTTCTTAGAAACACTGATTCAGTAATAAATTTATTTTACAGAATTTCTCCCGGGAAAATATAAGAAAATTTTGCTATAGCTTTTTTTTTGCATATTTAAGTTTATTTCATTTTTAAGTTACAAATTACAATTTTTAATAATGAAAATATTAGATTTTGCAAGAAATGTCATTGTGATTTTTTTTTTACAAATTTTGAAAGTTGTCAGTAAATAAAAACTTAAATAATTAAAAATTACATTTTTTTAAATTATTGGAGAATCTCAATAATTAGTATAGGTATTGTTCATCGTATATGAGACAATAGTTGCGAATCTTTTTTCTCATTCCGTCATTTTTTTACCTTCAATTATTACAACGATTTCAGAATATATTGGTATATATCACATTTGGTCTCTATTAGTTTGGTAATATCTTTGACGAATTATTTTTTATTGTAAATATATTATTGCAATTTTGCATAGATAAATATATTAGCACTTGATTAAAGTAGAGACCAAAATAACTATAAGATTATAATAATATTTTTCTAATAAAATCTTTTTCAAATGAATTTCAAATCAAATTCTAATTATGTTACATAAAAAAAAAAGAAATAAATCAAAGAAAAATCATGCAAAGCAAAGGAATTTTCCCATTTTATATATATTAAAGAAAACTATGAAAATTTAAAATCAATTCTTAAAATTTAAAATTAAATTGTAATAACTTTAGATTCCTGCATAACTTTCTGAAATGAAATTAATAAAACAGATTCTCTTTTTAATACCAAAAATTCTTAATATTTATTTAAAAAATCTATAACATTTTTCAACCATTAGCTATAAATATTCCAATTCAATAATAAAATTTATAGGCACGCTTTTTACATATTGATGAAATAAATTCAGTTTATTAGTGCATTTGTTGTGGAGCTTGTGGTCCATGTCCTGGATTTGGATTTGGATTTGGTCCTTGTCCTGGTCTTGGTTCTTCTTGTCCTTCACCTTGAGTAGCACCAAGATAAGAGCCATGACCATAAGATGGAGCTGAATATGATGGAGCATGATAAGATGGAGCTGAGCAAGGTACTGGTGCTACAGATGGAGCACAACTGAAGAGTAAATTTTTGGCACATGGTACATATGGTGCTGGAGATGGATATGTGTAACTTTTAGCTGGACCAGCATAAACTGGTGCATGTCCATATGATGGGGCTGCATATGACCGAGCTTCACGTTCACCTTCTGCAACAGCTAAAGCCAAAACGCCAGCGAATACAATACAAGCGAAAAATTTCATTTTGTTTGTTGTTTTTTTGGTATAGTTAAGTTACTTAATGAACGAGAACTGATATCGATTTGGAAAATTTGAATGCTTTATATACTCGAAATACTTATCAATTCAAATTTCATAAAATTATAATTTTATTTCGAAATATAAAAATTGCTAATTCGACATAATGTTTGATTGCGTATATCAAATGAAAATTGATATTTTTGTTATCGTCGTTGTTATAACTAAAATTTTATATATAGTTTCCGGTGTAATTAAATATTTTATTAATTTTAAATATTTTATTAATGCAAAATTTATAAATTTTTAAAATTAATAAATTAATAATTGAAATTGAAGCCGCAGTTAAATGAACTTAATTTCAATTATGCGAAAATCGTATACTAAGCAAAATATTAAAATTTAATATATTTTTATTTAATTCTTTTTATAATAAGTTGGAGCAAAAATATTCAATAACTTTGATAATAACTTAGAGAAATAATTGTTCTGCCATATAAATATTCTGATAAAAACATTCATGTTGTTGATTGTTACAATGTAATGCATCTGATGAAATTCTATAGGAAATTTCTGAATAATTAATATGTGTACATATAATAATCTTGACACTAAACAAAAAATATCCTTTAACTAAACTAATTGACAAACTTTTGGATTAATTTTCAATATTTTAATTAAACTAAAATCTCATCAAAATTATTTAATAAATATTTAAATTTGAATATAAATAAATTAATAAAAATAAGTAACTTCATTTATTTCATTTTTGTTTCTAAATTGAAAATTAATATTATGTGAATTTATGTTGTACAAATTAACTTATTCCAAATTTCAAATCAATTTTTTGTGAACTAGTATTTTATTATATATGAAATTAATAAATTTTAGAATTATAGCTAATTTAAGTATATTAGTAAAAATAAGTAAAAATTAAATTCCATTTGTAAATATTATATTATAATTCATTTTCTGATAATCGTTTCCTGGACAGAATACCAATCATGAATTAAATAAAATTTAGAAGAAATTAAAACGTTTCAATAATTTTGATTCGACTGGAACTCGACATATCCTTATGTATAATTTATACTTAAAATTGAGATTTATTTCTATAATATGAAAATCAATTTAAATTAATAAATTATATAATAAATTAAATTAGATATAATAATTTTGTAGCAGATATTTATAACTTATTAGTTTCTAAATTTAGACATTAAATTAAAATTTTTATTGGTCAACAAAATATAATAAAATATATGCAAATTTCGGGAAATTGAAAACATATTCAAATTTGAAGAATTTCATAATAGTGTAACCATCATATAATTGATATTCGAAAATGGCAATAAGAATACAAAATTATTCTCGCAATTCCTTTAACTGCTCAAAAAAGTATTTAAAAAATTATCAAACCAAAAACATTAAATAAAAAACAACATTTTATTGTAGCAAAATTAATCAAAAAATAAATATTAAATATAAATACATTATAATCAAATAATATTGAAATTATCGCTACTAAAATATAAATATTATTTTCATGTCAAAATCAAATCCAAAGTAATGTAGCTTATTCCCAAAATTAAATCTACGATGTCTTTCTCAGAAATAAGCACTTTCCAAGTAAAAAATTAAATTTATTCATCCATCGATTCTATACATCAAAACTGGAGCTTTAGTATGCTGGAGCTTTGTATGATGATGGCGCATGATACGATGGAGCAGAGCATGGAACTGGAGCTACTGATGGAGCACAGCTGAAGAGTAAATTCTTGGCACATGGTACATATGGAGCTGGTGATGGATAGGTGTAACTTTTAGCTGGACCAGCGTGGACTGGAGCATGTCCATATCCATAAGATGAACCAAGTTGTTGTTCTTCTGAAGCAGCAACAGCTAAAACAGCGGCTAATACAATGCAGGCTAAGAATTTCATGATGATTTGTTTTGAGTAGTTTGGTCGATAAATGAACGAAAACTGATAGCGGTTTGGAAAATTTCCAAGCTATTTAAAGGAATTTTTTTTTCAGATTATGTAGAAGCTAATAACCTATAAAAATAGTAGGCATATATTTTGCAAATTGGTTATTTTTAA
The DNA here is from genome assembly GCA_949752835.1 of Empis stercorea. Lineage (NCBI taxonomy): Eukaryota > Metazoa > Arthropoda > Insecta > Diptera > Empididae > Empis > Empis stercorea. Next base: position 21,729,313 of record OX457089.1, on the reverse strand, counting down.
GACTTTCATAATGAAAACTAAAAAAATGAAATAAGCAAAAATTATTTTTATATTATTTCGAAAGATTAATTCAAATTTAAAACACTTTCGCTGCAATTTTTTCATTAAGTTAATGAACTTCAAATACAAATGCACTTTTTTTAAACAAATATTTTCAAATCAATTAATAATATTTTACTTATGGTGGGCGATTTCATTTTTATTACGGCCATTTAAAATTGTGAAATTTTATAATAGAAATTATAATTTAATTCCAAATTTATGAGGGTCTATATTTTTTAAACTTTTAAAAAATTATCAATGTAGGTTATATATTGGTTATATATGAATAATTAACAAAAAATAATCTTTTCTATCTTATTAACGAAAATTTCTCATGCTTTTACCACTATAAATTAAATCAAAATTGTTATTTCTAAGAAGTATAATAAATAGAACGACATAATTTTGATTTTCAAAAATTTTATCTTCAATATTTTTTTAATATTTATGTATGGATATCAAAAATATAAAAAGTAACGTAAATATCTTAAGGCTTTAAAATAAATTTTAGTTCCCAAAACATTATCTAAAAGCTTTTTTATCATAAAGTTCGGAAATTTTAAGATTATTTTTGATATATGTAATATTAAATTATATCATTAAATTCATAAGTAATGATTTAACAATTAAGTAAAGGAAATACAAATTAGACCATTTATGTAAAAAATATAATTACAAATTAGACCATTTATGTAAAAAATATAATTTAGATTTTTAATCAATATTATTTTATTAATAAAATTAAAAAGTTTTGATCAAATAAAATTTTAAAATGATAAACTCTGTAATTTATACATATGTTAAAATAATATAATAATTAATTAAAAATATTAATTTTGGTTATTATTATTGGTTAAAAATATTAGCAAATTCGGGTCACGGTTCAGATAGAAAAACATTATTAAGGATATCAGAAATAATGATTAATCCAATTTTAGATTATGCATCTGTATATTATAGTTCTGCCAGTAAAACACTGCTAAAATCATTACATATTCTTAATTCTGCTAGCCGTTTGGCAACTGGTGCTTTTCGTACAAGTCCTTCCTAGTATAAGTATTGTTGTAGATTCTGGTATGCTACCCTTAGATTTAAGAAGAGAAAACCAACTTATATCTTATGGACTTAAAGTTTTAAGATTGATTTTAATAAAATGAATGTAACAGTTTTAACAAATTTAAAATCAAATAAAAAAATATCCTTGCTATGTCAGGGTTAAGAATAGTTTTGAATATTTTAATATCCCCTATAATTTACAATTCAATAAAACAAAGTTCCCAAAGTTTCCTTTTTGGCTTATAAAAAATATGAAAATAGATTTATAGTTAAGAAATTATAAAAAAAGATACTACGCCAAAAGAAATTTACTCTCAACTCTTTTCTAATAAAATAAATACTATATATGAAAACTATGAAATTATATATATACACGGATGGATTTTTATATCAAAACAAAACCGGATGTGCATTTATACATAAAAATTATAGTGAAAAATTTCACATTTTTCAAAATTCCTGCGTATATTCACAGCTGAATTATTTGCTATTTACAAATCTATAGAATGTGCCATTAAAAATATTTAAAATTTAAATATATTTATTTGTTCTGATTCGCTAAATGCAATTCAAGCTATTTCTAAATTATATCCTAAAAATCCAATCGCTATTGATATAAAACACATAATATATAAAAACTTCGCCAAACACGTTAATGTGGATTCCAAGCCATGTCGGCGGAATCATTAAGAATTAACAAGTTGACAAACTTGCTAAGTAGGACTCAATTCTTTATTCAATATATGAATCATATAAATTTATTTACAATGATTATAAACATCTGACAAAAAAAATTACAAATACACTGGAATGAGCAGTGGATAAATATTATTAATAATAAGGTAAAAGAAATTAAACATTAACTGCTGGAAAAGTATAAATGACTTATCTAGAAAAAAATCTATAATATTAACCAGACTAAGAATATGACATAACTCTTTGACCCATAAATATCTGTTGAACAAGATGGAACCACCAATATGTGAATGTAATGAAATATTAAGCAACAAACATCTTTTTGAAACATGTAACAAATTATATAGTATACTAATACTATGAAACAAATACAAAATTTGTGGAGCTAGCTAAATTACTGGCGATTGAAAATAAAGATAACATTAATAATATTTTTAATTTTATTGAAGATATAAATATAATTAAAAAATTATGGTTTAATTAATAATCATTAATCTTGAAATAAAACTATACATTTCTTATTAAAATAAGTTTCAAATTGAATTTTTATAATTTTATTAATTGAATTTTCTTTAATTCCAATTTTTGTTTGCTTTTTTTTGTATTTCTTTTTTCTTATTTTCTTTGATTTTGTAAAAACAAAAAAGATTAAATCGAATTTATCTATAAATAAAAATAATAAATAATATGTAAATACTATAAATGTATATACTAAAATGTAATTAAAACTATTAGTGTATTGGGCCTGATAAAATCCTAAAAGAGTTAACTGGCCTTCCAAAACTTTAAATAAAACATTTGTTGGTATAATTTTTTGTATATGAAATTGCCATTTAATTTACTTTCCGCAAAGATTCAGCTTCAGAAAATATAATTTATCTTTAAAATGATTTATAGCTAATTAATATTCTTCTGAATATATTTAAAATTTGGTTTTTATATCTACATAATATTTATTGTAGTAATCATGATTTACTACATACATATTTGTATTAGATATTTAATTTTGCAACTTTGATTAGGCAATATGATGACTTTTTTAAGTGAAATATAAAAGCAACAATTTATTAAATTTGTTTCAATAATTTTGGTCGATCTTGACATATCTTTATGTATTTTATTCTAAAAATTTAGATTTATTTCTATAATCTGAAAATCATGATAATTAGCGCTAATTTAAATTAATAAATTATTATATAATAAATTACATTAGATATAATAATTTTCTACGTAATTTAGTAACAGATATTTGCAAGGTTTCTAAATTTAGACATTAAATTAAAACTTTTATATTAAGGATCAACAAAATATATAATATGTAAAATTCTATGTAAAATGTATGTTCTATGTATGTATGTGAAATTGAAATAATATTGAAATTTGAAGAATTTCATAATAGTAACCATCATATAATTGATATTCGAAAATGGCAATAAGAATACAAAATTATTCTCGCAATTCCTTTAACTGCTCAAAAAAGTATTTAAAAAATTATCAAACCAAAAACATTAAATAAAAAACAACATTTTATTGTAGCAAAATTAATCAAAAAATAAATATTAAATATAAATACATTATAATTAAATAATATTGAAATTTTCGCTACTAAAATATAAATATTATTTTCATGTCAAAATCAAATCCAAAGTAATGTAGCTTATTCCCAAAATTAAATCTACGATGTCTTTCTCAGAAATAAGCACTTTCCAAGTAAAAAATTAAATTTATTCATCCATCGATTCTATACATCAAAACTGGAGCTTTAGTATGCTGGAGCTTTGTATGATGATGGCGCATGATACGATGGGGCAGAACATGGAACTGGAGCTACTGATGGAGCACAGCTGAAGAGTAAATTCTTGGCACATGGTACATATGGAGCTGGTGATGGATAGGTGTAACTTTTAGCTGGACCAGCGTGGACTGGAGCATGTCCATATCCATAAGATGAACCAAGTTGTTGTTCTTCTGAAGCAGCAACAGCTAAAACAGCGGCTAATACAATGCAGGCTAAGAATTTCATGATGATTTGTTTTGAGTAGTTGGTCGATAAATGAACGAAAACTGATAGCGGTTTGGAAAATTTCCAAGCTATTTAAAGGAATTTTTTTTTCAGATTATGTAGAAGCTAATAACCTATAAAAATATTAGGCATATATTTTGCAAATCGGTTATTTTTAAGACTTTCAAAATGAAAACTAAAAAAATGAAATAAGCAAAAAATATTTTTATATTATTTCGAAAGATTAATTCAAATTTAAAACACTTTCGCTGCAATTTTTTCATTAAGTTAATGAACTTCAAATGATACAAATGCACTTTTTTTAAACAAATATTTTCAAATCAATTAATAATATTTTACTTATGGTGGGCGATTTCATTTTTATTACGGCCATTTAAAATTGTGAAATTTTAGAATAGAAATTATAATTTAATTCCAAATTTATGAGGGTCTATATTTATTCAACTTAAAAAAAATTATCAATGTAGTAAATATATAATTATTTAAGGTTATATATGAATAATTAACAAAAAATAATCTTTTCTATCTTATTATCGAAAATTTCTAATGCTTTTACCACTATAAATTAAATCAAAATTTTTATTTCTAAGAAGTAATAGAACGACATAATTTTGATTTTCAAAAATTTTATCTTCAATATTTTTTTAATATTTATGTATGTATATCAAAAATATAAAAAGTAACGTAAATATCTTAAGGCTTTAAAATAAATTTTAGTTCCCAAAACATTATCTTAAAGCTTTTTTATCATAAAATTCGGAAATTTAAAGATTATTTTTGATATATGTAAAATTAAATTATATCATTAAATTCATAAGTAATGATTTAACAATTAAGTAAAGGAAATACAAATTAGACCATTTATGTAATTAAATTATATTTTTAATTAATATTATTTTTAATACAACTAAATTTTTGATTAAATAAAATTTTAAAAAAATACGATAAACAAACCCCGGGTTTGTCAAAAGCACATTTCCTCCAAATCGCCTCATGTAGAACTATGAGCTATTCTAAAACAATGGGAATTCCTATTTTTAGTAGTATTTTCAATGTACTATATACATAGGAAAGATAACAAATGATATAGTAAATATAGGTAAAAAATGTGTCACTGTTCGATTTTATTATTTTTTTTTCCTTCCTAGGTTATTATCCTAGCAAAATATATATAAACTTATCATTTAAGTTTTCTGTAATTTTGCTTTTGATTGAATATAATGTGATATGAAATAATAACCAATATACTATTTATATAGCTCCTAAAAATATGCAAAATATTCGTTTTTTGCAAAATTTTATATGATTATGCATTTTGATTAATTATAAGTGTGAGGCAAATGATTATAATTTATTAATTAATGCACTTTAAAGAAATATGATTCTCAAAAGTTTTCTCATTATTTGTTTTTAAAAATATTGCGCGGTTATAATTATACAAGTAAATTAAAAATGTAATTTTTTGAATTTCGAAGGGCCACAACGGAAAGGGGTGGGGAGATACGGATACAATTTCTTCAGAGACTCTAGTTATTTTTAGATATCTCTTTGGTAAATAAATTTCAGCCCTCCATAATAAGCAGTTTGGGAAATACAGGGTGTTAAAAAAACTAAAAAAAGTTGTATGAAGATAAAGGTATTTTTATACATCAAAGAATTAAATTTTAAAAAATTTGATAATTTCACAATTAAGATAAAAGATTTTCCTATCTTATTGCTTTTACAGACCTCAAAAATTTTTATTGGTTTAAAAGTTATTAGATGTTCAATATGGGCAATTTTCGAACTTAGAGGGGGAATAACTCAGAGGGGAAAAGAGATAGAAGAAAATTTTGTTCTACTGGAGCTATTATTTTATTACTGTCTATCTATGGTCAAAATTTTAATACTCTATCTTAATAGATGTAGAAGTTTGTGTAAACGGACGGACGGACAGACGGACAGACGGACAGACGGACAGACGGACAGACAGAGTGAAACTAATATACACATTTCTTCCAATTTGGTTGGAAATGTGCCAAAGACAGAGTGAAACTAATATACACATTTCTTCCAATTTGGTTGGAAATGTGCTAAAAATGATAAATTTATGAGGGTCATGTATATTTTAAAATAATTTAATAATTAATTAAAAATATTAATCATTTATTGGTATAATTTTTGGTATATTAGAAAAGGAAATTGCCATTTAATTTACTTTCCTCTTAGCAAAGAATCAGCTTCAGAAAATAGAATTTATCTTAAAAACTATTTCTAGCTAATTAATATTCTTCTGTCTGATTATATTTAAAATTTGTAAAACAATATTATTTTTTGTGTCTACATATTTGTATTATACCCGGGACACACCAAAATTGAAAACCTAAGTTTTCGCGAAAACTAGATATAAAAACTTTTATAGTGACACACCAAAAATGGAGCGCGATTTCGTTTTCGAATGTCAAATTATGAAAATTATTTAGTTAAACAACTCTTCGTAAAAACCAAAAAAAATTAAAAATAGTAATTATTTGTTTTTAATGTCAAATTTTGATTTAATTATATTAAAAATTATTTAATAAAATTTAATTTTTCTTGTTTTTTTTTTTAAATTTTCGATTTTTTTTTATTTTTCACAAAAATGGCTACTTTTGTATGGAAACTTAGCTATGCCTACTTCAAAAATAAATATCTTCTATTTTGTAATAGATGGCGCTAAAATATATTTTCGTGAAAACCTTAAAAATTTGTAGATTTCGTGTTTTCAATTTATTCCTGAAAACTGTACTAAACCTTATGAATTTCCATTTTTGAACTTTGAAAACACGAAAACTGAGTTTTCGGTCCTGTGTGTGTCCCGGGTATTAGACATATTTGTAATAGAATTTTGCAACTTTGATTAGGAAATGACCTTTTTTAGGGAAATATAAAAATATAATTAAATAAAATTGTAAGGATTATATTTTATTCATTATAATAATTTGTTCGACTATGGACATATTTTTGTAATTTTTACATAGATTTTAGAATTGTTTCCTTAATCTAAAATATGGTCTTCAAAAAGCAGATTTCATTAACTTTATTAATTTAAACTAAATTTCCATAATATCATGGAACAGTATTAAATAATTTATTTAAATGAAATTAATTTGAAACTTTCATTAATTAAAATAAATTCAAAACCTAAAATGATATCATCAAATAAAATAATTTTCCAGTCACTTGTCTCTGTTAAAATTTTAGGAAATAAAAGGAAATCAGTAATACCAAATATTTTGTAAACAACATTACTGAAAACTGATGTTAACACATTAAAATTGAAGAAAGATTGTTTGGTAGTAAGATTGTTTGGTTTTTTGTAGATTTCAATTTTCATCCGTGTTTGTCCACAAATTCTCAGTGACACACTTTTAAAAATTTACGAAATTTTATCAAAGGATGATAATTTTAATTTTAAAATTTTCTCTTTCTTACGTTTAAATAAAAGGTTCAAATTCGGCCTAAATTCATAAAATGTAAAAAAAATTTATACAACTTGGAGGAACTTCTAGAATTAAAAAAAATAAGGATAAAACAATTTTTTTTGTGTATTAATTAATTCCTTTTTTTATTTATCGAGAAACTAAATCAAAAACAAATTTTTTTCATCACTATTAACAATATTTATTGAAGTCCAAATCCAATAAGCCATTTTAGTATGCTGGTGCTGAGTAAGATGATGGAGCATGATAAGATGGAGCTGAGCATGGGACTGGAGCTACTGATGGTGCACAGCTGAAGAGTAAATTCTTACCGCAAGGTACATGTGGAGCTGGTGATGGATAGGTGTAACTTTTAGCTGGACCAGCATAGGCAGGGGCATGTCCGTATGATGGAGCATGTCCATAAGATGATCCAATAAGTTGTTCTTCTGAAGCAACAAATGCCATGATGGCAGCAAAGACGATACAAGCGAAGAATTTCATTTTGAATTTGTTTTGAGTAGTTTGGTCGATTACTGAACGAAAACTGATACTGGAAAAAATCGATTCCTTTTATACCATAAAAAAATTGGCATTTTATTTATTTATGCTTGTTTATGCAAAATTTCTTATTAACTTTTTTATGTATAGCTCTAGCTACATAGTAACAACATTCAATATTTTAAATAAATTTTTCTAGCTACATAGTAACAACATTCAATATTTTAAATAAACAACTTGGAGGAACTTCTAGAATTAAAAAAAATAAGGATAAAACAATTTTTTTTGTGTATTAATTAATTCCTTTTTTTATTTATCGAGAAACTAAATCAAAAACAAATTTTTTTCATCACTATTAACAATATTTATTGAAGTCCAAATCCAATAAGCCATTTTAGTATGCTGGTGCTGAGTAAGATGATGGAGCATGATAAGATGGAGCTGAGCATGGGACTGGAGCTACTGATGGTGCACAGCTGAAGAGTAAATTCTTACCGCAAGGTACATGTGGAGCTGGTGATGGATAGGTGTAACTTTTAGCTGGACCAGCATAGGCAGGGGCATGTCCGTATGATGGAGCATGTCCATAAGATGATCCAATAAGTTGTTCTTCTGAAGCAACAAATGCCATGATGGCAGCAAAGACGATACAAGCGAAGAATTTCATTTTGAATTTGTTTTGAGTAGTTTGGTCGATTACTGAACGAAAACTGATACAGATTTGGAAAAAATCGATTCCTTTTATACCATAAAAAAAATTGGCATTTTATTTATTTATGCTTGTTTATGCAAAATTTCTTATTAACTTTTTTATGTATAGCTCTAGCTACATAGTAACAACATTCATTATTTTAAATAAATTTTTGTATACAGTTTTTCTATAGTGTTGCAAATTTTAAGGTTTTCTTGGATTTTATGCTTTTCTATATGACAGAAATAATTTACATATGTATTAAAGTGAAATTAAATTAACATTATTTAATTCTACTATATTTAAATTTAATTTAATTATTATACTATATATTAACATTAATATTAGATGCAAGCATTATATAATCAGTATCGTAAAAAAATGCTATTTTTGATAGATTATTTAGTTGAAATATTTATTAAATTAGAATTAATAATTGATTTTTGATGTACTTTTAAAAATACTTTTAATTCAGATCCAGTTATAGTTTTATAATAATATATTAAATTTATTTGAAAAACTTCGGGAAATTTGTTTCAAAAACCATTATTTTAAAATTTTAGTATTTTTGTATTCGACAATGTAAAATTAAACATTGGAATAAAAAATATTGTCTTATTATCTTTATGATGTTATTTGAATATTATGTTACCGGCATAATTTCGCATAAAATTAATTTCTAGGCTCATGGAATTTTGGAAATTTTAAACTAATAACAATTCTATATTATCTAGTTATTATTATTTGGAATACATTCTGGCATATCTTTTGGTTCCGAAATTATCTCTTCACTTCAATTCCCTTTGACAAGAGGCATATAATCTAATCCTAATGTATATAAAATGCCTCGGCAATGAATAACTTAAATTCATTAATCACAATAATTATGCATTCTATCAAATTCGAAATTATACATGCTAAGAACAAAATTTAATGAAACATTTTTTGTAACTCTTAGAGCTCTCCCTAATACAGGACGTACGGCGTATGGCGTATATACGTCGATACGCTAATACGCCAGCGTATGCCGAAATAAAACGCCACATTTATATACATTAAATTTTTTTTGATCGATGTTTCTTTTTGTTAAATTTCAAAAATCAAATTAAAAATTTTTATACGCCCGTCAAAATTGGAAATTCGAATTGTCGGCGTTCGTACGCCGCGTATTTCGGGAGCTCTCATACAAAATGTATGTGCATGAAACGATTTTGACAGACGCTGTACGCCGTACGTCCTGTATTAGGGAGAGCTCTTAACAAAATTTTAAAATACATATTTTATTTTACAACAAAATAAATTTTTTTTGTTGATGCCTTTCATTAGATTTTAATATCCATCAATTTTTTATATAATTTTTCTCAAAGGACAAATTCAAAAAAGTAATTATTATATTTCTGATACTTTACTTTTGAAATCACAAAAATTAAAGAAAAAAATAATAAATAATAATTTTTTGGTTTGCAATTTTCAATTTCCCGCAATCTTTATTAAATAGTAAAAAGTAAATCATAAGATTGATACTTTTTTAAAGTTAATCATAAGATAATACTATTTTTCGGATGATTTTGATCATAGATAATAAATAACATAGATATCATATCCATAACTCAAAGAAATTCACTAGATGATACCTTGATTTAAAATTATCTGTAAGAGGAGGAACTAATTTTTTTTTATCTTTTCAAATTTTTAATTTTTTTATTTTCTGAATTAAGAGCGATATGTTAAAAAAAATTACCACGAGGTTAAAAAAGTTTTAACTGTGTGAATTGTTTAAAAATTTGACCTATTAAAATATGAGGAAAATTCAAAATGAGAGTAGTATTTAAAATATATATCCCATTAATTTTGATAATTTTAGCAAAATTAAATTTCTAATTAAAACTAAAAATTAAAATTAATTTATTAATTAATTAAATACTAAATAAATAATTAATTATTAGTTTTTAAATTTATAAAAATTATTATTAATAATAATAATTTATTAATAATAATAATGTACGAGTAATATTATTATTATTTTTGTTTTTAAATTTATTATTTTATTAATTAATTAATTATTAATTTTTAATTTGTTTTTTATTTAAAAAAAAATTTTTATACAAATTTGTTATCAATTTAAATTTCAATCAAAAATTTAATATATTATAATTCTAAAATTAAAATTTAAAATTTTAACTATATAGTATCATAATTTATACTACATTCAAAAAATTACGACTGTAAAATCTAACAATAAGATAATGTTAATCCCTGTAAAACTTATTATGTTAAATTCTAAATTTATATAATGTTAATTTTAGCCGTGTTAACAATCATATCGTTATCTTTTTATATTACAATAAACATTAAAGATATAGTATTGTTAAATGTTATTGTTAAATTTCCATTTTACTAGCTACTATTTATAGAACAACAATATTGTTAAAAAAACAAAAATATTGTCAAAATTACAAAAAGAATAAATATTAACAGTACGATTTGCAAAAAATGTTACAGCAATGATGTATGTATATTCTTAGAATTATATTTCTGAGAATATATTTGACAATCTTATTGTAAAAAAATCAACAATATTATTGTAAAATTTTGCCAATTAAAAAAATTTCCAAAATACTTGTTAAAAAAATAACAATTTTAATGTAAATTTGTTGTAAAAGTAAATTTGCGCAAAAAAATAACAATAATATCGTCAAAATATTGTAAATTATGTACTCTTGTTTCCTTAGTATAGTTGCTTGTGTGAATGAAAATAGGAAAAACAAATTTAGTAAGTACCAGTATATTTGGTCATTTAAAAAATCGCCATGAAATAGATAAAATAGGTAATTATAACTATGTACAAATCTATCGAAAAGTGGAAGAACACCATAAGATACAGATGGCAATTCATTCTTCAGGTTAAAAGTAATGAAACTTCTGAATTTTTTTCTGCATGACCTGGATATATACATAGCCATGATGGTCATCTTTTGGTAAGTTTAATCTTAAATTTATAAAACTTATTTAAAATGAAAATATATTTCACTCATAAAAATGTTATTCTAGATTGACATAGATTTAAATGGATGTTAATGTTACCCAGGTGCTGAAGGAAATTTTTTTATATAGGATGGGAAAAATTTAATAAAAATACGGTATTTGGAAAATTTTTGAGGCAGTGTGTCTGGAACTGTACCAAAAATTTTGACAAAAAATAACATTTCAAATGGTGTGTAAGACTATTTTTATCTGTAATTCGAAATAAACTATTTATAACTTAACTTTTTTTTAAATAATAGATTCAAAATATTCTATTGTATCTACTTGCTGCATGCAATTTTAAAACCATCAAGAGGAAAAAAGGGAGCCAATTTGAATACCAATTCACAAGACGCATTTTGCAGATTAATAGAAACCTTAACTGAATTAGATGATATTATGAAAGAAAATCTACAAACATTCATGATTCTGATGGGGAATGATTTTTTCAACGTTAAACAACATTCATTATGATTATCCTGATGCATATATTAATTATTAATACATGTTAAACAAAAACAACGTTAATTATATTTATCCGGAAGCATGTATTAATTTATGGGTTTTCATACAGTTTCTTTAATAAAATCATTAGACTCTAGTAACCAGAAAGACTAATAAAAATTTATATTAGAATCATAATTTTTTTGTAAATGAATTAATAAATTAAATTATTGTATTTCAAAAAGAAAACTGATTTATTTCCAATATACAATATAAATGTAATTTTATAGTAACATCTTGTTGAAAAATCAACAATTATTGATGTAAAATCCACATTATTGATGTTGCTGTATAGTATTTTTTTTACAATAGAGCTGTTAAATATAACAGTTATAATGTAATTTAATTGATTATCTTCTATTTAAATTTAACAATATTAAGGTAGATATTCCAGTAAAATTTTCTTGTAAAATTTACCCCAAAATTGTTAAATATACAATATTTTATTTTTAAATTTTTTTAACTATATAACTACAACCAAATTTAACAACAATGTTGTTGTGGTCTTTTAACATAAAATCTTGTTAAATTAAAAATTTAAATGTTACAGTCGCTTTTTTTAGTGAAGGTTAGGTCCAGTCCAGAGCCATGTTCGAATAGTACAAGGTCTGCTGGATCTGATTTGACACTCGCCATTTTCTTCTTCATGACGTAGATTTGCTTTGTAGAAGTTTTAAAGATATTTTAGTTGGTTGAGCTTTTATTTAAATTGTTATATTTGGTGTGTCTCATTTAAATCTGTAGATAAACTAGATTCTTTTAAAATATGAAATCAAATTAATCTGACTTATAAAATAAGAAACAGTGAGATTTTTACGATAAAAAAATGCTACATTTGTTTGCCGGGTAGAATAAAAATCTTGGTAGGCAAGTCTGGGATTTTCAAATTGATTGATCTGAGCCAAAATAAGAAACAGTTTCAGATTGATCAAATTGATATGAGCATAAATAAGAAACCCACCATTATTTTCATATAAAATGTCTTCCCGATGACGTCATATATTTCATTGATTGAACTATCAAGCAGACCTTGTATTATTAGATCATGGTGCAGAGCTATATAAAATTTCGTCGACTTCTTGTGGTGTATAAAACTTTCAAAAATTTTAATTTTAATTTCTAACCGGTTTTTAACCAATTCACTCACAAATGCCTAAGTTTGAAATAAAAAAATCTTAAAATATTTTATTTTATTAATTTTTGACTTTTTAGAATATGTTTTAGGCTGGTTTTCAAATGTGATTCATTTAATGATTCTTGTAATGAAAGTTGTTCCTAAAGCTTTACCTTTAGCTTTTATTAAATTATAAAATAAATATACGAAACTACTATAAACTATATATTTGATCAAGAAAAGAAAAAATGTATGAAATATAAAATCTAAAATTTGCTCGAATAAAAATATAAAAGATTTTATTCTTAAGTATTAGGACAAGCCATGGTATAAAAATAGACCGTACATATGTATTTCTGGATTTATAATAAACAAAACTGCTTATTTTTCTAAATAATCTAAACTGCATATCTTATAAATATATATCATTATAATTGATATATATTCATAATATTATAAATGTTAAAAGAGTGATAAAAAATCAAGTTTCTATCTAATTATTCTTCCCTTATAAAAATTAATTAAAATATTTCAAATTTTATTGAATAATAAGAACAAAACACAAATTCTTCCATATAAGCAAGTTTATTTTTATTATCAAGAAGCTAAAATCAATCAAACAATCAAATTCCTTAATACTCCTTGTACATATTCATTAATGATATTTAGTTAGTTGCTTTAGCATCACCGACGTATCCATGTCCATGTCCATGTCCATATGATGGAGCATGATAAGATGGAGCAGAGCATGGAACTGGTGCAACAGCAGGAGCACAACTGAAGAGTAAATTCTTGGCACATGGCACATATGGAGCTGGTGATGGATAAGTGTAACTTTTAGCTGGACCAGCATGGACTGGAGCATGTCCATATCCATAGGATGAACCAAGTTGTTGTTCTTCTGAAGCAGCAACAGCTAAAACAGCGGCTAATACAATGCAGGCGAAGAATTTCATGATGATTTGTTTTGAGTAGTTTGGTCGATAAATGAACGAAAACTGATATCGATTTGGAAAATAACAATGCCTTATATACTGAAAAAATATAACAAAATTGATAATATTTGACTGTGAATGCAAATTTTATGTTTTGATTTTATATTTTTGCAAATTTTGCTCAAAAATTAATGTATTTTTTTCTATATTGCATTAATATTTTGTTAGTTACTTAAAATCAAATTACTTTAAATTTGTTTCCATCTTGAAAAAATACATTATTGTAGGTTATTTTAAAAATTAAGTACCATATACGGTGAATTATTTATATATTTAAGTATTTCACAACTTTTTAATAATACCTATGTACATATATCTTTTTACAAAATTTAGCAATTTAGCGTAAGAGGGAATTTAACTTCTTTAGGAATATGCCAATTTAATTTATTCAAACAATTCAAAAATATATACATATACAAGTCAGATACCTAATAAGCGTGAAATCTATAAACACCGTTTATTGATTTGATATAATATGTTTTTTTTAATAAATATGTTTTGAAAGATGATGAACCTATAATTGATTAAAATATTATTCAATTATTCTTTAATCAAAACAAAAATACTCTAAACTGTTTAAAATAAAACTACTCTGATTTTTTTTGTAGAAAAATAGAAATAGAAATAGAGAGAAATCCTGAACAGTCCTGAACTAATCCAATTGTGTTCATAGTTCATTGACAATAAATAATTAGTCCTTAACTATAACATTTTACCCTATAAAATTCTCGTAGCCAACAAATTTTTATTTCCTTTTTGTGGTGTCCAATTGTCATTTCGGATAATATGTATTTATGAATCAAATATTGTAAATAACTATCTGAAATTTATGGGCGCCTTATAATTTCTAAAAAGTGTGTGCTTGTATAAAAAATAAATAAAATCAGTAAATGTAAAAAAAAATTAAACTAGTCCTGAAACTCATTTTTGAGAAATCAATATTTCGTCACTAATATTTCGTAACTTTTTTATTTAGTTTTTATAACCTACAAGACCTGATATAATCAAAAAGCTGGTATCTTCCATAAATTTGAATATTTATTTAATTTCCCACATACATTAAATTTTCAAACTAGACGATAAAAATGTGGTTGGGTTCCTTTGCATTAATTAAACTTAAAAATTAAAAATTTTAAATTACGAAACCAAGTATTTCGTAATATTTACACCAATTTTATAGAATAATATATTTAAACCCCTTTCTTATTGTAAACTCTAAATCCTAAGGCCTAAGTAATTTTAAAGATTATTATGTATTGATTAAAAAACACTAATTAATTATTTCATATGACGATCGTTTCGGTGGAAGCTTATACTTCACAGAATCATACCTATTATATACTCTCGTATTTTTAATTTGTGAATTAAAAATATGGAGGTCTGCTCCATCTTATCATGCTCCATCATATGGACATGGACATGGATACGTCGGTGATGCTAAAGCAACTAACTAAATATCAAAAATCTGTTCTTATAGTATTATTATTTCATAGGTAATTATTGCATTTCCAGGTTCAGTCAATTCAAATTGGTCATTTTGCAATTCAGATATGGAATTCTTTAAATATATTTTGGTAGTTTACCAAATCCAACATGTCAAGTTAAATTCGCCTTTATCCAAATTAACACCTTTATTTTGGAAAAGACAGATTTCAATTGTAAACAGTTTAATTAGACCTGACAATACTGTCAATACTTAGACCTTATATCCATTCCATATATATTTATATGATATATTTATATGACACTTATATGATTTATTTTGAATAATACATATAATTTGAAAGAATTATTATAGACAATTCGACTTCTTTACATATAAATAAACCTCACCTACTCCTACCGATTCTTTTCTGTTATTTTTTACCCGCTGGAAAATTCCTTAAAAAAAGCTCATTTAAAGAATCAAAAAAATTTTAACAAACAGAATTATTTTTTTTGCACAGTAAATTTTATTCTTATTCATGAAAACTAATAAAAACATTTACATTCCGATATTTAATTTTAAATATTTAGTTAGTTGCTTTAGCATCACCGACGTATCCATGTCCATGTCCATATGATGGAGCATGATAAGATGGAGCAGAGCATGGAACTGGTGCAACAGCTGGAGCACAACTGAAAAGTAAATTCTTGGCACATGGTACATATGGAGCTGGTGATGGATAAGTGTAACTTTTAGCTGGACCAGCATGGACTGGAGCATGTCCATATCCATAGGATGAACCAAGTTGTTGTTCTTCTGAAGCAGCAACAGCTAAAACAGCGGCTAATACAATGCAGGCGAAGAATTTCATGATGACTTGTTTCGAGTAGTTTGGTCGATAAATGAACGAAAACTGATATCGATTTGGAAAATAACAATGCCTTATATACTGAAAAAAATGTAACAAAATTGATAATATTTGACTGTGAATGCAAATTTTATGTTTTGATTTTATATTTTTGCAAATTTTGCTCCAAAAATTAATATTTTTTTCTATATTGCATTAATATTTTGTTAGTTACTTAAAATCAAATTATTTAAAATTTGTTACCATCTCGAAATAGTATATTATTTTATTTTAATTGTAGATTATTTTAAAAATTAAGTATGTACCATATAGTTAATTATTTTCCATTTAAATATTTCATAACTTTTTAATAATACGTAAGTAAATATATCTTTTTACAAAATTTAGGAATATTCCTTAATTTTTCTATATACTCGTACAGTGTACGAGCGAATTTAAATTCTTTAAGAATATGTCAATTTAACTGTATTCAAACAATTTAAAAATATATACATATACAAGTCAGAGACCTAATAGCTAATAAGCGTGAAATCTATAAACACCGTTCATAGATTTGATATAATGTTTTTTTAATAAATAAGTTTTGAAAGATGATGAGCTTATAATTGATTAAAATATTATTCAATTATTCTTTAATCAAAACAAAAATACTCTAAACTCCTGAACTAATTTTAATCTAAAAGTCATCGGCTAATACAATGCAGGCGAAGCGCAATAAATATACATTACATGTTAATTAGTCATGAACTAATCAAATTGTGTTTTAATTGACAATAAATTATTATAGTCCTTAACTATAACATTTTACCCTATAAATTCTCATAATTCTTATTTCCGTTTTTTGTGTCCAATTGTCATTTCGGATAACATTTATGAATAAAATATTGTAAATTCTTCTGAAATGTGTGGGCACCCTAAAATATCTATAAAGTTTGTGCTTGTATAAAAAATAAATAAAATCAGTAAATGTAAAAAAAAATTAAACTAGTCCTGAAACTCATTTTTGAGAAATCAATATTTCGTCACTAATATTTCGTAACTTTTTTATTTAGTTTTTATAACCTACAAGCCCTTATATAATCAAAAGCTGGTATCTTCCATAAATTTGAATATTTATTTATTTAATTTCCCACTGACTTATTAAATTTTCAAACTAGACGATAAAAATGTGGTTGGGTGCCTTTGTATGAATTAAACTTAAAAATTTAAATATTTTAAATTACGAAACCAAGTATTTCCCAATTTTTTAGAATAATATATTTAAACCCCTTTCTTATTGTAAACTCTAAATCCTAAGGCCTAAGTAATTTTAAAGATTATTATGTATTGATTGAAAAACACTAATTATTTCATATGACGATTGTTTCGGTGGAAGCTTATACTTCACAGAATCATACCTATTATATATTCTCGTATTTTTAATTTGCGAAAAATGGAAAATCTGTTCTTATAGTATTATTATTTCATAGGTAATTATTGCATTTTCAGGTTCAGTCAATTCAAATTGGTCATTTTGCAATTCAGATATGGAATTCTTTAAATATATTTTGGTAGTTTACCAAATCCAACATGTCAAGTTAAATTCGCCTTTATCCAAATTAACACCTTTATTTTGGAAAAGACAGATTTCAATTGCAAACAGTTTAATTAGACCTGACAATACTGTGAATACTTAGACCTTATATCCATATATTTATATGATATATTTATATGACACTAGTTATATGATTTATTTTGTATAATACATATAATTTGAAAGAATTATTATAGATAATTCGACTTTACTTTACCTACTCCTACCGATTCTTTTCTGTTATTTTTTACCCGCTGTAAAATTACTTAAAAAAAGCAATTAAAAAAATATAAACAAAACAGAATTTTTTTTTTGCACAGTCAATTTTATTCTTATCAACGCTAATTAAAAACATTAAGATTCTCTAATATTTGATCATTTTAAATACGATATTTAGTTAGTTGCTTTAGCATCACCGACGTAACCATGTCCATGTCCATATGATGGAGCATGATAAGATGGAGCAGAGCATGGAACTGGAGCTACTGATGGAGCACAGCTGAAGAGTAAATTCTTGGCACATGGCACATATGGAGCTGGTGATGGATAAGTGTAACTTTTAGCTGGACCAGCATGGACTGGAGCATGTCCATATCCATAGGATGAACCAAGTTGTTGTTCTTCTGAAGCAGCAACAGCTAAAACAGCGGCTAATACAATGCAGACGAAGAATTTCATGATGACTTGTTTTGAGTAGTTTGGTCGATAAATGAACGAAAACTGATATCGATTTGGAAAATAACAATGCCTTATATACTGAAAAAAATGTAACAAAATTGATAATATTTGACTGTGAATGCAAATTTTATGTTTTGATTTTATATTTTTGCAAATTTTGCTCCAAAAATTAATATTTTTTTTCTATATTGCATTAATATTTTGTTAGTTACTTAAAATCAAATTATTTAAAATTTGTTGCCATCGCGAAATAGTATATTATTTTATTTTAATTGTAGATTATTTTAAAAATTAAGTATGTACCATATAGTTAATTATTTTACATTTAAATATTTCATAACTTTTTAATAATACATAAGTAAATATATCTTTTTACAAAATTTAGGAATATTCCTTAATTTTTCTATATACTCGTACAGTGTACGAGCGAATTTAAATTCTTTAAGAATATGTCAATTTAACTTTATTCAAACAATTTAAAAATATATACATATACAAGTCAGAGACCTAATAGCTAATAAGCGTGAAATCTACAAACGCCGTTCATAGATTTGATATAATGTTTTTTTAATAAATAAGTTTTGAAAGATGATGAGCTTATAATTGATTAAAATATTATTCAATTATTCTTTAATCAAAACAAAAATACTCTAAACTCCTGAACTAATTTTAATCTAAAAGTCATGAACTAATCAAATTGTGTTTTAATTGACAATAAATTATTATAGTCCTTAACTATAACATTTTACCCTATAAATTCTCATAATTCTTATTTCCGTTTTTTGTGTCCAATTGTCATTTCGGATAACATTTATGAATAAAATATTGTAAATTCTTCTGAAATGTGTGGGCACCCTAAAATATCTATAAAGTTTGTGCTTGTATAAAAAATAAATAAAATCAGTAAATGTAAAAAAAATTAAACTAGTCCTGAAACTCATTTTTGAGAAATCAATATTTCGTCACTAATATTTCGTAACTTTTTTATTTAGTTTTTATAACCTACAAGCCCTTATATAATCAAAAGCTGGTATCTTCCATAAATTTGAATATTTATTTATTTAATTTCCCACTGACTTATTAAATTTTCAAACTAGACGATAAAAATGTGGTTGGGTGCCTTTGCATTAATTATACTTAAAAAATTTAATATTTTAAATTACGAAACCAAGTATTTCCCAATTTTCTAGAATAATATATTTAAACCCCTTTCTTATTGTAAACTCTAAATCCTAAGCCTAAGGCCTAAGTAATTTTAAAGATTATTATGTATTGCTTGAAAAACACTAATTATTTCATATGACGATTGTTTCGGTGGAAGCTTATACTTCACAGAATCATACCTATTATATATTCTCGTATTTTTAATTTGCGAAAAATGGAAAATCTGTTCTTATAGTATTATTAGTAATATAAACCAAAATTTCATAGGTAATTATTGCATTTTCAGGTTCAGTCAATTCAAATTGGTAATTTTGCAATTCAGATATGGAATTCTTTAAATATATTTTGGTAGTTTACCAAATCCAACATGTCAAGTTAAATTCGTCTTTATCTAAATTAACACCTTTATTTTGGAAAAGACAGATTTCAATTGTAAACAGTTTAATTAGACCTGACAATACTGTGAATACTTAGACCTTATATCCATATATTTATATGATATATTTATATGACATTAGTTATATGATTTATTTTGTATAATACATATAATTTGAAAGAATTATTATAGATAATGCGACTTTACTTTACCTACTCTTACCGATTCTTTTCTGTTATTTTGTACCAGCTGTAAAATTCCTTAAAAAAAGCAATCAAAAAAATACTAAACAAAACAGAATTTTTTTTTTGCACAGTCAATTTTATTCTTATCATCGCTAATTAAAAACATTAAGATTCTCTAATATTTGATCACTTTAAATACGATATTTAGTTAGTTGCTTTAGCATCACCGACGTAACCATGTCCATGTCCATATGATGGAGCATGATAAGATGGAGCAGAGCATGGAACTGGAGCTACTGATGGAGCACAGCTGAAGAGTAAATTCTTGGCACATGGAACATATGGAGCTGGTGATGGATAAGTGTAACTTTTAGCTGGACCAGCATGGACTGGAGCATGTCCATATCCATAAGATGAACCAAGTTGTTGTTCTTCTGAAGCAGCAACAGCTAAAATAGCGGCGAATACAATGCAGGCGAAGAATTTCATGATGATTTGTTTTGAGTAGTTTGGTCGATAAATGAACGAAAACTGATAATTAATTTTGATAAAATCGCCACTTTTATACTTATTTTTTTAATAAATTTCCAGTCCGAAGTTCTATTATTGATAATTTACATAGCAAGATTCACCATTTATTTTTACAATAATGAAAATATACTTGACATCAGACATTTTTTTTCGCAATACTGCAAAATTCATTTGATATCGAAAATGTTGCCAAGTTAATATTATATAGTACATACAATCAAAAAATTTTTTTGCAAAATATTAGTTTTTTGGATTACAAAATTTAAAATGTTTTTGGAAAACAAGAAAAATTTGAAATATATTTATTTATCAAATTTCTTCTTTTTCCTAACAACATAATTTTTTATATCTAAATATATCTTAAAATTATATTACTTAGATTTTCTGGAAGGATTTTTTATTGTTTTTCTATAAGTTGAAATTTAAAAAGCCGAAAATTATCCTTGTAAGAATTATAAATTATTAACCCTTAAAAAAATATATATATATAATAAATATACTAAACTTTTAAAATTTGTACCCTTTAATTTAGGTTCTTCAAAATTACGAAATTCAATATATAAAAAATCTAACATTAAATGCATAATAATAAGTAATCATTATTAAAGGTGTCTTTAGAATATCAAACTTTTCATAAGACTAGTCGTATGAAAAATCTTATGAAAATGCATACCGTCAGATTTTACATAAAACGCATGAGATTAGTATTCTCTATAAAACATCGCATTGAGACTATACATTTTTACGTTTACATTGTACGATTTTTGATCAGACAAAAAATCGCATCAAATGTTTTATGAAAAATCTGATAATGATTTATTACAGATAAAAGTAATAAATTTAAAAATATGAAAAACAAACTCCGGGTTTGTCAAAAGCACATTTCCTCAAAATCGCTTCATATAGAACTATGAGCTATTCTAAAACAATGGGAATTGCTATACGTGTATAGTATTTTTTAGTGGTATATTCAATGTACATAGGAAATATAAAAAATGATATGGTAAATATAGGTAAAAAATGTGTCTCTGGTTCGATTTTATTATTTTTTTTCCTTCCAAGGTTATTATTCCAGCAAAATATATATAAACTTATCATTTAAGTTTTCTATAATTTTGCTTTTAATTGAACATAATGTGATATGAAATAATATCCAATATTCCATTTATATAGCTCCTAAAAATATGCACAATGTTCGTTTTTTGCAAAATTTTACATAATTAAGAATTTTGATTAATTAAGTGTGAGGCAAATGATTATAATGTATTAATTAATGCACTTTAAAGAAATATGATTTTCGTAAGTTTTCTCAATATTTGTTTTGAAAAATATTGTGCAGTTATAATTTTACAAGTAAATTAAAAATGTATTTTTTTGTTTTTCGAAGGGTCACAACTGAAAGGGGAGGGGAGATACGGATACAATTTCTTCAGAGACTCTAGTTATTTTTTAGATATCTCTTTGGTACATACATTTCAGCCATAATAAGCAGTTTTGGTTAAAAGTTTTGTTAAAAAAAAAAAAGTTGTATGAAGATAACGGTATTTTTATACAACAAAGAATTAAATTTTAAAAATTTGTTAATTTCACAATTAAGATAAAAGATTTTTCTATCTTATAGCTTTTACAGACCTCAAAATTTTTTATTGGTTTAAAAGTTATTAGATGCTCAATAAATATGGGCAATTTTCGATCTTGGAGGGGGAATAACTCAGAGGGGAAAAGATCTGGACCTATTACTTTCTTACTATCTATCTATGATCAAAATTTTAATACTAATAATATTAAAATTTTAATAAACTAATATACACATTTCTTCCAATTTGGTTGGAAATGTGCTAAAATAAGAAAAAAAAAATTTTTAACCAATATTTTTTTAAATAATCCAATAATTTTAATTATCAGTGATGCTTATATTTAAAAATTATTGTATTTAGAATAAGTAGAATTATTTAAAATATGTATAGTATAAATTTTCTTGAAATACTTCCAATTCCCAATTCCCATAGATATTAAGAAACTTCAATTTACAATAATTTAAAATTGGTATAGAAGAATGTAAAAATACCAATTAAATATATTGTAGCTTAATATAAAACCAAGATTTTTCAAATCAGTATCTCTAAAGCTATTTAAATTTAATGTAATGAAATTTAATTTGAATATTTTTATGATGAAAATGAAATCATATTGAATCATATGATTTATTGCAAGACAAAATTGGAATAACTATATTAATATCATAATTGCTAAGTATGTAATATATACTATCACAATCACATAATTTAACTG
This sequence comes from Empis stercorea, assembly GCA_949752835.1. Taxonomy (NCBI): domain Eukaryota; kingdom Metazoa; phylum Arthropoda; class Insecta; order Diptera; family Empididae; genus Empis; species Empis stercorea. Next base: position 21,706,134 of record OX457089.1, on the reverse strand, counting down.
TTAATTAGAAGTACATTATATCGTATCGATTGTCAATTAACAATTCTAATATTATTGGTGAAATTTATAATCGAGATTAAAGTAAAATGCATTGTGGTACATGAGCACATAATTAGAAATCTAATTAATTCAAGCTAGAATATATGTTCATTTTAATTCAAGCTAGAATATACGTTCATATGTTCATTCCAAATTCAAGCTAGAATTTTATGTTCTTTTCAGAGAATTCTTCACCAGAGAATTACATCTGGTGAATGAGTTTAGATTCATCTGGTGAAGAATATTCTGAAAAGTTTAATAAATAAACACAGTATAGCTTGAATAGTATTTGGATTAGAGCAGCCAGCATAAAAAAATTTAATTTAAGCGAAAATAATAATTAATTAAAGCAAATTTGTTTCATTTTGCTTTTTATAAATAATAAAGACACGAACTGTACACATAATTCAGTAGATATGGTGATGTGAACTAGAATTTGTAATAATAAAAAATACTTCAGAGTAAATTTCTACACTCTAATTACAAAATATTATATTATTACTTTGTAAAAAATGTTATAAATGTTTTAAAACTTTTATTGATGTTTTAATTTGAAGTAAACAATTTAAATATTCCCATTTAAATTAATTTCAATAATTCAATAACACAAATAAAAAAATAATCATTTTTGAAATCAATAAATTTTTTATTTTATTAAATTCAATTTTTTTTATTATAAAATTCTTCAAAAATCATGTCCATTTTGCGTATACTATATGAATAATCATTGTACCAGATTTAAGTCAATTTACATTTCTTTTTTGACATCACCGACGTATCCATGTCCATGTCCATATGATGGGGCATGGTAAGATGGAGCTGAGCATGGAACTGGAGCTACTGATGGTGCACAGCTGAAGAGTAAATTCTTGGCGCATGGTACATGTGGAGCTGGTGATGGATAGGTGTAACTTTTAGCTGGACCAGCATAAGCAGGGGCATGTCCGTATGATGGAGCATGCCCATAAGATGATCCAATAAGTTGTTCTTCTGAAGCAACAAAGGCCATGATGGCAGCAAAGACGATACAAGCGAAGAATTTCATTTTTATTTTTTTGTCTATAGTTTAATCAACGATTGAACGAAAACTGATACCGATTTGAAAATTTAGTTGCTATTTAAAGAAAAATATTTCATGTCATGTCATTTATCGAAAAGCTAATTACATTTACATAAATTAATTATAACTGGCCTATTTTGCTGAATAGTGTATTTTTTATTTCGAATTACAACTTTTTCTGTTTAGTGTAGCAAAGACAAATGTTATATTTATAGGTACGAAATTTTAATTATATTTAGGTACGAAATTTATGATTTATTTATCATAAAAAACTTTTACTTTTGTCAAAATTTCTAAGTCTTGTATAATTCCAAGTTTATTCGAAAGCTTAAAATTCCGATATTTTAAAATTTTTTTTAAAGTTATCCTATTTATTTAATGTACTAAGAAGCTTGTAACCAAATGATATTTTCCTTATTTTCAGGGAAAAGCAAAACCAGCCCAGGCCAAGTAATCCCATAATTATGCGTCGTTCTGTAAGTTTTAATTTACGTAAAAATCGAATTCGTATCATAGAGAGAAGACTATCTCCCCCCACAGAACATGTCCGTAGAAGTACAATTACAGAAAGAAGAAAAAATCTTACCCTTAAATTTCTATAGTATTATTATTAAAGATCATTTTAAACAACACCAAGAATATTGGTTTTAAAATTGTATAAATTATTGCAATTATTATGAAATTTATTGTAATTATATTACGAAATTATTGCAATTTTTTTTAATTATTGCAGTTATTATGCAATTAATTAAACTTTAAATAGAAGACAAACCAATATATTTTACAGTACTAATTAAAATATTAAATATAAGAAAAATTAATAATGATTAAAAATTTAATAAACAATTTTTTTATAAAAAATTTAAAATCAAAGTAAAACTTTTTTATTGAATATCACAATTGACAGGACCAGTAAAATTAAATCTACTCATTCTTATTATTATAAATTTTACACATAATGTTTATAATGCTAAATTATTACTTCACTGAAATTTAAATGTTTTTGAATTTTTGATAATAAAATAAAATTTTGATCAATTTTACAAATTAAATTCAATATATTAATAAATAAAATAAATAAATTAAAAATTTATTCAGTAACTAAATATATTTAGTGGATTTCTGAAAAGAATGATTTCATGGGTACATATCTATATATCTTCATTATATTTATTCACCAATGAACTGTTCATATGCCTATAGCCTATATAGTAAACATTTAGTTGGTTAAAATTTACTCTTTATATATAAAAACTTAAGCCTTAAGGTAAATTTTGGTAGCTACTATTTTTTAAGACTATGAAATATTCATATGACAATTGAATTTATATGACATTTTAATTAATCGAAATTTAGAATAAAATAAAATGTACTATAAATAAAATAGCAGCATTAGAAATTGTTTTATGAATTATATTAGGCAAAGTATATATTTCTGTTTAATTATAATATAATTATATTTTTTTATTAATTATTTTAATTATCGTAACTTTTATAAAAATTATAAAATGAAATTCCACAAAATTCATAATCCATTTGAGCAATAAGCAATAATCAGCACTTAAATTTGATCTTCAACTCCATTTCCTTTCAAAATAATTTTTTTTTTCATCGAAATACGATAGCACCGTAAATATATATCAATTTATATTTTATATATTGTAAACTGTAATAAGAATAGAAGTTCATATTATATTTTAATGTAATTAATACATAGTAAAAATCATAAAATCTTTCCTGAGACCAAACATGTTTATGCACTATTATTGTAACCATAATTTACAAATGAGCAACTTAAATCCAAATAAATAATGGATTTGATGGTATGATTTGTAATAATTTAACAAATATTCCATTTTGTTAGTGTTTATTTTAAAATTATGGAAAAATTGTCTCTAAAACACAACTGAAGTAAGAAAAAAATTATATTATTAAATACTAACAATGAACACTCACAATCACAAGATAGCTATTCTTATTTTGCTAAATAAATAATATTTATTCGTAAAAAAAAAGTTAATCGTAAGAAATATTGGATGTAAAATTATAATATCGCAGATAGTTCAATCGTACAATCAATATTAATATATTGTTTTTGTTTTAACTAAATAGATTCAATACTCTGAAAAGTTGTAAGAAAATATTGTTAAAACTTTATTCAAATAAATTGGTATACAAAGAAAAATATATCTTTAAATCATTATCATAATAAATATAATTACGATTTTGTGCAAGATGGAGGAAAATATTAATGTGTATATTGATATTTTCAATTATTAAAATAATTTAGCACAATAAGTGATTTCTTAATTTTTTTGTGTATAAAAAGCTCTCACATTTTCGTAATCATTATCAGTTTTCGTTCAGTAATCGACCAAACTACTCAAAACAAATTCAAAATGAAATTCTTCGCTTGTATCGTCTTTGCTGCCATCCTGGCCTTTGTTGCTTCAGAAGAAAAACTTATTGGATCATCTTATGGACATGCTCCTTCATACGGACATGCCCCTGCTTATGCTGGTCCAGCTAAAAGTTACACTTATCCATCACCAGCTCCACATGTACCATGCGCCAAGAATTTACTCTTTAGCTGTGCACCATCAGTAGCTCCAGTTCCATGCTCAGCTCCATCTTACCATGCCCCATCATATGGACATGGATACGTTGGTGATGCCAAGAAAGAAATATAAATTGAATTTTTAGATAGATACAAATTAATAAATTAATTAATAAAATAATAAAAAAAAATATTGTTAAATAAAAAACTTTGGTTAATTTAAATTAAAAATATGTTGAATTTTATTTATCTGAAAATTTGTTGGGAAAATTTGTTTTTATTCTTGTTGACTTCCAAGAAATTAAGAATGTCTTTCTTAAGATTAATTAAATTAAGATGAATGTTTCACTATTAAATATGAAATTTCAGATTAAGTATATTCTTCAATATCCTTTATTTATAAATCGAGCCATATTAAAAAATTGTGTATTATTTCTTTAATCGATTTTCAAATTTTGGAATTTCGAAATTAGTTCGTTTTTTTAATAATTTGAAATCGATACTAAACACATAATAAATTTAATTTACGCTCAAATTTTTGTATGGGACTACAAAATTATGTAATTATATTAAAAGAATTACTTAACTGGAAAATTTTGAGTTAAGAAACTATTTGAAAGTTTTATTAGACAAGTCCTGGCAAGAAATATTATATAAATTAAAATATAAACCCAAAGATATAAAAATGTTATAATAACGAAGAATCCAATATTGTAGAAATACACTTAAATTTCAAATTGACTTTTAATATGTATTTCGCATAGAAAAATTGGGAAATAACGAAATAAATTAAGTGTAACGATTAGGAATTCAAATAAAAAATAAAGCTTTGATCCATTACTATGAAGAATCGTAAAACAAAAATATCAATGAAAATCTTAGAAAATGAATAGATTTAATGATATTACTAGGAAATTAATTTAAAATGTCTCAGAGACCATATGTCTTACTTAGTCTCTTAAAGGGTAATTTTAATTCCAGATTTTCGGCATCACAGAATGATCCTCGATTTATCCTCGAAGGAAATGCAGATTTACAATTTTACAATTATAAGGCTATATGCATAAATAAACATAACCAAAGATTTGAATTTCTGGTAAAAAATTACATTTTGGTAATTTTTTTAGACAATTTTAATTTTCAGAAATATATATCTTCATTTTACACTTCTCTAATATACATAGTTGTCTATTTCAACTTAAAATATTTCATTGTTTATACAAATATTTAAGTTAAACTAATTTAAATAAAATAAAATACATATTAACTTTGTTTGAACATATATTCATTTGGAAGTATATAAATATAATGGTGTGCCAATTTTTTAATAAAATATTTGGAAAGTTATTACGCCATTTTGTTCAACTTATTAAACGTAAAACGTTTACAAAATCAATAATATACAAAAAGAAAACAAAAGTAAGTTAAATTTTGCAATACTGCAAAACGTGCTCAGGTTTCCAAGTAAATTTTATTTGTTCTTTTTAATTAAAATATATTCTTAAAAACATTAAGTATTACAAAATGTAAATAAATGCACTTTGTACTAAAAAATAGATATAAAAGCTTTGACAATTTAATTAATCGATATCAGTTTTCGTTCAATCATCGATTAAACTATACTCAAATCAATTTTCAATATGAAAATCTTCGCTTGTATTGTATTCGCCGCTGTTATGGCTATTGCTGCATCAGAAGAACAACAAATTGTTGGTTCATCTTATGGATATGGACATGCTCCAGTTCATGCTGGTCCAGCTAAAAGTTATACTTATCCATCACCAGCACCATATGTACCATGTGCCAAGAATTTACTCTTCAGTTGTGCTCCAGCTGTTGCACCAGTTCCATGTTCTGCTCCATCTTATCATGCTGCATCATATGGTGGACACGGATACGTAGGTGCTGCTGCTGATTATAATGGTCCAAGTAAAAAACACAGCAAAAGCGAAAAACATTAAATTATTTATTTGAAAAGAACCAAAATATAATAATTATCGAATTTAATAAAATATATTTAAAAAAAATGTTTAGAAGTTTCTATTTATTTGATTTCCATATCTTTTTTTATAATTGAGTGTATCCTGAATTAAATATGGTTATTTAATTGTTTATAATTATTTATAAGCAAAGTTTTAAACTATATAGAGTAATTTTTATTATTGATTATAGTAAAACTTATTTCTTATCTTATTGAGGAAATCGTCGAAATGTCGAAATAATTGTTATACATATTTAATCTAGATATTTATAAACATCATTACGAAAAAGATGTAAGTTTTATATTGATCGAATTAATAGTATGTATCTTAAAATTCGAGGTTATGACTATATAAAATATTAAGTTTTTAATTTGATCTGAAAAATAAGAAATTTTATAATTTTAAATTTACAGAATGAATTCTACGATTAGTAAGTACTACACTACTGCATTAACATTTATATTACATCTTTTAAGTTGATTAAGGTTTTGATTATTTGAGTTTACAGTTAACGGTCATTATTATTAAAATTTAATCTATATTAATTCAAATCAAAATGTATGTCCTTGATTATTTACAAATCAAAATGTATGTCCTTGATTATTTTTATCTGAAATTTATTTATAAACAAAGGTCCTGTTCAAATTTTGGATTCAATTCCAATAATATCCATAGAACTTCTATATATAAAATTATATATAGAAGCTGTAAATCAATATTAAAATTCTTGGATCCTTAATATTATACCCTGCCTCTGTTGAATTGCTATGCAGAAAATTAAAATTATACAAGACAAAATATCTTACAAAACCATAAAAAAAAATGCAATATGAATGAAATTGAATAAATTATTTTTATCAAAAATTAAATTAATAAATTTATTTTTTTTAATAAATTTATTTTTCAACCCATGTTTTATCAATCAATATACTTTTTATTTTCAATAAGATTTATAAGCTGGTGCTACACATGGAACTGGGGCAACTGCAGGTGCACAGCTAAATAGTAAATTTTTAGCACATGGAACTGTGTGATAAGATGGTGAGTAACTGCTAGCTGAAGCAACATAAACCGGTTCTAATGTTGAATAGGCTGGAGTTGGATTGTACGATTTAGATGGTGCTGAATAAGATGAAGGTGCATATTTTGGGGCTGAGTATTTAGATGGCTCTGGAGTATATGACGGAACTGAATACTTGGGTGGTTCTGGAGCATACTTCGGGGCTGAGTATTTAGATGGCTCCGGAGCATATGATGGTTCTGAATACTTAGCTGGTTCAGCATATGATGATGCTGAATATTTAGATGGCTCTTGAGCATATGACGGCGCTGAATACTTAGGTGGCTCCGGAGCATATGATGGTGCTGAATACGTAGCCGGTTCTGGAGCATACTTCGGGGCTGAATACTTAGATGGTTCTGGAGCATACTTCGGGGATGAGTATTTAGATGGCTCCGGAGCATAAGATGGTGCTGTATACTTAGCTGGTTCAGGGGCATATGATGGTTCTGAATACTTAGCTGGTTCTGGAGCATACGCTGGCGCTGAATACTTAGTTTGTTCTGGAGCATAAGCCGGTGCTGAATATTTAGTTGAAGATAAATCATATGATAATTCTGCTCCAAGTTCTGAATAATTAATTGGTTCAGTATATGCTAATGGGGTAGCTTTTCTCAATCTTGTCAATTGTTCATCATCAGCATCAAAACCAAAAACTTTTCCAAGTATTGCACCATCAGTATCTTCAGGCTCTTCTAAATAACTTTCCACCGAACTAGCAATAGCTATGCTGAATACGTATATAACCAAACCAACGAAAATTTTCATTTTAAAAAGTTACGTTTACTTTTGCCGGTGATATAAATATAACTAAAAGTAGATTGATAGCGATCGTAAGCTTTTATAATTGTACAATTCAGAAGTTAAGAAATTAACGAACTTAATTTAAAAATAAATTTTTAAAACGGAAATCAACATTTTTTATGTATAATATTTAATGTAATTTAATATTTTGCTGATTTACACATGCCATGAGTAATGTAAATGAACTCTAAATGCTTTTAAAAAACAATAATTAGCTAAAATAAATAATAAAATTATTTTGTATAATAATATTAATATTATTATATTAATATTTTATTTAAATTAACGAAATTTGTATTGCAAATCAATTTTCAACATTATTGAAATTGAAATATACATAATATACTTTAATATTTGAATAAAATTTTTATCTGAAACGATTGAAAAGAATAATATTAGTCCAAACGAAGAAAACCCTATAACATTGTCAGAATGTGAATATGTTGATAATAATTTATATCCTGGACAGGAACTGATGCGGCAATAATTTATATCCTGGGCAGGAACTGACGCAAAGATCGTTCTTTAAAAAATGTAAAAAATTATTTTTACATTCTTAAATTTTTATCTGAATGCTTGAAAAAGTAAACATGAGAAAATATATTCTTAATAAATTATTCATTTTTGCATTAAAAAATATTAGTATTTTCTGCATTAAATAATTGCATTTTTCAATAGCAAATACTTAATCAATTTTCTATAAAAATTGATTAGCGTATTCGTATTCTATATTGAAAAATCTATTCTATATAAACCCTAATTAAAACCCTAATGCCAGCTAAATATTCTATAATAAATATTTAAAAATATACAAAATTCGATATTTTTGTTTCCAAGTTAAGAATTCGATGACTTTTAGTTTTAATTTCTTTTATTATTATCAAAATCATATCGGATAAATATATTTTTATTTAAATTAAAAGAAAATCGAAAACTACATAATTAAATAAATATAAAATAAAACAAAAATTATAAATTTTATTATAATTTTTTTTAAATCGTTTTTCCTTTTTTTAATAACAAATGAAAGAATTTATTTAATAATTCTTGCCAAGTAATCCACTACCAACAGATGTATAAGCTGGTATACTGTGACCGCCATCATTATGACCGTAAGATGGAATCGATGGTATAGAATATGATATAGTTTTTTGAACAGGTGCTGAATAAGATGAATGTGCTGAATAAGATGATGGTGCTGAGTAAGATGAAGGTGCTGAATATGAACTATAACTGGCTGGTGCTGAATAAGATCCGGTATATTTTTCTGGAGCTGAGTATGATGAATATGATGGTGCTGAATATGATGGTGCCGAATATGAAGGTGTCGAATATGATGAATATGATGGTGCCGAATAACTTTCAGGTGGTGAATATGATTCATGAACTGGATATGTATGTACATGTATATTGTGTACACTATATGCTGGTGCACTAGAACTAATAGCTACTGCAGTTGCATTTGAATTAGACATACCCTTTGATGAACATTCAATGGATGATTCACATTCATCAGATTTTTCTTTTGATTCAGATTTATCATCATTATAATTATTATTATTATATGATTGTTGTTGACCCAAATACATAGGTAATACTGGTATTAATTGAATTGCTTGAAGATATGGCTGTTGGGCATATCCGTAATTATTTTGTTGCTCATACCCAGAACTTTTTTCACCATAATTATCTTCTTTTTTATAATCATTACCACAATAATTACAACCGCCACTTCCACCATAACTGCCACCGCTATTACCCCCATAATTGTTATTACAGCCGCTGTTACAGCCTCCATATGATTGTTGACAATTACATCCACTGCCATAATTTTGTCCCCCACCATATCCACCACCGCCATAACCTTGATCATAACCTCCACCATAACCCATTCCACCGTAACCACCACCATAGCCCATTCCACCATAACCACCACCATATGAATTTTTGCTATATGAATCATCTTCATAGGAATCATCTTTATTGAAAATTCCTTTCGAAAATAATTTTTTACATTTTTTAAAGAACGATCTTTGCTGCCGCGTCAGTTCCTGCCCGGGATATAAATTATTATGAACATATTCACATTCTGACAATGTTATAGCACTTTCTTCGTTTGGACTATCTGCACTATCAATGGCTTCAGGATCTGATTTAACAATAAAAGTTAAATATCCCGTTAATAGTAATACCAATATCGTTCTCATTTTTATATACAATCTATTAAAATTTGAAATTAATTTATTACAATTAAAATTAATAAAATATTAAACATTTAAAAAATACTACTACCAGATTATTTCTGTGTCCTAAACTAACTCGTCTGACCACAAATTTAAAACTGAAATTTTAATATTTAATTGGCTTTTGGCATAAGTTTATTTAACCTTAATTAATCAATTAAATTTTTGCTGTTTTATCAAAATCATTATTTTTAATAAATTGCGAAAGTAATCAAATATAAAAGTCTATTTAAAAAATAATTTATAGCCCATTTAAATGAGAACAGATTGATCAAAATTGTTATAAAGGCATTTTTAAAAAAAATTACAAAATTTGAAAACTTTGAATTTTTGTAAAATTAACAATAATGAGGGCAGAAGGAACGTTTTTAATTAATGTTCATTACAATACTTTCTCGACATGGTAATGGAAAAACACATAATTTAATAATAGCTGAAACACTGCAGTACATTATCAGACCGAGGGCATACATACAAATAGTCTTAATTTACATATAATACAGCCTTATAATAACTATAAATTTAATTAGTTAACCAAACGTTTAATAATATTTCTTAAGGCATTTAGAAATTTGTTGTATTATAATTACTAAGTCTAGATGAATTTGTGTTTCTAACTGTTTCTCGGCCAAAAAATAATAAGAGCAGATGATACTAAAAATATTATAATACTATAGTCGCTAGATAATTAAATTCTTATGATCAGAGAATGGTCAGAGTATGTATGTGTCGCAAATCAATTATGCTACTACTATCTTGACATTAAATTCTAAACAATAAATGTTACTGTCATGTGGGTGATACTGTCTAGTCGAGATGCCATATAAATAAATTCTTGTCTTATTGCTTCATTTACCATTATTTACAAAGTAAAATTCAACTGATCTTACCAGAAGATTAAAATTTCATGATAATCGATCGATAAAGTTAAAGGCTTAGCAAAATTAAATTTAAATAAATATATAAAAAAATATTTGAGTTATTCAATTTTTATTAAATTACAAAAATTTTAAATTGTTAACAAATATTTATAAATTTTTATTCAAAATTGCATCGTTTTTGAAATTTTTAGTTTCTAACCATTTTAACATTGCTTCGTACTGATCACTTGTAATTGATCCCAATTCTACTTCATTCTCAGAGCTTTTTGAACTTTGATAATTTATATTTCCAATTGAATTAGTATGTGAATTTAAATAATTATTGTGATTTAATGATTTTACATCTTCATTATTATTAGTTATTAATTCCATCTCAGACACTTTAATTTGATTATCATTGTTAACTGCTTCTTTACTAAGAAGATTTTGTAATGTTGTTGGTTGACTATTATTTTCAGTTAAGTCTTGTTTAGGAAGAAATTCCATTGTTGGTGGATTTCCTGGAGCAGCAAAATGAAATGTAGAAGATGATGAATAGCATGGCACTGGAATAATGCTTGGAGTACAACTTACTCTATACTGCGGTTGACATGGTATTTGTGGTTTTTGATAAGTTAATTTTTGATATGGATTTTGTTCATAATTATTATATCGTGATACAAGTGTATCGCCATTTCTTCCATCAAACGAGGAATCGAAATTTTTCTCTTTTTCGAAATCCTTAAAAGTATTTAAAAATCGTATGTAATTTCGTGGATAGTTATGGTGATCTTGATCATCAAGATCGAAGAAGAGTCTAATTAATTGATGATTATCCATAAATAATTTACCCAATCTGCTATCAAGAATATATCTGCCCATATTATAAATTTTATCTTTAATTGATGATCCAACATATTCATTATTATTATTATATCCATTTAATGATTCTCCAAGTATAACATTTGCATGATTATAATTAACATGATGATTTGGTGAAATTTTATATTGATGAATGTCGTTATAATGTTGTGCAGGGTTTGTTCTAGCTGATGATATGGGCATTGTATTATATACACTATTGACTGATTTAGGTTTTTCCAGCTGAATATAATTAGTAACTGGCGGATAAGATCGTGTGGACGGAATCAAATTTGGTTGTGGTATGGAATATGGTATTGGTCTATTAATATTCTGTAATATTCCATTGGTTAATGGTGTAGGAATGTTTGAATAAGTTATAGGTGCTGTAATTGATGGAGGATTTAAATTATTCAAATGATCCGCAAAATTTTCATTAACAACACTTGAAGGATTATTATTATTGGATGAGGGATGACGATTGGTAATTACTTTGGCATATTTTGGTTGTTCATACAAATTTTTATTATTATAACTAGGATTTTGATTAATTTCCGTAGATGATGGATTTTGTGATTTTTCTATGGTATCCTTTATATTTGTTCCTTTACAAATAAAATATGATTCTTCAGCTGGATTACTTGGTATGATTTCGATACAAATTTTTTTCACACTTTTTTTATCTCTTAATATATGATTATTTTCCACATTATCCGAAAATATTTGCATTAAACCAAAATTTTCCAAATCCGATATTATTTTAGAAGTTTTAATAAATTCACTTTCGATATCATCTCCTTGCACTATAACAGTGACTACAAAAATATTAAATAAACTTAATTTCCAATACATTTTTGTACAATGGATTTATCAAAACTGTATCGAATTTAATTTAATTTCTAGCTTTATATATTTTTCTAATTTTGCAATTTAACAATATTTCTAATTTTCTTTTTCTATTGATCTACTTTATTTAAAAATTACTTAATTTCTATCAAATTAATATACTACTGAAACTAGATTAAATTAAATTTGTAATGAATTTTTACGAAATTTCTAATTTTTATTATTCTAAATAAATAAAAAATATTTATTTTATTATTAAAGTTCTAATTTTTATTATTTATAGGTTTTAGTAACCTACATCTTTTCAAATCTGGGTTATTTTTTCTGATTTAGTTTCATATTTTATTACAAATCTATTTACATGGTTATTTTATATTAAGTTTAATATGATTATGATTGAAAACAGTTTTATTGATGAAATATTTCATTAATGCTGATTAAAATAAATTTTATAGTCATTATTATTATTATTTATTTATTTATTAAAACAGTTTGAACATTATAAGTTGACAATAAATTTTAACAAGATTACAATATGACAAAAATTATGCTCAAATACGACTTCTCAGGCAGCTAATAAGAGAAGAAGGAAATTAATTTTAACTTTACGTTATTTATAATGATTAATAATTTCCATTAGAAGTGAGTTAACAAAGTAAATAAAATAGAAAATAATTATAACAAACTAATATTACTTAAATAATAAAAATAAATATTATAACAAATTAATAAAAAATTAATAAAAAATTGATTAATAAATTGACATATAACATTATATATATTTTTCTCCTCCATCACTGATATTAAAATTTTTACTTCATCGTCACTCCAAAAAAGTCTTATAAACATGTTCCTAACACAGTTTTTAACACGCATTTTTATTAAATGAAAAGCATTTGATTCTTTAATAAATGTTGGTAATTCATTAAAATATTTTATAGCAGTGTATTTTAGAGTTCTTAATTTACGATCTGATCTGTACTACAAAGTAGTGATTACTTTAATTAAATAATTTAAATTGGGTATTATTATTTTATATACAAAAAAAGATAAGAAAAACTGAATGCAGATAATCTTTGGGTTTATCATATCATAATTATATTGGGTATAATTATCTCTCATATACCTTATTTACTCCTTATGGAAACTCGGAAAGAAATTCTGACAAATATCTTAAATACAATTGTATAATTGTATATTAATAATATATTCAAAGAAATGTTATAATTAATAAAAATCATTTATAAAAGTTTCTATAGTATTATTTTAGAAAGGGAACGCCCCAAAATCTTGCGTTTCAAAATCTAGCATCATACTTCTTGTACTTCTTATTTATTTTAACACAATTAAAAATTTTAATTATCAACTGGCAGTGGCACTGATTATATTACTTATATTGGCACTAATCAACTGTTGTGCTGAGTTTGTTATTCTTTCCTAATCTAAAGAATTTCAAATAGTTTCTAATTGTTTCTTTAAACAGTTAGTTTCTCTTAGAAGAGTGCAAAAATTTGTTTTATTATAGAATTTTGTTCTTGATATACGGCTACACAAGTGATGAAGTTAACCCAATTTAACTTCTTGGTACATATCCCCGATTAAAAAAATCGCGCGATTAAAAAAAAAAAGGATCGCGCGATTCAATAAATTTACGGGAACTTTTTAATGCAAGATTTTGTAATGCAAGATTTTGTAATGCAAGATTTTGTAATGCAAGATTTTGTAATGCAAAATTTTGTAATGCAAGATTTTGTAATGCACGATTTTGTAATGCAAGATTTTGTAATGCAGGGTTAGGGGGCTAACCCTTTTAGAAACAAAAAAGATGAGCCTTTTTAGAATGATAAAATAGTATTTAAATATTACGAAAAGTATATGTTGGAAATATACTTTGCTATTATATTCATATTGTGGCAAATTTAGAATGTTTTGATTTAGTTATGAAAGATGTTTCAAATTTCATAAAATTATAAATCAAAAATAAATACTTTTCAAAAATACTTTTTTCGTCCTTTGAAACTCTTAATTATTTGGTTGTGGTATGGATTTTAATTATAATACTAATTGTTTATTAATTAGTAATATTTCACAATTTTCTGAGATTATATAAAGCAATTTCGATATTTTATCAAAATTTAATAATATTTTTAAAAGTTTTTAATAATAATATTAAAATAATAATCAAAGTTTTATAATATTATTTAAATTATACTAATTTTGGCCGATTTAAGGAATAATTAGTTTGATTCGTATTGCATCAATATATTTGATTTGATAATTTTAGATTATTGACAACTTATTTATACAACCATACAATTTTGAAAAATATAACTAGAAAAAAAATTAACTTTGTTCAAATATGTCCAACTCTAATCTCAAAAATTAAATACAATTTGGTAGAATATCGAATTATTACTAATTTCTTCATAAGTAATACTATAATTGTAAAATTATGAAAATTATTCTATAATCAAAAAATCATTAAGTAATTTACACTTAATAATATTTCTGCTTGCACTGCAAGTGAAAGAGTTTCAAATAACGATCCAAAATAAAAAATAGATTAAAATTTTATAGCTTTACTAATATAAATGAGCATTAATTCTTGACATAATTAATTTTGATATTTTAAAAATTAGAATTTTCACAACGTAAAGAGTATTTTTGAGAATTTGTAGTAGCGTACAAACTTTGAATATGATAGGATTTAAATTTATCAATTATTTTATTTCCCTAGATTTAAAATTTACTCCAAAAATTTGGTTTTGTGTTGTTTATATAATTTATTGCTTATTATAAATACTTTTTATAATATATTATTATAAAAACAAAATTATACATAAATAAACTTAAATAAAATAAAACTGATATACATTCATATTATGAAACATTATTCTTCATTATTGTATCAAGTGCTGTTTTTGAGTCACTTTCAGTTTGTGTATTTGAATTTAAATTTAATGACGAATTTTTATTTTTGTCCTGAATTAATTTCCACATTGACAAATAATGTTCATCCTCCGATTTACCATTTTGCATTTCATTAATTATCGGTTCGTTTTTATCATCCGATCCATTATTATTACTATTTTGTTGACCATTTCCTGTGAAGCCATTTATATTATGTACTGGTGCCACACCTACTGAAGTTACAACAGGTAAATTCATTGGAGAATTATTGTTTTTATTTATATTCTGATGATCAAGTGATTTGACTTGATTTTGATTTTCAATTTTATCATTATCTGGTAATTCATTTGTTTTACTTGGACTATTTGAATTTTCATTCTCATTTCGAGCCGATCCTGTCGTTACTGTTGGATTTATGCCAGAATTTCTATAAGATGATCCTTGACATGGTATTGGAACTATTTTTGGTACACAACTTAGTGAATATTGTGGTTGACACGGTTTTTTTGCAGATGCATGTTGTTGCTGGCCCACTAAAGAATTTGAATTTTCATAAGGATTTTCGTATGAAACTACAGTTGATGGGTAAGGACTAGATGGTATTGTTGGAGATGGAAATGCACCAACTAATTGTTGATTATTTTTGTTCTGTTCAGAATGAATTCCTGGATCACCTAAATCTTCTTTAGATAATTGAAATTTTTGTGGTCCATCTGAACTTCTAACTGTATTTAAATAACGAAAAGCTTGAAGATCATCATTTGAATTTCTGTAGTTAATATCTCTGTTATTAGTACTACGGTACGGTGAAACATAACCACCATATTTATTACCATGAGGAGAAATATAAAAATTATCATTATCATATCCTCCACGATGATTATAACCAGTGCCATAAAATTTTCCTCCATTACCATATAAGCCTCCACTATTGCTATATGCTGGACCACTTACATACAATCCGCGATTTCCATAAAAGCTTCCTCGATTCCCATGTTGGTTATTATAAGTATTACCATATCTATGGTTATAAGAGCCATGTTTATGGTTATAAGAATTACCATATTTCTTGTTATAAGAATTACCATATTTTTTGTTATAGCTGCCACGATCAATTCCATGTTCCCGATTATTCCAATAATTTGAACTACCAACATCTTCATCTTCTTCTTCTTCATCGTCATCATCATCATCATCATCGTAATATATTCTACTTTTACCAGAATGATTCTTGTTATATTTATGTGGAGATTTTGATGATAAATGATGTCCATCCTGATGATTATGCTTATTACCATAAGAATGTTGACTACCCATATAAGGTTGTTTATCATTATAGTATTCATTATGTATAAACGGTGTAGCTAATGTTATTCCATTACTGTTTGGTATTCCAACTATTGAAGGTTCATGATGTATTGAGCTTTTTGTATTTCCATAATGATTTGGTGAATGTGGATTATGGGAAATTGGAATAGTATGTCCATTTATATAACTATAACCGTTTATTTCATGTTCTTTCGAATTTGGATGATTAACATGTTTTGCTCCATAAGATGGCATCTTGTTTGGCATATGAGAATAATGTGGTACATTATTATGACTATCATAAGATAATTTTGAATGGTAATGATTATTGTGTCCATTATCCTGGTAACTTGACAAATGGTTATCGTTATTTTGTGAATGATAATAATTAGATTGTAGTTTAGAATATTGATAATTTTCTAATTGATTAGAATCGCCATATCCTAATGGACTACGACTAATTTTGATATTATGATCATCTACTTTATAATTATTTGGAGACTGCAAATTTATATCATACGAATCAAAGCTTGTTAAAGGATTATATTCATTTGTTGTTCGTTTCACATTTGATCCTTTGCACATAAAATATGGTTCTTCTATTGGATTATGTGGTTTTATTTCAACACAAATTTTCCCTAAATGTTTTTTATTTCTTATAAATCCGATATTTTCTTGATTTTCAATATTTCCATTTTGATAATTTTCATCTAATTTATGTAGATTTTCATTTCCTTTTACAATTACAATAAATATATTTAATAAAAATAATTTCCAATACATTTTGTTACAATGAATTTATCTAAACTGTTTCTAATTGATATAATTACTAGCTTTTTATATCATAAAATTTTGAAAAGTTTAACAAATTTTTCAATTATCTTTTTCCAAATAATTTAATAGTTTCAATATATTTGTTGTTATTTGTTTTCGACAATTAAATTAAGAAATATTAATTTGAACTAGATTTATTTTTTTTTACTATTTCTGTAATAGAATTTCTAATGAAATTAAATTTAAAAATATTTTATTAGAAACAATTATACTGAAAATGAAAAATAAATTAGGTAATGTTGAATTGATTAATAAAATAGCATAAAGATTGTGAATGAAATAATATTTTGTATGCAATATGAACGAAATTTTTTAAATTGAACTATAGAATAATAAAAATTAAATTAAATGCCAACTTAACAAAATATTACTAGTTATTTGGTTATTTCATTTGCTATAATCAACAAATTTTTTAAAACATTTAATAAAAAATGGAATAAAATTACGAAGAGGGGGGAGGTACAATAATAATATTAAAATTTATAGTTGTTACTATAACGTCTTGATAATACCAAGACAATGTATATATACTCGCATCAGAATTAAATTGTTGGTTTTGGTAGTATAAGCAATTTAATTTCGTAATATTCAATAAGTTAAATTTAAAATTTCATATAAAAAAATATAACTTAAAATTTCATTTTAAGTTATTCATTTGAATTTCATTTTAAGTTATTTAATTTAATTTTAAGTTATAAATTTCATTTTAAGTTATTATAGTTTTTTCTGTATTTAAGAATATTTGATGACAAATTTGGGATCAAAAATTTATCTGCTTTTGAACCTTTTATTTTTATAGTTCTCTAATATATGTAAAAGAGATTCAAGATAGTTTTTGCTATGTTTAAGAATATTGATGACAGATTTTGATATAAAAAATTTATCTGCTTGACCTTTTATTTTATGTGGTTCAATAAAATACAAAATAATTTAAAAAATTTAAAAATTTTCTATTTTTTCCTCGATTTCTAATGGAAGATTGTTGTAAATCGCTTAATTAAATTAATAAATTTACATGTATATTTTAAAGACCTATTTTGAAATAGTTTCAATTTTCAAATATTAATTAAATTAAGTTTTTTCAACAACGACAATACTGACAATTAAATATCAAATCCACCATATTTATTTAGTAAACTTAATGATGTAAGAAATTTGATTACAATTTAAATTTATTATTCAATTCTTCTCCGTTTATTAATCTTATAAAATTGTGAAAATACATTGGAGAAGTTACAACTATATTTATAAATAAATTATTAATAATTATATGGAAATTAACTATAGAATATTATTATTTGGTACTAAAATATTCTATTTTCTTTTCAATAATTGGTTCAACTTTTTTTAAAGCAATATAATAAAAATATCTTTCCAATTTTTCAAGAGCATCAAAAGTATTTTGTATTTTATCTTTAGTACTTTCAAAAACCTCGAAACTATTTTGTCCTGAATCCGGGCATACATCTGATTCTGTTTCAGTTGTAGTTTCGGTCGTTGCTTCGGTTGTTTCAGTAGTACTTTCTGCTGTCACAGGTTCTGTTGTAGTTTCTGCAGCTTCTGTCGTAGTTTCTACAGGTTCTATGGTAGTTTCATCTGCTTCTGTTGTAGTTACAACAGTCTCTGTTGTTGTTTCAGTTGTCTCCGTTGTAGTTTCTAGTGGCTCTGTTGTAGTTTCTATAGGTTCTGTAGTGGTTTCAATTGGCTCTGTTGTAGTTTCTAGAGGTTCTGTTATGGTTTCAATTGGCTCTGTTGTAGTTTCTACAGGTTCTTCTGTGGTTGTTTCTACAGGTTCTGTAGTAGTTTCAACTGTTTTCGTTGTAGTTTCAATTGGTTCCGTTGTGGTTTCTATAGGTTCTGTTGTAGTTTCGACAGCTTCTGTTGTGGTCTCAACCGGCTCCGTTGTAGTTTCTGCATACTCTGTTGTAGTTTCTATAGGTTCAGTTGTAGTTTCTACAGGTTCTGTTGTAGTCTCTACAGCATCTGTTGTAGTTTCCACAGGTTCTGTTGGATAAATAGGTGGCTCTGTTGTAGTACCTCCATTGGCACGTTTTGCTCTGATTTTATTTGAATATTTATGTTTCGATTTAATGTAATTTGTTTTGTCAGTAGAATATCTATATTTATCATCCATATTCATTGTATGTCCTTTATTTATTTCTAAATAATTTGGATTGTGAATAATATATTCTTTACTATCAATAGTTTGTTTCAAACTGTTCACAATTTTTCTATTCGCAACAAATTCTTCAATTATTAAACTAAAATTCGATTCATTTTGAAATTTATGCAATAACATTTCCTTACAATCAAAATCAGAATCAAGGAAAATATTTAAATCAAGATTTTTGTAATCATGTTTTAAATTTTCTATAAATTTATAACAATCAGAAATTTCATCTTGTAAAATATATAATTCTTCATGATTATTTAAATTTAATTTTTGATTTATTTCCTTTTCTGTTAAATCATCCAGATTTTTATTTTCCTCTAAACTATAATATTAATATAAAAAATTATGTTAATAATTTTACAAAAAAAAATTAAGAATTTAATTAAAATATAAAACCTGATTTGATAAATTTTTGTCGTTGGGGCACAATAAAATAATTCTATAATTGCTAACATTAAATTTGTTTGAAATAAAAATTTCATTTTATAATAATTACTTATATTAATTTCAAAAGATTTTATTGAACTAAAATAAAATTCTGAAAATTTCATGATTATATATAAGATCTTATAAATTTAATTATAATATAAAAATTTAACATTATTTCACGTAATACACAGAGACAACAGATCACATGTCTTATATAAAATGAGGCACGTCTTATCATTTATTTGCGTCTGTCTCTGAGTAAAGATTATTTAAATCAAAAAATTTCGGATCCGGTCCTGATTTCTTAAAATGTGCTTTTTTCAATGCAAAAATTGTTTTTATTTATTTATTTATTTATGAAATAATTAATTAAAAAAATATGTACAAAAATTTAGAAGGTCTTTAAAAAATAACATTAACAAATTAGAACATTAAAAAAATTTAATTTTATTTTAATAAACATGATAATTTCTTTTTTTAATTTTATAAAATTCTTAACAAATTCTTATATTTTCTTATTTTTAGAAGATTTAGAGTTAAAATAATTAGTCAAAAGCAGCTAGTAGCAGTTCAACAATGCATTCAACATTTAAAAGAAAGTAAATATAATTAACAAAAATATAAAGCCATAACTCAAAATAGTTAGAGCAGTTTTGTCAAATTTTACAAAAAAATTATGCGATTTTACAAAAAAATTACTAGCTACTATAAATCATCTATATAGAATTTATATTATATAGACTATAATAAATTACCCATGTAAAATAACCTAAAAACTTAAACGAAGTCAAAGTCCCCAGTATAAAATATTTATTTTCTTTGCTTGGGTTAACAGCCCGATGGTTGGCCATTGGCCTAGGTAAAGGTATACCTTTTTATATGTAGATTTGCACAACATTCTACAGCAATTTTTTCTATATAATTAAAATTAAATTAAGCACTTTGATGTTTTAGTTTCTTATCTATTTATTAGTTACGTGACAAAAAGCAGAATGCTAGTAACTAAATGCTAGTAATGCTAGTAACTAAATTGTGTCAGTAAAGTTAAATTTTCAAATTAAATTGTTCTAATCTTATTAAATTATGGCTCGTAATATTTTATATATTAAAATTCAATTTCCTAAGAATTTATAATTATTTATATATATTTTTAATTAAATGTACAAGATTGTAATCAACGAGGACTATTTATTAATTATGGCTCAAGAATTCGGGTACGATCAATTGTTGCAAAAATTCAATCAGGTGATCCACAAATTTTAACATTTTTAAAAAAATTTGCAACATCTAGAGAATGTGCAACAGCTTTAAATTTATTTTTACGTGATATCGATAAGCCTTTGCTTTCAAAACGTGTACAAAACCTAATTTTAGGTAAAATTATTGAATTATATTATATTTGATTATTATAAATTTAATTTTGTTTATAAATATATTTTAGCTAATAATTATAGAATATGTCCTCGTATAATTGCATTAGATGCTTTAAATTTATTAGCTGAAGATTTAAAAGGTGTTGAACGTGATCTATTTATATCATTAATGGGTTTAATGCAAACATTATCAACTGTTGGTAGTTTAAAACCAACTGAATTAAGAGTATCACATGCACCATATTTATTAATGCCATTACTATTTCCATTTACGGTTAATATTATACTTTTACTAATATTAAATTTTCATTAAATATTTGAAAATATTCAAATTGTTATTTTTATTTTATTATATAGAAAGAATTCCAACAAATTATATCAAAAAATTGGAAAAGTATTGCTGATATATTAAATGAAATGGTATTAAATTTTAACTTTTTCCTTGTTGATAATGGTCACTTTCAACCAAGCTCTAATATATATATTACATCGTTAGCAGAAGAAAATGTAAGTATAGTAAAAAAAGTATGTAATAAATCAAATGGCTTATTTGATATTGCATTTTTAGACTGAATTGTCAAATTAAAAGTCAAATTTTTAATCTAATTTACCATATATATATTATACTATAGTTATGTATACTTTATAATTGGATTTTAGTGTGAATATTTTTTAATTAGTGATTTTCTGTAGAATTGATTTAATTAAATTTCTATTTTTCAGCTACAACATTTAGGAGGAGTCCAACGATCAAGTAAGTTTCTAATTAAAATTTAATTTATTTATTAAATTATTTGTAAAAATACTTAAAATTAAAATGGTATTATCAAGCCAGTATGTAGCTGTAGATTATTTATTATTACAAAATTTAATAGCGCTATAAATTTTATTTGAATTAATATTATTTTAACAGGAAGACAAGCAAATGCATATGAAGATTTCCGTTTAATAATGGGTCGAACTTATAATAATGCCGATTACATTGAAACATCATATATGCTAAGATTTACAAATTTATTTACACAATAAAAAAAATTTAAAAAAATACTATTATATATGTATAAACAAATAATAAAAAATAATTTAATTCTCTTTTTTTTAAATTAAATAAATTATATATTTAATTACAAATAAATATACAATTAATTAACAAATATAATCAGTTAAAATGTATTTTGATTATATGTTGTTTGTCCTAATTCATTATTAGGATTTGATGTCATTTGTGTTGATAAACCACCACCAAAACCGTCTGATTGATATGATGTCATAATTGAAGATAAACCGCCACCACCAAATCCAGAATGAATTTGCTATAAATAAAAATACATACATATTACAAAATTTCATTGCTTTATTTTTCTTTATAATATAATTTTTACTTGATTTTGAACAAAACCACCTCCATAACTTGGTTGTGTTATCACTGAACTAGAAAGTCCACCATTAATTTCCTTTTATGAAAAAAAAAATATTTTATTTAGTTTTATTTTGGTTTGTCAGCGGAAATTGGAAAAATATTTTGATATTCTGACGGAAATGAAATTATTTTTGGATTTTTTTTTTGTGTTTTGATATTCCATATACCTGTTGTAAAAATCCACCATTATTATTTTGTGATGGTTGCCCAGATGTATTTGTATTCATATTTGAATCACAAAATCCAAAACACATAATTTTCAAAAATTTACACAAAGAAAACAATGATTTTGAACTAGATTTATTTTACATTGCTATTTTTATAAGCAAAAATAAATTACTTTTTCGAACTATCTATTGATTTCTATTAGATTATTTTTTAATTCCTTCATATTTATATCGAAATATTGTTTTATGATTACACTATAAAATAGATAAAAACAATATTCATAAAGATAAAAAGTTCTAAGCAGTAAACTAAATTACTTAAGTATAGTTTTCAATAAGTTTCAGGGTTGGTCATGTTAAATAAAAATAAAGCTTCATAAAAATTTAAAAAGTTTTTATACTTCTGATTCCGTATAAGTAATTGTTTCTGTATTGAATTACTTAAAATTTATTTATTACATTGGAATATTTTTATCGTTTATCTAGAATCTACCTACACATCTAATACTATATTTTAGGTGTAGATAGGTAGATTCGAGATACATATATCTTTTTTAAACTATATACATGTGGTGTGGGGAACAAGTATAGACTTCAATTAATATTCACCATTTTTAAATGATTTTAAATTTCATTTAGAAGATGGAAAACAAAATTTCAAATACTTAACTTAATGACTGTAATTTAATAAATATGCAACAAATATGATAAATTTTGATAGCTATGCCATTCTCAAATTAAATTCAACAATTTTCAAAGTAAATGAAATTAATCATTTTTAATCAAATTTCTTAATCAAAATTATTTCATTTAATCAAAAGGAACTATATCCTGATCCCTGGGTGTTAATAAATCGTTTTCTGATTCTGCCATAAATATCAATATTTATGATATTTTCATAAATAAAGATATTTTCACATAAAAATATCTTTACTTCTCCAGAATCAGTAAAATATGTCTTATTTTTTTTTTTTTGATTTTTTATTGTTTAATTTACTTTAGAGTTTATTAAATTTAATTTTTAAACGGTATATATGCATATTACTGTACGAGTATATTAATTTTTTCAGCTAGGAATTATATTCGATATTGACATTATTCTTCTTTGACCTCCTATTGGAATGATTCAATTATGTTTTTGTAAATACATTTCTATAATGGGAAGAAATATAGTAGTTTTATTATTAAATCAATTGTTTATCCATAATTTTTGAGTTGTAAAAATAAACAGTTTAACAGTTTATTTGTTTATTTTATTACTAAGCATTTTCAATTTTTTAACGTTTAAATAGTTAACTCAAACATAATATAATAGTTAATTAATAGTAATAAAATTAGTATTAAATAATTATATTTTTATAATATAAATTTATAATAATTTTAAGTTCCTGGAATATTCATCGCAAGAAAATTCATCATAAATAAAATTCAAATTTTGACTTATTATGATGTGTCGGTCAACCCCAACCGTTGTAATATGCATATTCCAGAAAAGGCTAAAGTAAAGATTTTTACTTACAAATAATATATTATTTAAATAAATGAGTGTTTGCTCTTTTGCAGAAAGTCTTAATTATTTGATTGTATGTAGGTATAAAACATACTTTCTCAGAAAAAGTATAAAAAAGTTTTGAGATTTACCAAATATTGATACTTTCCTAAAAGGGTAAAGCTTCACTTCCCTGAATCTTGTATTCATGACCTTTCCATGTATATTTTATTGCAATGAACTTGTGTGCAATCAATTTTCCGTAAGCTCAAATTATACTATCAACAAAATATCAAATTATAAAAATAATAATTCTATCAAATAAATTGTCATAAATAAAAGACTAAAAAAATGCTTATAATTAGTATTATAAAACTTTTATGAAAACTGTTTGTTAAAATATTATATTACAACGTGATATTATCCAAAATATTTATATGCATATCCGACCGAAATGATTGTTTTCGTTGATATACGTTAAAAAAATTCGACTTTATTATAATTTAAAAAATTATCTTCTTTTTAATAATAGTCGGATTACAACCAAAAATTATTAAGTAATGAATCTAAGTGGATTTTTTTATGTAAATTGAAAGTTATAAGTTCAATTTTGTAAATATTTACTAAGAGAAACAATATGTATTTGACGCAAATAACGAATTTACAGACCATTAGATTATTTATACCAATTTACTTAGTTAAACCATTTATACCAATTTACTTCTTGAATAATCGATTTTCTCTAAAAATACTTATTTATTCTTACTTAACGCCTTCTACTAGTAAATAGACAATATTTTTTGCAATTGCAACATTTTCTTTTCTTATAAGTAGTTGTTCCATAACAAAATAAAAGAAATATATAAAATAATTATTGGAAAATAGTACAATTTTACATCATTACAATTAAATTTTGAACTAATATCCAACGAAATGAAAATTTTATCTATATAAAAATATTTTTGCAAATTAGAAACCAAATTTTATTAAAATTCTGAAAGTCTTCAATATATCATGTATAAATTTGAAGCTTTGTATAACAAAATTAATTATCTATCATACATAATATACTATTCTTTATATTAGTCTTTTAATATTTGTTGAAGATCATTCAAATTTAAGAAGTGTAAATAATATATAAAAAAAATTTCATTGAAATTTCATACATTGCGTAACAGTGTAACGTAGTATTTCAATATATATTTAATTAAATTTAAATTGTTTCAATATCGCACATAAATAAACTGAAAAAGAGTATAAATTATAAAGAAAATGTAATGAAACCAATTTAAAAAGATCATCTTTATCATTAAATTAAATGAGCCAAATTCACCCAATTATTATTTTCATTTTGTAGATAATTAAAATCTTTAAAGTGTTTTTTATATCAATTTGTGTTTTAGCACATTTTGTCATGATTTTTTAAGGAAATTATTAATTATATCGGTCAGTCAATAATGTTATGATTTAACTAAAGGCATCATGCAATTATCGGCCTGACAAAATAAGTACTCAGCACGACAAATTTCATATTAGAAAATTTAAAAAAAACGACAGAAGTTTGTATTTATATTTTCTATAACAAAATATTAAATTAACTTAATATTAAATTCATTATTTGTCGTGACAACAACATAATTTATCGCGTTCAATACATATTTAGCTGTGGAACAATAATTTTCGTTCTTAAAACATAGAAAACTGAATTAAAATATTTGTTATAGAAACACACAAGATATTATATTTTTCTTTGTAAGTTTATAATTCAAAATTTTCTAAATTATTGTAGAGGCTAAGTCAATTGAATTTCATTATATATTAACAAACCTTTCAAGTTGTCTAACTCTAATTAATTAACTATATCTGTATAAATTTGAAGAAAGATTCAACAAAACAAAAATAGAAATTACATTTTTATTGAAGAAAGAAATTCTTTTCATAATAAATTTTTATTTAGGAAAAACACAATTATCTGAAATTATTATCTAATTTTTATACACAAAATAATTAAGAGAATTTATTCTACAATACAAAATATTTTCAAAAATGTTTCAGTATCAACGCGTAATTCAATTGTAACGTACACGATCTGCAAATAAATAAAATTTCAAAAAAAAATTAATTAATTATGGCATCAATATATTTAATAACATTTTTATTAATAATGACACCAGTTTTTTCTTATGTTATAATCAATGATAAACCAAAACAAAATAATATAAATAATAATTTTGATATATCTGAGGAATATGAAGTAACTCAAAGTCCTAAATATGACAATAATCAGATTCATCGCCAAAAAATTCCAAAACGTGGTGAAACAATTGATGATATTTTACCAGAAATAACAACATTTTTAGAATTGGCTAAAGGTGTACAAGATTTACAAAAATTAAATGATGATAAGAATTCTATAAATTCAAAAGAAGATAATAATAATAATGAATTGAATTCGAAAAGTGATGAATTGATTGATAGTAAACCATTAAGTTTTGGTGATATGTTAACAGTTTTGGCTTTATGGAATTTAGCAAATGCATTTAATGATTATAATGTTTCAGATGAAAAAAATACGGAACCAAATACAATAAAAAGTCAATCAAATCCATGGCCTGAAATAAAAACCAGACAAAATGATAATAATTATTTATTTTGAAAAATTATATTACATACTTATTATATTGTCACATACTTACAGATGACAAGAAAAATTTTTTTGTTTATAATCAAAGTGATTAATATTGTTATTAGGAAATATATTTTTCTTTAGATTTCATTTTATAAACGGGTTATCATAAAATATTATAAATGGAATTTCTTAATAATATTATTGTTTGTAAAAATTAATAATTCTTTTTATTAATATTTTCCAAAAAAGTAAATTATTTAATTTTTTTATATAGTATATTAATTATTATCTTCACAAACCTAACTATTGAAATTGAATCTAATTTAGTATAGATAAATTTAAATATTTTCGCAAAAATAAAAGTAATAAAAAATTATATTTTTTGATTTTTTTTTACAAATTTTGTATAGTTTATTTAATGAAATGACCTACAACTATTCGGTATATATTCAAAGTTCGAACAACAATTCTGGGTCAACACATTTTATGTTAAATTCTTATATATATATGTACATATATATATTCTCAATGTGATTGAAAAATTTTTAAATATGAAATTTCTATATGAAGAATTCTTATATACTCCCTCTGTTCCAAATTATGATATACATTTCTATAAAAACATTCCGATTATGGATGGTTTATACAATTAAAGGATTTTTTTACTGTAATATCAATAAAAATGATGTGCCCGTACTCATTAACAGGTGGCATTACGAAATTTTTGTTGTATTGTTTTTTTATTAAATAGAAAATCATCAAAAAGCATTGAAAATTTAATCACACCCGTAGCGCTTAAAATAAATTAAATATGGATCGGGAAAATAGCTGTTTAGAAAGAAGAATAATCAAATCGAAGCAATTGACTATTGATCAGCGAAATGGTATATTGCAGCTTTTGCTACACAAATCAAAAACAGGTATTACAGTAAAGTATTACAGGTCGCCAAAATCCTTAAGAAAACAAGATCTTAAAGATTTATATTCATTGAATGCGTGCAATAAACAATCTTTTAGAATACATACATTACTTTTCGTTATAATTTACTTAATTTAAATTAATTTTGTATATATTTTAAAATTTAAAAATAAATAAAAACACTTTGAGAGTTTTGTATATCATAATTTGGAACAAACTTTATTATTATATTACTCCCTCTGGAGCAGAGGGAGTAATAATTATTAATTATTATTACTTATTACTCCCTCTGGAACAGAGGGAGTAATAATTATTAATTATAATTAAAATGATTTAAATTAATCTACAATATATTTTTTTATATAAAATTAACCAGTTACAGCTCTATCTAATAAGACTGACAATGATATTGGTGACCAATTTGTAAAACTACCATCACTCATCATGAGAACAGCTCGATCAATATAACAAAATAATTTTCCAATTCTATAAACCTGAAACAAAAAACAACGAAAAAATTAAATTCCATTTACAAAAATTTACATTTTCTTTTTACTTGTTTGCCAAATTCTCTCCTACCGGGCATTGGTGCAAAAATAATACATCTTTCAGCACATTTTTGGGATACTAATTCTTTAAATTCTAATTGTGGCGGCGGTGGTATTTGTAAATCCATTAAAGCTGGCGGTGGTCCAATTGTTGTTACTCCAGTAGAACTGCTCGTTGACATTTGTGGTTGTGGTACAGGTTGGGGTGGTATATCCATAGCTTGTGCTCCAGTTGCACGATGCATTAATTCTAATGCACGTCGAAAATGTTCTTTAATATTTGTTTGTTCTAATACATCTTCAGATATTAAACTTTTCCATCCTGTATACCATCTAGATATTTGTTCTAAATTTGGTGATTGATTTAACCATAAAACTAATGTTTGCATCCATTTTGGGAAAAAATATTTATCTAATAATTGTGCCATTAATATTGATGAAATTAATTCATTCCATTCCCATACTTGATTCCACATTTCTAAATCTTGTTGTAATGGATTTATTATATATTCATTTAAAACAATTTGTAATTTTGGTATAATATTTTGTAAAATAAAACTTTGCATTTCACCATCAGCAAATGCTTGTTTCCATGGTGTTAACATTGCTCTAGCAGAACGATCTTGTGGTATCCATGCTTGTAATGCATTACCTAATTTATCTCGTATTGTTGGATAAATAAATTCTTCCATTTTGTGACCTAAAATTCCACTCCATGGTAAAATCCAAATATGTATTGGTATTGTATCAGTTAAAGGATCCCATTCTTGTACAGCAGCCGATAAGCGTGGTAAAATTAATTGTTCTAAAACATTATCTAAAATCCATGTTGGTAATACTGGTGCCCAAGTATCAAGTAGAGCAGCCATTTGTTGATGATTCTTTGGATTCCATTCTGATGAACAAAGACGTAATTTTGGGATAACGCCAGACCAAATTAATGATGAATATGGATCGAAAACATTACGAGTTTCGGTTTGATGCAGTCCTAAATTACATATAAAAAAATTTTTTCATTAATTTTATCAAAATAATTTATAATAATAATTACCTAAAACACTTCTCCATTTCTTAATGTTCTCTACATATTTAGTTGGTTCCTCTAATGGTTTCCAATTTCTTAATTCAGTATTTACCAATGGTGCAACAACACCAGCTGCTAAATCACCTAAACCGAATTCTTTATATTCACCAGCAAAATCTGTTTGTAATTCAATGAATATTTTTTCAGCACGTTCCAATGTCAATGGTTCATCGTCATTATTCGGATTTGTTAAATTTTCAACTAAAATTAATGCTTGTTCTAATGTACTTAAATGATCTTCTTCTAATTTAACAATTTTCTCCAAATTTTCTTTATCATGTTCTAATTGTTTTTGTCTATCATTTGCATCTCGTTCATTTTTATCAATTGCAATAATTTCTTGTTCACACATATCAACAATTAAATTTAAATTATGCATTAACTCTGGTAATACAAAATTTGTACATTTTTTAGCTTGTCGATGTTCATATAATTCTTCATCTAAAACTTTTGCTTGACCAAGTGCATGATAACCACTAAGAACACGTTTTTCTGGCCCAGTCATATCAATAACCGTAACATTACTTAGTTTATTGCTAATGAAATAAATTTCAGAATTGTGTTTGTTTAATTTGTTCTTATTCGAATTTTTACGATTATACCTGAATTTATCAGTTAAAATTGATGGTGTTTTTTTACCCTTTTCAATAACTTCTTGTACACTACGATAATAATAACGTGTTTTCTTATCTTTTTTATCATCTTTCTTCCATTGATTAAGTTTTTCTTTGAATTCTTTTGCTTCTTGAACATCTTCATCAATCACTAGCTGAACCTGAATTAAAAAATGTTTTTTAAACTACATAAAAATAAAATTATTTAAAAATCAAACTTGTTTCTTACCTTTTGTCCTCCCACATTAGCTAATTTTTCTGGTCCATAAGCACCAATAGCACCACGACCTTTACGTATATGTGCCTGCACTGGCTGAGAAATACCTTGTAGAGTTTTACCTAAACCTTTGCCCGGTTCATAACCCATTTGAAGTAAAAGTTTAGCACCAATTCCTTTTGTATGTTGTTCCCATGATGCAAGCTTGTTCGTACCTCCACCGCCGCTAGAATTTTGATACGATGTTCCTGAACCAAAACCAGCTCTAGAGGTGACAGGTTGTATTTCATCTTCAGATTCTGATGATGTATTAACATTATCGGCTGATTCATTTAATTGTTTCTGTCCGAATCGGGATTGTTCTTCCTCTAAAAATAGTTTACCTAGTCTAATTTTCTTGATTTACACAATTTATAACTTTTTACCTTCATCAGTTATTTGTGAATCATCTTCTTCTTGTTTTTCGGTTTTGTCTTTTTTGCCAGATTGTTGGATTCCACCTGCCACAAAATTTACTGGTGCCGAATAATCTTTAATTTGATTACTATTTCCACCACGTCCACGCCGACCTCGTCTTCCTGTTAATTCTGCATCTACTTCATTATCACTGTCATCATCAGCCCAAATTCCTTTAGAATAAAATGAATACGTTTTTAATCACCATTAAAACATATACTAAACTAAACACATTGAATTTTACCATAAATTTGTTGATTTCTTGTTGGCCTTCGGCGATTGCGATTTGGGTTAAATTCATTTTGTAAATCGTAATCTGTTATTTCAAACCGTTCATACTCATTATCAGACATTTTTAACTAGTTTTTAACACAATAAAATAAATTGTTTATATTATTCTAAATTGCTTTCTCCGATTTTTGTTTGTGAATGAAATACACGAAATGTCAGAAATTCAAGAGTATGCTTTCCAAGTCCATATGTTTCAGTTCACTTTCATCCCATAAACATTGATATTATATAACCCTCTAAGAAAATTTACGGTCCGCTTTTAGAGGCTCGCAACCACGCCGTCTTTTTTCATATATTCAGACTTCATTTTCGTGCCGTATTTTTCGGCTCTAA
This sequence comes from Empis stercorea, assembly GCA_949752835.1. NCBI lineage: Eukaryota > Metazoa > Arthropoda > Insecta > Diptera > Empididae > Empis > Empis stercorea. The sequence goes on along the minus strand of OX457089.1, from coordinate 21,674,628 downwards.
AACGTAACGTAATAAATCGAATTTTGCGGCTCTAAAACGCAACGCGTAATACGAATCGAAAATAAACCGCTTTAGCGGATCTAAAGAGTAATATGACTAATCAATTAACATAAAATTATATTTATGGCTTTCTTGTGTCTTTGTTCTCATTATTATTTTGTTTGTCAGAGTGTTCATAGTGTGTGGAATATTTTTTTGGTAAATATTTAATGTATTAAATTATATATTAAATTAATAATTTATAAATAATCTAATAATTTTTGTTTTTATTCTCAGATTAAAATATTAAAGGGCTTTTGTGATAATTCATTGGATATATATGTGAAATTCTGCCTAAAAATGATTAACAGATTAAGCTGTCTGTAAACTTTCCTGGTTTGGGAAAAATTAATGAAACATTGTAGTTGCAGTCAGTCATTTCAAGATATTTAAAATACAAAATATTTATATATTATGATAATTGTGTTGATAATGTAATAAAATACTAAATATTTTATTAAAAATTTAAAGTTTTTGGATTTTATTTTTGGATTATTTATAATTATTTTAAGCGGTTCGAAATGGAGCCGAAAAGGCGGCATAAATTGGAGCCGAAAAGGCGGCATAAAATTGAGCTACAAAAGTGGCATAAATTTATGCCGCAAAAAGCGGCGAAAAATTGTATCGCAAATGCGGCATAAAAACATTACGCTTTAGCGTGCCGTCTTTCATTTCAATTTCCATACGCCCATGGGAACAGAAACGGTCCGTTTTAACGCCGTAAAGGCGGTTCGAAAACGGAGTCTTATATAGGCAAATGACTACATTTTTATGCCGTTTACGGCTCGCTTTTCTTAGAGGGAATAGCTGTGTTTTTTATTTAAATCTATAAATCGATCAGATTTTTTTTAATCTGAAATCAGATTAATAATCTGACTTGTGGAATAAAAAACAGGTTTCAGATTTTTCAAATTAAAAATTCTTTAGTGCTACCAGATAGTAACGAAATACAATAAAAAATATAGGCTGGCACTTCTGAATTACTTAATTGTCCAATTATATTATTACATTACAATTATATTATTATGTATAATTTCTATATATACCGAAACTCATTAAAAAAATAAACTTACTACGTTTTGAAGTGTTTTCATTAACACTTTCATCCTCTACCTCTATTAATTCTTCCTTATAAAAAGAAAAATTATTTCATTGATATTAATTTTTCTTTTTAATATCAATAAAGGTTAAAAAGAAAATATATTTTAAATTGAAGTAAGCTAAAATTTAAAATTATTAATGAAGTTAGCCAGAAATTGAAATAAATCTGAAAAATCTGAGAAAATTCTCCGATCAAAAAAATCAATCTCTGAGATTGAATTAATCTGAGATTGGTATAAAAAACAGGCATTCAGATTGATCAGATTAATCTGAGCAGAATAAAAAACATTTTTAGATTAGTCAGATTGATCAGATTAATCTGAGCAGGAATAAAAAACACAGTTAATATATGGCAATTACCCAACGAATTAGAAATATATGGAAGGAGCATAATGTTGTTTTTCATTGGCAAACCTAGGTTAAAGGGCGAAACTAGGTCCACATTTTTCCCCTTTTTTATGTCAAAATGTGACATAAAGTAACCCCAGCATGTATTATTGGCAATTTGACATTTCAAAAAATATTAACCCAGATCCAAATTCCGCCATCTTTTTAACCTTATTTTTTTTTCAGGTTCAATTTTCCCCTTCAGTTTATTCCACTACATAAGCAATTTTATCTATTACCACATTACCTTGTTTCCATGACGAGTTGAACTCGAGTTCATGTTTCCATGCACGGAGTTGAGTTGAGTTGATGGTACATGTTTCCATGCACGGAGTTGAGTTGAGTTGAGTTGAGTGAGTTATCGTTCAGTTGAAAAAATTCAAATTTCAACCCCAGTTGTTTCCATGCAAAAACTCGAGTTGAGTCGAGTTGAACTGACAGTTCTGGTAACACGATATAAAACAGGTTTTTTTATTTCATAATAATTAAATTTATGTCATTAATTTTAATATATTTTTCTCCTCCATTACTGATATTAAAATTTTTACTTCATCGTCACTCCAAAAAAGTCTTCCTGACGCCATTATTATTAAAAAAATAATAATTTTTTGTTCATTTACACATACAAAGATATAAAATGTCAATTTACTAATACAATGACATAACTCAACTCAATCCCACTAGTTTCGTGGAGTTGAAATGAATTTAACGAAAACTCAACTCAACTCGTGTTTCCATGGGGTTCAACTCGAGTTGAACTCGAGTTCAACTCGTCATGGAAACAAGGTATATGTCACTTTGTTGAAAATGTAAACAATTCAAAATTTTTGAAATAATTTCTCAAAATAAAAACTATTGGCCATTTTGAAAATTGGTACTGAATAACTGAATTTATAAAAATATTAAATTTTTGTGTGAAATAATTATTTTTTGTATACAAATAAATAGGAACATAATTGTATAATTATAATTTATGTCTTATATTATTGTAAGATAATTATTTGTAATTATTTAACAGATTTATAAATTTTGTTGGATACAAATATTTCAACAGTTTTTTAAATCTATAGGATGTTGTGGATGATTGATAATAATTCCAGTTGTTCCTTCCTATAACACTTCCAAAAAAAACTATATGAAATAAAAAGATGTCGACTGCTTTCTATGAAGATTTATTCAGAAGTGATTTCTTCTTATTTTTTCTCTCTTTTCTATACATATATTTACATTCTTAAATCTACTTACTACTATATACATAAAATATTAGTGTTACCATTATAATAAAATTACACGGCATAAGGCCTGCATTACATTGGTACTTTATTTAAAGGCATAAGGCCCGTGTTACATTTGTTATTTATAAGGCCGCTACAGTACTCCCCCGCTAGTGAGTATACCATACTAACGAAATCTGGCCGGAATATTTATTCTTCTACCAGAACGAGTATTTGCAACTTCTTGGATTGGTGTCGACAATTTAGGTTTTTCAATTATCGTTGTTTCGGATGCTGTAATGAACGCTGCTTTTAATCTATCAATGGATACATTTTTTGGTTGATTTTTAACATTGATAGTGTAATATTTTTCAAATTTTTTTAAAACCTCAAATGGTCCTTCATATGATTGTTGTAACGAAACACGAACTTTATCCAATCTCATAAAAACATGTGTGCAATCTTTTAAATCTTTTTGAATAAATGTAGTTGGACTACCATGATGTGAAATACTAGTTGGTTTTATTTGTAACATAGCTCTTCGAAAGTCTTTGATAAATTCTTCACTATTTTGTGGACAAATTGAATCTGTAAAAAATTGTCCAGGAAGTCTTAATGATTCTCCATAAACTAGTTCTGCAGGAGTTGCACGAATATCTTCTTTCCATGAAGTTCTCAGACCAAGTAATACCAGAGGCAACACATCGTACCAATCTGACGTCTGATGACACATAATCGCAGCTTTCAATGATCTATGCCATCTTTCCACCATCCCATTTGCCTGAGGATGATACGGTGTTGTTCTAAGATGTGTAATCCCTAGAGCTTTACTTAATTCGGAGAATAAATTTGACTCAAACTGCCTTCCTAAGTCAGTTGTAATTAGCAGTGGTACACCAAAACGACTAATCCAGTTATGTATCAAGTTATGTGCAACAGTTTCAGCTTTGATATCTTCCATCGGTATTGCCTCGGGCCACCTGGTGAAGCGGTCCACTATTGTAAGCAGGTACCTATAATTTTTTGATGTTGGAAGAGGTCCGACAATATCAATATTAACATGTGTAAAACGCTGATCTGTTTTTTTATATGGTACAACTTCAGTCTTATTGTGTCGAGTTACTTTCGATCGCTGACATTGCAAACATTCTCTTACAAACTTGGCACAATCTTTTCTTAAACCTGGCCAAACAAATCTTTCTTGTACTGCTTTTAATGTGGCCTTAGAACCAGGATGAGATAGGTTATGAATTTTAGTCAACACTGCTTTTCTATTTGCTGCAGGAACCAATGGTCTAATTCTATGTGTAGAAGTATCACAATATAGTTGAATGTTTGTTCCTGGAATGAGCAATAGTTTAAGTTCAAGTGAATTTTTAATGCTTTTACCTATTTTAACAAAGTTTTGAATTTCATTATCTATCAATTGTTCCTTGGCGATTTCATTAAAATCAATTGGTTGTGAAATGTCTATGATGTTAATGCGCGATAAAAAATCTGCAACTTCATTTTTTGAACCCGGCACGTGTAAAATTGTTGTAGAAAACTGACTGATGAAATCCAACTGCCTACGCTGCCTTGGTGCTGCTTTGTCACTTTTTTGAGCAAATGCAAACGTAAGAGGTTTGTGATCAGTATAAATTGTAAATTCACGTCCTTCTAACAGGTAACGAAAATGTTTTACGCCTTGGTATATTGCAAGAAGTTCCCGGTCGTAGGTGCTATATTTAATTTGAGTTTGGTTCAGTTTTTTTGAATAAAATCCAAGTGGTTGTTGAACGTTGTTACACACTTGGTTTACTACTGCTCCAATTGCATTGTTTGATGCGTCAACATATAAATAAAGTGGTGCACCAGGTACAGGATGAGGAATATACGATGCTTCAATTAAGTCTTTTTTACAATTATCAAATGCTAGTGATGCTTCCGGTGTCCATATTAAAGTTGTAGTATCATTCTTTTTATTTCCCTTGATTAATTGTTGTAACGGAGCTTGGTTCACCACAGCATGAGGTATAAACTTCCGATAAAAATTAATCATGGCTAAAAATGTTTTTAGATTTTTCACCATACATGGTTTTACGAAATTCTTAATTACTTCTGTCTTTTGTGGTAGTGGTTTAATTCCATTTTTATTTACGAGATGTCCCAAAAACTTAACTTCTACTTCACCAAAAACACATTTTGACACATTAATTTTGAGATTGTATTCTCTTAGTTTTTGAAAAACGGCTCGCAAATGTTCTGTATGCTCTTTTTTTGATGTTGAAGTGATGAAAATATCATCTATGTAAGGAAACGCAAATTCCATACCTCTTAAAACATCATGCATGTAACGTTGCATAGTTTGGGCAGCATTTCTCAACCCAAATGTCATATATTTAAATTCAAATAACCCGAAAGGTGTGGTGATAGCCGTTTTTGGGATATCTTCCGGTTGGACGGGTATTTGATGAAATGCACGTTGTAAATCTATTGTTGAAAAAATTGTTTTTCCATGCAATATATTTGTAAAGTCTTGAATGTAAGGCACTGGATACCTGTCTGGTTGTGTCACATTATTTAGTGATCTATAATCACCACAAGGTCTCCAGTCACCATTGGATTTTTTAACCAGATGTAATGGACTAGCCCAGCTGGATTTTGATGGTTGACAAATACCTTGTTGTAACAGATATTCAAACTCTGCTTTTGCAGCTGCTAATTTATCTGGTGCTAGTCGTCTTGGTCTTGCAAATACTGGTGGACCTGATGTTACCAGACAATGTGTTGTCATCGATTGTGTTGGTTTCGTTGAGTTGTTCAACCTTGTAATATCGTTGTATTCCTTTAAAAGTTCTGCAAAATGATTTTTGACATCAAAAGTTTTTATTTGATTTGTATATGATGTTACAATACCAATCGTTGATAATTTTGTAGTTTCATAAATTAAACGATTGTGTTTAACATCAACTAAAAGACCATATCGTTTTAAAAAATCTGCACCAATTATTGGTACTGAAACATCAGCTATTACAAATGTCCAGATGAATTTTCGTCGAAGTCCTAAATTACCATTTATAGTTTTACTTCCAAAAGTTTTTATTTCTGAGCCATTTGCAGCATATAATTTGATGTTATTTGGTGATGAATGCAAATTTGAACGAGGTGGCAAAACTGAAATGTCAGCACCAGTGTCGATAAGATATTTTTGATTTGTTGCAGTATCCGATATATATAATCGATTAATTATATCTGCAGAAAATTTCGTCACACGTCGTGACGAATCGCTTACAAGTTTTTTGTAATTGACATTTGATAATTACATGGATGTTGACAACGAGTTGCACGTTCTTTAAATTTTCTATGATACCAACATATATCACTGTGTCTTTTTGTTGGTTGACTGTCTATATTCGGTGATTTTTCCGATGACAAATTTCGTGATTCCGATCTGCCTCTGAACGGTGTATTACTTCTATAATTTTGATCCTTTTTAATATTATTTCTAGATCTTCCTCGAAATTGATTATCGCATTTATCATTTACGAATCTTTCAAATTTTTGAGTTAAAGCTTCAATTTTGTATTCTATCGATCGTTTAAAATCTTCTTCTGATGTTGATGAAATTAGATTTGGTTTATTTTGAATTTGTGCTATTGAACTAGAAAACGCATTTGTTTCCATAATGGTATCAGCTACTGGAGTTAATTTACGTATTTCATCATCTTTGAATGCTGCTAATATTGCTTGGACTTGCGGTGGAAGCCTTTGCATCCAGATAGTCTTGAGAAACTCGTCGTTTACTGCCGTTCCTGCTAAACTTTTTAACTCATTATATAATTGTGATGGTTTTTTATCTCCTAGGTCAACATCGGATAATAATTTTCTTATTTTTCTTTGTTCTGAATCTGCATAACGTTCTATTATTGCTTTTTTTAAATTGAGATATTTATTGTTAATTGGTGGATTCAAAACTGCATCTTGTACTTGAGTCAAAACTTTAGCTTCAATAGCGCCGACGATAGAATTGAATTTTGTACTGTCTAATTTAATACCACATGTTGAAAATTGTGCTTCGATTTGAGCAAACCAAATTTCTGGTTGGTCTGCCCAAAAAGGTGGTACTTTAACAGATACTTTCATTATTTCAGCTGATTCTGCACCTAAATTGTCGTCATTCTTTTTTACTGCGTCATTTTTCTGGTTTTTACCATTTGTTGAACTTGTACCATTATCATTAGTTTTTACTGTTTCATCTGAGTTACCACTATCTGAGGTTTCATCATCAGAGTCAGGCATTTTGAAATATAGTTATTTATAATTATTATTTAACGTTAATTTGTAAATATACGTTAAAATATTATTTATTATATTAGTGTTATAATACTAATATCAAAAGTTACTTTAATTTTTTATTTATATTTAAGTGTAATATTATTAAAATTGAAACTTAGTTACTAATTATAGAAATAAATTTTTATTTTTATCAAAAAAAACTATGAATCTTAGAATTACTTTGAGTAATTACCATTCTTTATTTAAATTTTTATAAATTTTAAATTGCAAATATTTAATATTAACAGTATGTGTAATAAACACTAATACTTCAGAATTATTCTGTTAGTTTTATATTGTGCTTGAATTATTTATTTGTTTAACAATTTATATTATTAGCACTTAATATTTTTAGCAATTATATTTTAATTAGTTTTATTTTAAAATATCTTTTTATTTAATTAAATAATCCAAATGTGATTGCTAATCAGTTATTAATTCAGTTAGCCAGTCTATTTAAAATTCATGTTAACTTGGCTTTGGTACAAATGAATTCAAATTTTATTCAATATTATTTAATTTTTAATTATTTTTAATACGATATAATATTTCATTTACTAATTTTGATGTATAATTATTAACAGGAAACATATTTTAATATTTTTCAAATATTCAAAAAAAATTTTGATTAATTTTATTAAAATTTATTTTTTGTTTTAAAATTTTATTCAACATTTACTTTTGTAAATTTAATTTACATTTGGTTTACAATAATTTTGTAACTATTTTGATTTATATTAATAATAGTTTCCTTTAAATATATTTTCTTTTTTTAAAAATATTTACCTTTAAATAGATTCTAATCTTTTTACAAAATTTTACGTTTAATTAAATTTTTAATTTTTACATTTAAATAAATTCTTTTGTCATTTATGACTTTCAAATATTTATTTCAATTTTCAAATTAGACCAACAATATAAAAAATCAAAACAATTGTTGATTCTAATAATTTTACTTTCAATTTTAATTATAACTTCATATGTTATTGAAATAATCTTCTAAAAGTAAAAAATGTTATTTTTAAATTTATATATTTTTTATCAAATACAAAATGTGAATAATTTTGAAATATAACCTCACTTTTAAATTTACCACTTTTAGAGTATATCTATAAACGTGGTTCTTTTTTTATATAAAAAATTAAATGTATGTATACTTTTTAATTTGTATACAGATATATCTTTCACGATAAAAAATTTTATTTATTTATTTAAATTGATATTATTTTACTTTATTAATAAAAACTTGTATATGAAGTTTTTATACAGTTTTTTATATTAATTATAGGATTATACAAATACCAGCACTAGAAACTTTTTTATATTATTACATTTTTATCAAAAAATGTATGGGAAAATTTGTATTCTCTAAAAAAAATAACAGTTTTTATATCAAAAACTTTCGAGAAAAAATTCAACAGTTAGTTGTGCTGTGCAGTTATTTTTTAAAAAAATAATTGGAAAGAAAGAGAAAACCTTTTTTTATCTTTGTCTTTCGCACAGCAGACTAAAAAAAATTAAAATTTTAATATACCGGTAAAAAAACTGTATATTTTAGGTTATATAATTTTTAATATAACATCACTTATTACCATTCTTTAAACTTGAAAAATTTACCAATAATTATACTGCTTTTTGAATGATGTTCTTCCTCAATGGTTTTAAGATGCTTCTAACTTTTTTCTTTGCTAATACAATAGCGTTGAAGTTGAAATTCAATTTTGAATTGGAACGTTGAGGCATATACTGGTGCCTAAGCCTTAATATTTTTATAATTTGGTATAAATTATATATAGGCATAAATTATATATTAATATTTGATTAATATTTATGCCGATTCTTTTCCTTTATCGGGGTCACCAATTATAGGATGTTGTGGATGATTGATAATAATTCCAGTTGTTCCTTCCTATAACACTTCCAAAAAAAACTATATGAAATAAAAAGATGTCGACTGCTTTCTATGAAGATTTATTCAGAAGTGATTTCTTCTTATTTTTTCTCTCTTTTCTATACATATATTTACATTCTTAAATCTACTTACTACTATATACATAAAATATTAGTGTTACCATTATAATAAAATTACACGGCATAAGGCCTGCATTACATTGGTACTTTATTTAAAGGCATAAGGCCTGTGTTACATTTGTTATTTATAAGGCCGCTACAAATCTAAGATATTCTTTGTGGGTATTTATAATGTAATATTAAACATGTTATAAAAAAAATACGAATGAAAATAAATATTCCTTAAATTTAAAAACAATTATTTATTGCAATTAAATTTTTTATTAAAAAAAATAGAATTTATTGACTTTTAAAAAAAATTTTGTTTAAGGCCAGTATGCTACTCGCGATTAGGGAAGATTACCATACAAAATTTAGCTCAGCTAAATATAAGATTACGATTAAAGGCCGGTATGCTACTCGCGATTAGGAAAGATTACCATACAAAATTTAGCTCAGCTAAATATAAGATTACGATTTATCTCGAAATTTCGCTGAAGTAGTACGCTACTCCAGATTACTAAAAGCAGGAAAAATCGGCGCCTTGTCAGAAGTCTCCCCTAAATATTTCACGTGAAATAATGTTCTGAACATTATTTCGCGTGAAATTTTGACGTTTGAAGAAAAAAAAATCAAATTTTGCTAAAATTAAAATATCAAAATGAGTGAAAAAATTTATTTAGACTTGGAATATATCGATTCCGAAACATAGACATAGACGTCAAAATTTATCTCTACACAATATTTTTCACAATATTTTAGCTCTACACAATATTGAGAGTTTGAAGATCGCGTTAAAATTTAGCTAATCTTGAGTAGCATACTATACTTTATCTCGAAATTTCGTTGAAGTAGTACGCTACTCAAGATTACTAAAAGCAGGAAATATCGGCGCCTTGGCAAAAGTCTCCACTAAATATTTCACGTGAAATAATGTTCTGAACATTATTTCGCATGAAATTTTGACGTTTGAAGAAAAAATAAAATCCAATTTTTCAAAAATACAAAATCAAAAGGCAGTAACACAACCTAGCAGCAAAAACAGCATCGACAGCGGCAGTGGCGGCGGCAGCAACAGCCAAAAAAGTTTTAAACCAGAACGTAGCAGTAAACAGTAGGCAGCAGCAGCAAATCTGACAAATAATTTGTATTGAAAATAATAATTTTTAGTATGCTTTGTCAAAATTATTTATTTCATGTCGGCAGCAAAGCAGCAAATTAGAGATTAGGATTGATGAGCAGGGACGCTGCTGCTGCTCGCTGCCATGTTGTGTTACGTATCATACAAACCTTTGACTATATAATATATGGACTGCTAGTAACCAACTTCATTGCTGCAGCTATGACCGACTATGCGCATACCACCAGAGATGGCGAAAAAAGGAACGAACTATTCCGAATTGCCTTTGGCGACGCTCGCCTTTCTGACGGCCAATAAAACAACTAAATCATTTATGAGAATTCCATAGATTTTACTTAAGAATTTAATTCAGAATTCCATAACTTTTTCCATAACCATAATTGGCCATCTCTGGTGCTATGCGCTACCAGTCATAATAGTATTTTTTTCTTTGACAGCAAAGGAAATTATAAGCGATTAGCAGTCCATATATTATATAGTCAAAGATACAAACTATATTGTTTTTAAAATTTTGCTGCTGCTCCTGCCGCTGCCGTTGCCGCCGCCGATGGTCTTTTGCTGCTAGGTTGTGTTACTGCCTAAATTTTTCAAAAATTAAAATATCAAAATTTTACTAGATTCAAAAAAATATTCAAAAGAAAAATATTTGAAATGCCAGACTGATTTGACATTGACATAAACATCAAAATTTATCTCTACACAACATTGAGAGTTTGGAGATCGCGTTAAAATTTAGCTAATCTTCAGTAGCATACTATACTTTAAAAAACAACTTTTTTGTTTACAAAACTGTTTACATAACCAAAAATTTATTGTTTACAAAACTGTTTACATAAACAAAAATTATGACAATTAATTCAGTGCGCACCAATACATATGTAACATGTTTCATTGGGACTGAGTCAGGTTTTTGGAACTGACGTAAGGGTCAAGTAACCTGACAGCGGGTTTTAATAACCTAGGTTTGCCAATGAAAAACGGTTTAGGGCCTGTCCGAAATAGTTTAAAACCAGTTTAGGACCTGTCCGAAATAGTTTAAAATTAGTTTAAATTCTAAATTTTGACAAGAAAATCATAAATTTTGGCTTTTATATTCACCCCTACTAGGCGTCGAAATTTATCGACCTACAAACCCTCGATAAATTTTGACATAGAAGTTTAATTTCAATATAACCTATAACTATAGAAATCTGTTTTTTTCGAAATTTTTAAATTATAAAATTTTTTTATTTATTATGATCTGTCAAGATTTAAACTTTTAAATTTTAAAACATTTCGGACAGCCAAATTAAAAAAAAAACAACCACAGTTACATTTGCTTTTCACCCTATGGAGAATTTTTTTAAAATTTAAAATTTAATCTATTTCGGACAGGCCCATAGTAATAAAAAATGAAGCCAGCCTGGATATATGGTGTATTTCTTATTTAAATCTGTAGATCGACTAGATTTTTTAAAATCTGAAATCAGATTAATCTGTCGAGTAAAATAAGAAATAGTCAGATTTTTTTCAGATCAAAAAATGTTACAATGTTGTCGTGTAAAATAAAAATATTGGTCGGCAACTCTGGAATTCTCCAGACAATCTGATAATAGTTTAGCCATAACAACAAAATCAAGCACAAAGTTAGCCACAAACAATTATAAATCTGAAAAATCTGAAAAAATTCTCCGATCAAAAAAATCAATCTGACTAATCTGAAATTGAAATAAGAAACAGCCATCAGATTGATCTGAGCAGAAATCAGAAACAGTTTCTTTTTGACCAGACTGGTATGAGCGTAAATAAGAAACTTAGATAATAGAATATAAGGATGCGCTGTATTAGTAATTTTACACTATAAAATGAATTTTCTATTGAAGTACTTTTTTTGCTCTTTCCCACTTGAAATCGCCCGCATATGTCTGTCTCATGCTCATCTCCTCTAAATATAAATATGGTTCACTAGAAGAGTAGCCGTTAATATAACATTAATATAAAAAAACGTAAAACGTGCCCTTGAGGCATATAAAGTAAAAAAGTAATATAATACTTGGTAATTAAATTTTTACCGCTAAATGCTATTTTATTACTGTATTACATTTAAAATAAGGTAATAATTTTATAATTACCGTCTGCCCTTTTATATTTTACTAAAAAAATACCCGAGAAAATTAATCGATATAAATTTATTAGGAATTTTTTTTATTATTAAATGTAGTTATATTTATTTTTCTGGGAAGATACAATTTTATTATTAGCGCAGATAAAAAACAGAAATAACGGAAAAGGGCTGTTTAATTCTACCTTTAATAAAAATATACAAAAACAAATTTAAAGAAATTTGATATTTTAGTCAGTAGTATTTAATATATTGGACAACACATGTTGAATGTTTATTAAAAACAGTGAATTTAATATTATAATAATTAAAAATTAATAATTTTAAAATTTTAGTACATTTTTGAAAAGAAATTTACCTCATAATTTAATTTTATACTAAACAGTACAATTTATCAAATTATTTTCGTTGCTGCAACGCAAAACCAACACTACTAAAAAGCCCTGAACAAAGTCTGTGCACTAACAATACATATCAAAAGGTAGTCAGAGAATTCAATATGACATATAATTTTTTCTTTGATAAAAATTATGTTTTTAGTGATAATAAAACGAAATTTATAATTTTTTATAATTAATTATTTTATTAAAAAAATTAATTACGTATAATTTATATATTTTGTGATTTCTATTATTTAAGATACATGTAATAATACGCTTTTCTAATAATTTTGTACCATCAGATAGTGTTTTTACATCAATAATGTCTAATTATAAGATACAAATTCACCAATTGGCACAAAAATGCGTATTGTTACCTGTATCTGAAATTAAATATTAATAAATTCAAAATAATATAATTATAAAAAATACTCCTGCACAACATATACGTCCCCTGGAACACACTGCAACTGCATAACATATACGTCCAGCAGTTTCACATGAAAAAATAAACAAAATTTGGGTAAATATATTTAATAATTCTACTTGATTTTTTAAAATATCTAAATATCTAGTGAGAAAAATCGTTTTGACAGTTTTGTGCTTTTTTAAATATAAAATTTCGCGGTTTTCAAATTTCGTTTGCTCAATATTTCTGTATCTCGCGAGTAAATTTTTAATTTGTGACCATAAAGTTAATTTTTTACTATTATTTGGTAAAATCCATTGCAATTCATTATATGGAACTTCGGATCCATGTAAAATAACATTTACTACTAAATATTTATTAATACTAATTCGGACAGAAATATTGCATTTTAAATCGTCGCTATTTTCGAGTAAAACAAATACACATTTTTCCTCATTTTCGAAAAGAAGATAATTTTGAAAATTGATTTTTTGTTTAAAATTATTTTTAAAAATACTGTTATCTTTAGTAATGTTAGATGCAAAAAAATCATCTGACCTTTTTTCTAATAAAATATTTAATTTTTTGAGTTTTCTCTGACGGATCCCGTCTTTGAATGTTTTCTATAGGTGTATTTAGTAATTTGGAAAAATTGAAAAATTAAATTTATTATTTTCATTGTTTTATTGTTTAATATAATCTTCTTCTCGAAAATGAATCGCACAAACAGCAGAACATTTTGTTGGCTGCCAGTCACTTCTGTAAATAGCACCTGTCTACTTATCTTTTAAATCCTGATCTTTAGGAAAACCAAAAGATGGAATCGATGGTTCTGACGAAAAATAATTGGACTTGCAATAAGGTACCACACAATGTCGCGGAATTATTTAACTTCAAAAATCAAAAAATTGCACGAAATTTGCGCACTTAGTTTATATTAAATTGCCTTTAGCACACTAATTATTAACTATAAATTAAATAACAAATAAATATAACAACTTAATATTTATAAATATTGAGATATTCCAATAAGAAATTTTATTTCTTGTTTATGAAATTTGCACTAAATTTTTATCACAAAAATAAACTATGTAAATCAAATAATCGCACAATTTTTTTTAATAAAAACAAATCTACAATTATTAAACTATAATTTACACTACTTTTTAATTAAAATCTCTTATTAATAACCAAAAAATATCACTTTTAATTATTTATTTTCCGCGCGTCTGTTTATGCCGCCATTAAATTTGATATTAGCAAATTTTTGACTTCTGACTACTCTCGCGGTTTCGATGTATGCGTACATCAGGGCTTTTTAGTAGTGTTGGTTTTGTGCAACGGCAATTGTGTATAATATTACAAAATTTATGAAATATAAGTCAGTGCAGTGCAAATTGCTATTTTTTTAATTAAAATTGTTGTTTAAAAGTGAAAAACAATATAAATTGAAATTATATAAATTAATATAGCAAGTGAACTTTATAACTCTAAAGAAAATATGAAGTGTAGTCGTAGTGTAAAATTGTGCGAAAACAAAGATACTCTTCGTGGTACTGGAATATCTTTTCACAGGTAATTTTGGATTTATATAGTTTATTAATTTAATTTGTAAGAACAATATTAAACTATTTCTTAATATATAAATATAAGTTTTATTTAAAAAATTGATTAATTTTTATAAATAAGTTCTATAATTTTTTGTTTTGAATAATTTAACCAATCAGAATTAAGCAAGGGCGATTTCCAGAGACGTGTATTTTTATTTTCTTAGGGAGTACTTTAAAAATTTTGAACATAATTTTTATATAATTTTATTTTTTATTTTAACTTTTCCATCAAGAAAAAAGCGAAATTATGCGTGGGAAAATAGTAAGGAAATAAATTAAGGAGATATGGGGAGCCAATATAGAAATTTTTTTAACAGAAATTGTTGTATTCAAAGAATTGAATTGTTAAATAGATATTAAAGTTCATGTTTATGAAATATTTAAAAAAAAACCAAATTGAGATTAATAATATACAGTTTTATCAAAAATACTAATATTAATATTTTTTAAAATATATTCCAGCCACTTGTCCCCCTTTAAAACTCCCCTTTTTGCAATTATTCTACTTCAATGTGCAAACCACTACATAAGCAGTCAAATTTCTATGTATGCAAAAGTACTTCACTAAATTTATAATACAGCACATCCTTATATTCTGTTATCTAAGATAAGAAACACACCAATAGTAGTCTCTTTCTTTTCACCACCGAACTGTCAAAATTAATAAATCGCAAATAAGAGCCGGACTAGGTTTTTTTTAATTCGGGCAGCAATTTTTAAGGAGATAAAATTTATTTTTTTTGAAAAATACATGTAAAGATCATCCTAATGAATATTTTAGGTCGCTCAACGATATTTATACAAATGGAAAGTAAAATAGCGTAATTTTGTTTAGCTAGTTAATATTTTTAATTTATATTGAGCCTCCTAAAATTAAAAAAAAAGTCAGGTCTGTAAATCTGAAATCAGCTGTTATAATATTTTTCATATTATTAATTTGACACTTCGTCGAGCAAAAGGAAAGAGAACTACCAAAATCGTGGCTTCTAAACAATTTTTCAATATATTAAAATTTTAATGTGTTAAAAAGTTTAGGGAACATTTTTCCATATAATTCTAATTCGTTGCCATTACCTTGTTTCCATATCCATTCCATAATTTTTTCAATCTATTCTAAATCATATATTCACTTTGCTCTACAGTCTACACCATTTTTTTATTAATTGTATGTAGAGTAGACAGTAGCTGCATTTTTTTAATCCTACTGCACTATAAGAGTAGAGTATCTGTATGGTTGTTGTTGTAGGTTACTCTACATAATTATCCAGTACAACATGTAGAGTAAAGGGAAATTATTAAATTGGTTTAAAGAAATTTTCGAAACTCGAGACTTCATTTTAAATTTTTCCTTTATCATCAGTTCGGCTTCTAAATTGATTAATAAACTAATCCTTTCAGAACAACTATTTCTAAAAACAGAGACAAAAACGCTACCAATTAGAATAATTCTACGGAGGTATATAATTTTTTTTTGGGCGGGATTTTTTATGATAAAGCGGGACAATCCCGCCGAAAAAGGGACGACTGGAAGACCTAAATCACTAATATATCTTATCCTTATATTCTATTATCTAAGTATTCCAAACGAATTCGATTTAAGAATTTAAGGCTTCAGCTATGCTATACTGACATAGCCATACCTAAATTTAAATTTCATACGTAATAAATGAAACACCGGAAAACTGAATTATTTTATGGTGAGGCGGTTATAGCAATCGGAAAATTGTGTGATTGTATCAGTAAAATTACAAATCAAAATTATAATTAGTTAAAGTTGCAAATTTAGGTTAGATTGGATCAGAAGTGGCTGTGGCACTTTATCACTATTGCGTGTTCCATTTCGTGGCATTCCACTTTTAAATAATGACATACCCCTTTAAGAAAATAAACGAATTCGCTTTTGACGAACCCAAAACGTACCGCTTCTGAACCGCCTTTTCACCAATCCATTCACAAAAAAACCAGTTTATGTAGAAGAGTAATAAAATATATTTTTTTGTGAGTATAGTCATTTATATACGCACAATTTTAATTTTATTCTAACAATTAGACGTGATTTTATTAATTTATGATAAGTAAAATTAAAAGTATTTAATACAACGAACTATATATTATAGAAGCCTAAAGAGGTTATGTTTTCATATAAATGATTGGTCCCAACATCTGACAGTGACGCTGGGGTAAAATGACAGTTGGTGGATATAAAATTAATAATTAAGCCATGTACTATTTGGTGTAACAATGGAAGTCGTGATATAGTTCGTTGATTTAATACGCTAAAAATAATTTAATGTGAAAGTGAAAAAAATATATATTATGAAGTCGTCCGTGAAATTAGGAATATTAGTGTTATTCATAAAAATATTAATATTAAAGTCCTAGAAAAAAATAGAATTTAAATCCTGATTTTTTGTATTAATTATTTTTTTTTATTTTTAATTAAAACAAATTCCAGTTTTTTTATTTATGTAGATAAAATCAGTACATAAACGAACCGTATTGGTGATTCGCTAGAGAACCGCCTTGGCGATTCGCCAGCGAACCGCTTAAACGTAGTCTAGGCGGCGTACTAATACATACACAACACTTCGTTTTTTTTCTAATTTTCTTATTCCAACATTTACGTTTACGGTCCGCTGGCGAATCGACAAAACGGATACACACTTCTTAAAGAACTGTCATTTTATGCAACATCAAAATAGGTGTTACATAAAAACGGTTTAGTTTATTATGCTGGGTTTTAAAGATAAAAATTTGCCGCTTGTGCATGAAAAATAGAACGAGATAGTATATTATATTTTTACATGAGAAAAAAATAGATCGCTGCACAAGGGAATTTTTTTTTTTTGACAAGGGAATTTAAAATAGCTGATTATCTCTGTACAGATCACAGATGGCACTGTTGAATGGCAGTGGAATTTTATTTAAAAAAATAATAAATCATTTCAACTATTATATTTAAAATCAGTAATTAAATATTAATTGCAAATTGTATGATTAAAAATCAATTGTAAAAAATTTATATTTACAAAATTTATATTGAATCTCCTATATAAATATTGAATTTTTTCTGATATAATTATCACACTTTTCTGAATAATATATATATTAATAAATATTTAAATTGCATTGGTTGTAATTTAAAATATGTTAAGTAATTTACTCTATTAAATAATTTAATATATTAATAATAATAATAATATAAAAATTTAATTTTTATTATTATCAACGAACGTTTATAGTTCGGTGATTATTATTATTAAAATTTATTGATTAATATATTATTATGATGCATTTGTGTCAATTTCATTCAATCAAGTAAAGTTTTAAAAAATATACGTACTATATTTTTTGCAAAAACCTGGAAATAATTTGATTACCAATCGTTAATAATATTTTAAAATACGAAATTACTAAATATAAACTCATTATAATAATTGGAAATAATAAGTTTACAGTCCAAAATTAATTATGTACATCCTTGTACATGAAAAAAACCGGCATAAACAAAGTTAATTAATTTTTTTTTAAATTATTAACATTTCCATTTTTTACATTTCATATATAAAAATAGTTCAAAATATAATTAACATAAAAAAATGTAAACAATAAAAATTTTTAATGGCAATACTGAAATGTCAAATTTCAACAAAACTGTGATACCATATAAGAAGGATTATCTATGGTTTTTAAAAAATATCAAAAATTATCTATTGCAAAATGAAAATTATCCCTTGCAAAAAAATTATCCCTGGTAAAATTTCCCTTGCAAATAAAAATTATCCCTGGTAAATGAAAAATATCCCTTGCAAATGAGAATTTTTTGTTCTCTTCGCACACATTAAATTTCCATAAAAAATAAAACCTTTCGGTCCGTTTTTCATGCACAAGCGGCAAATTTTTATCATTAAAATCCAGCATTAGTTAGTTTAATTTAATAATAAAACCAAATATATATATAGTATTATATTACAAAATACATTATATATAGTTATATTATATAACTATTTATATTACAAAATATTTAAAAGTTATTTTTACTTACATAATTTTCCAAATTTAATTTTAATTTGGTTTTATGGAATAAAATGACAGTTCTTTATGCTATCCCTTTAAGAAAATAAACGAATTCGCTTTTGGCGAACCCAAAACGTACCGCTTCTGAACCGCCTTTTCACCAATCCATTCACAAAAAAAACAGTTTATGTAGAAGAGTAATAAAATATTTTTTTTTTGTGAGTATAGTCATTTATATACGCACAATTTTAATTGTATTCTAACAATTAGACGTGATTTTATTAATTTATGATAAGTAAAATTAAAAGTATTTAATACGCTAAAAATAATTTAATGTGAAAGTGAAAAAAATATATATTATGAAGTCGTCCGTGAAATTAGGAATATTAGTGTTGTTCATAACAATATTAATATTAAAGTCCAAGAAAAAAGTAGAATTTAAATCCTGATTTTTTGTATTAATATTTTTTTAATATACATTTTCAACCAAAAAATTAAAAATATTTGTATTTTTTTATTTTTAATTAAAAAAAATTCCAGTTTTTTTATTTATATAGATAAAATCAGTACATAAACGAACCGCCTAGGCGATTCGCCAGCGAACCGCTAAAATGTAGTCTAGGCGGCGTACTAATACATACACACCACTTCGTTTTTTTTTTCTAATTTTCTTATTCCAACATTTACGTTTACGGTCCGCCAAAGCGGTTCGCGGGCGAAGTCTTGTATGAAGAAATGACTTCGCCAGCGGTTCGTTTACGGTTCGCTTTTTTTAAAGGGATATGACACCCGCTTGCCTACAAACTAGTTTTAAGCTTAGATAATAGAATATAAGGATGCGCTGTATTATAAATTTAGTGAAGTACTTTCGCATACATAGAAATTTGACTGCTTATTAGTGGTTTGCGCATTGAAGTAGAATAATTGCAGAAAGGGGAGTTATAAAGGGGGACAAGTGGCTGGAATACATTTTAAAAAATATTAGTATAATTAGTATCTTTAATAAAACTGTATATTATTAATCACAATTTGATTTTTTATTTAAGAAATATTTCATAAACATGAACTTTAATATCTATTTAACAATTCAGTTCTTTAAATACAACAATTTCTGTTAAAAAAATTTCTATATTGGCTCCCAATATCTCCTTAATTTATTTCTTTACTATTTTCCCATGCATAATTTCGCTATTTTCTTTTTGGAAATGTTATAATAAACAATAAATTATATACAAATTATGCTCATAATTTATAACGCAATCCCTCATAAACGAAAAACGCATGTCACTGAAAACTGCCCTAGCCGAATTCTGATTGGTTAAAATTTTCATCACAAAAAAATATAAAATATATTTTTTAAAATTATTAACTTTTCTAAAATAAACTTTAACTTATGTTTCAAGAAATAGTTTAATATGGTTTTTACCAATTAAATTTATATATTTCTATAATCATAAATCACCTATAAAGAGATATTCCAGTAGAATGAAGATTTGCTTTGTATTCACATAATTAAACACTACGCTTGATATTTATTTTAAGATTAATAATTCCACTTCTCTATTACTTTAGTAATTTTTAATTATCACTCTTAATTTCTCTTCAAAAACAAATTTTTAATTAATAAATTTCAATTTTTTCAAACACAAAATTATTTTTCATATAAATTTGAAAAATTTAAACAGTTGCCGTTCTAACAACAAAAATAGTAAAATAAATTGTACTGTTATAAAATAAAATAAAATAATAAGGTACTAGTTTGTTTACAAAATGTACACAAAATTAAAATTTATTAATTTTTAATTATTATAACAAGAAAATTAATGTTTTTAATAAAGAAAAATCAATATCAACCTTTATTGTGGACAGAGAAATGTGTATTACTATGTTTCATATAACAAATTAATTTATTTTTATATGAATTTATTGAAGTTAATATTAATTATACCGTTTTCATCATTATTTATATTTTACCTGCGGTAATTATAAAATATATTATTCCAAGAATAATAGCTATAACTAAATTTAAAAATAAATAACATTCCCAATATATTTGTCAATATAAAATTTTTACAATTGAACATTTTTAGGAAAATACGAAGGGCGCCTTCAATAAAATATAATTTTAGCTATATTTATAATAAAATATCAATTTAGAACCAAAATTAAATTTACCCATATAATATTTTTTTTTTTACTTCAAATATTTCAACTGTACGTTTTACAATTTTTTTATATTAATTTTATATTAACGGCTACTCTTCTAGTCAACCATATTTATATTTAGAGGGAGTGAGACAAACCTATGCGGGCTTTTTCAAGTGGGAAAGAGCAAAAAAAGTACTTCAATAGAAAATTCTATTGAAGTACTTTTACTAATACAGCGCATCCTCATATTCTATTATCTAAGGTTTTAAGTCTATAAAGAGAGAATAAAAAACTGCATAGAAAAATCACACTGGAGTGAGTGCCTACACTATAGACCCTCTAAGAAAATTTACGGTCCGCTTTTAGAGGCTCGCAACCACGCCGTCTTTTTTCATATATTCAGACTTCATTTTCGTACCGTATTTTTCGGCTCTAAAACGTAACGCATAAATCGAATTTTGCGGCTCTAAAACGCAACGCGCAATACTAATCGAAAATAAACCGCTTTAGCGGATCTAAAGAGTAATATGACTAATCAATTAACATAAAATTATATTTATGGCTTTCTTGTGTCTTTGTTCTCATTATTATTTTGTTTGTCAGAGTGTTCATAGTGTGTGGAATATTTTTTTGGGAAATATTTAATGTTTTAAATTATATATTAAATTAATAATTTATAAATAATCTAATAATTTTTGTTTTTATTTTCAGATTAAAATATTAAAGGGCTTTTGTGATAATTCATTGGATATATATGTGAAATTCTGCCTAAAAATGATTAACAGATTAAGCTGTCTGTAAACTTACCTGGTTTGGGAAAAATTAATGAAACATTGTAGTTGCAGTCAGTGAAGATATTTAAAATACAAAATATTTATATATTATGATAATTGTGTTGATAATGTAATAAAATACTAAATATTTTATTAAAAAATTAAAGTTTTTGGATTTTATTTTTGGATTATTTATAATTATTTTAAGCTGTTCGAAATGGAGCCGAAAAGGCGGCATAAATTGGAGCCGAAAAGGCGGCATAAAATTGAGCTACAAAAGTGGCATAAAATTATGCCGCAAAAAGCGGCGTAAAATTGTATCGCAAATGCGGCATAAAAACATTACGCTTTAGCGTGCCATCTTTCATTTCAATTTCCATACGCCCATGGGAACAGAAACGGTACAACTGAAGCTTTATCGTAAACAGAAGCTACAAATTGGCAGCCAACTACTTCTTTATCGTTAATTAAACGCGACAAAAAGAAAACAGAATGTAATTTACATTCTTTTTAGCCTGTAGACTGTCGAAACTTTTTTTTGAGATAAATTAAATTTTTTTTATTATTTTGAGAATACTTTCTCAGAAAATTCTTCTCAGATAAAATTTTTTCTCAGATAAATGAGAACCGGTTTTCAAAATAAGTTTTTTGTTGACATTTCTTTTCATCAGTTGGCTTTGTCTCGCATGCACTATCAATCTCTTTTATCCGCCACATGCTTTTATCGTATTTTTTCCAAACGAGTGTCATAATAGCATTATGAAGTATTGCATGTAATTTTATTATAAAGTGGGGTGCCACGAAATGGGAAAATGCAAAATCTCACTTTTGAGTATATCTCACGTAAAAATGCCACTTCAGAATTTTTTTGTCTGGTACAGGGAACCGGAACAGGGAAGGAAACATATTTCACTGAAACAAAGTTGTTACATTTTGAAGAATTATCGGTCAGCTGTTCAGTAAAACGAATTCCTGATTCCGTAAAATTATAAAATATCCCAGCGGATTTGTTGTCATCGATGTTAGAACCCTTACGTGTAAGAGATTCGTATTTTGCATAGTATTCTTATGAATAAGGAAATGATAAAGTGCCAGTCACAGTGAAATTTCAAATTTAGACAGCCCCATATATTTTATATTGCAAGTCACAATGTACGTGTCGAAACGAATTCATTCGAAAAGAGTTAAAAATATTTTAACTTTGCCGGATGGGTAGTGGCAATTTTGATTTCCATGCTTCGGTAATTTTGATTTCCATGCTTCGGTAATTTTGATTTCCATGCTTCGGCAATAGCGGCAATTTTGATTTCCATGCTTCTGCAAAATACAAAATAATGAAATATAATGTTAAGTAATGAAAGTTTTTTTTTATTAAATTAATTAATTCTTACCATATATTACTTTGTTGAAGAGTGGCAAATTTTATAAAACTGACCACTTAATTTTGTTGTCTTTTCCTTAAATTGTTTTTTTTCTAATTGCGGAATTGTCAAGATTAATGTCTTGGCAGTTTTTGTCAAGATGTTTTTTTTAAAATATTTAATATTTCCTACCATCAGAATGCACATTACAAGATTTTCACAGAAAAAATATGATCCCTCAAGTGGTAAACAACTGAAATAAGAATATAACTGATTACAGATCCCTTATCATTTCCTTATTCATAAGAATACTATGCAAAATAAGAATCCCTTACAGGTAAGGGTTCTGACATCGATGACAGAAAATCCGCTGGCTTATTAAAAATGATTAAATTTACATCAATTTCTTTTCAGACACACTTTCTTACACTTTCCTACACTTTCTTACACCCTCCATGGTGTAGAAAATTTTTGCGTTCTTTTGACTACACCTTCTACACTTTCTACACCTTTTTTAAATCGGCGCCTAGAAAAAGTGTACACTTTTCTACACCCTCAAATTTGAAGGTGTAGAAAGTGGAGATTTAATTAATTTTTTTTTTAACTTTTTAAGTTGGAAATATATACTATTCGTCAATTAAATAATGTTTTAATCGCAAATTATGGATAAAAGTATAACAATTTAAAATTATAAAGAATTTTGTCAGGGTGTAATAAGAGTATGTTTTTTTCACACCTTACACTTTCCTACACCACAGATTTTTTACAATTCCCACCATGGTGTGGTGTAGAAAAAAAATTTCTGAAAAGAAATTGATGTTACAGCGACAAAAACTATAAACCACAAAAACGCCATCTATTGTAGGGGCAATGTGAAATCTTACACATCCCTTACATTTCTGCTCTTACACAAGCGGACATGGCCTGTGCGATAGTTATGGATAGCTAACGTGTCTATAAGGTTTACACATAAGACATGTATAAGGCTTATATATACCTTACACTGTTCACTGGTATATTATTTAGGATATATTTCATTCCAAATCAAAAATATCAAGCCAAAAATTATTATTTACCCATTTGATAGAGTAGACTCCATTTCAAACATAATTTTGGTGCTTAAATTCAAAAAAATAGAAAATAAAAAATTTACGTATTGCTATAACCTCAGCAATTTTAAATTCGAAAATTAATATTTACATTTGTTGTTGTTATTATGGTAATTTTTTTACTTTTATTTAAGTTATATTTATCTATAAATTCATAATTTTGTTGTTAAAGGTAAGCTTAGTTAGAATAAAGAATAATATTCCATTTATTCTATCCTTCTACTTAGTACGAAAAATATTAATATTAATTTTAAATTCGAAAATTAATATTTACATTTGTTGTTGTTATTATGGTAATTTTTTTACTTTTATTTAAGTTATACTTATCTATAAATTCATAATTTTGTTGTTAAAGGTAAGCTTAGTTAGAATAAAGAATAATATTCCATTTATTCTATCCTTCTACTTAGTACGAAAAATTATATTCCGTATTCAGAATATTTTCCGAAAAAATAAAATGGAATATATTGAATGAATAAAACAACCTTTTTTGACATTTTAGGCTCTTTCGGAATATTCGGATTTATAATCTTAATTATTCTAAAATAAATTTGAATCACATAATAATGAAATATGTGCTTTTTTTAATTTTGCTGCGACAGGCGACAGCTACAAATTTAGCTCTGCAAACTCACTGTTCACGAGTTCTAGGTTCTAGCATTGGGAACGCAGCCCTGAAGTCAAAAGTGAAACGAAATGCTTAACCACGACTACTCTAAATCTCAATTGTTATTGACAATTGACATAGACATTTTAATCTTAAGATTTGGTTGGTATTACTTTACTATAAAAGAAATTTAGAAATTATATTAGATATGCAAATATTTACAAATTTGTTATTCTTATACTCGAAATAAAATCATAAACATGTCTGCCAGAAAAAAGGTAACTACAATGTCTAATATTTTCATTTATCACCCAAATTCGAATAGTATGTTTTATATACAAAATTGAATGTTTAAAATTTCTAGAGTACAAGTAGTGAAGAATCAAGTTCTGGTTCGTCCACCGAATCTACTTCATCCAGTGGCTCAGAATCGGGATCAGATACAGGATCTAGTGGTTCAGAATCAGATTCATCTAGTTCAACTGATCATGGAAAACCAGCACAAACTAATACATCATCTCGTTTACAAAATAATTCTACCATCACTGGTACTGCCAATAATTCTAAATCAACAACAGCAGCTTTTAGACGTAAAAGCTCAGAAATAAAACAACAACAACAAAATAAAATACTACCTGATGAAAAACTGAAAGAAACTGCTGTAAGTTCAAAAACCAAGTTAACAACAGTTAATCGTGGACAACGTTTATCAAAAAGTAGTGTTTATTCTAGTGATGAAGAAAATAGTCCAGTTAAAAAATCAACATTAACCAAACCACATCCAATTCAAGGTCATAAAAAGAATACTCAAAATGATAATAATAAAAACCCTATTGTAACAACAAATACATCTTGTGGTGGTAAAGCACCACCAGCTGTTGTTAAACAACAGCAACAACAACACGGTTCCGTAAAAATTTCAAACAAGCAACAAACACAACAATCAGAAATTAAAACAAAACATAAAATTCCAATAACTGATAAAAATAAAAGTATTTTTTCACCAGATAATTCATCAGATTCTGATAATAAAGAAAGAATTATTGAAAAAATTATACCAAAAACAGCTACACTAATAAAACAACAAAAAAATATTCCAATACTACCACCAATAGTAAAAACAAAAGCAAAGCCAAATATAAGAAAAGCTTCTGTTAATTCACAATCAGTTAAAAAAAATGATAGAAAACGTTCTATATCATCTGATACAGCATCAAGTACTGAAGATGAATCTTCATCAAATTCATCTAGTCATTCAGATGATGATGACGATAGTGATTCTTCTACACATTCATCACCACCAAATAAAAAACCAACAATTGCATTAGGAACAATTAAAAAACAACAATCAACTAATTTAACAACAACAACACCAGCCATATTAAAGCAAATTGTAAATAAATCAAATGATATTACTAAAACAGTTGTATTATCTGATTCAGATAATCAAATAACAACCTCATTAATACCACCAGTACGTAAACAACAACAAACTATACGTAAATTAACACGTTCCTCAAGTACAAGAAAATCAAAACATTTAACTGGTAAACCAAGCGATACAGATTCAGATATTGAATTAAATAAGAGTCGTTCAATATCAAAAAGTCCAGTTAAAAAATCATCTGTTAATATTGTAACAAAATCTAAAACAAAAGTTAAAAAACCCGAATTTATATCATCTAATTCATTATTAAATCGTATACCATCAAATAATGTTATTACTGGTACTAGTGGTGCACCATCGCCAGTTCCTGAAATACAAAAATGTCCAATTGAAGGTTGTGATTCAACTGGTCATTTAAGTGGTAATCATAATAAACATTTTTTACCAGAGGCATGTCCAATATTCCATAATATGTCTACATCTGAATGTAAAGACCGTACAATTGATCGAAAATTACGTGAAGATGAACAAAGTAAAATTATAGCACATTATGATACACAAAAAATTAAAATACCAACATCTGAACAAAAATTGTATTTAGCTAAAATACGTGATGCAAGAGAACGTTTTAAACCCTTACTACCATTTCCAATGGCAACAACAGTAAGTGATAAAATTAAAAATATAAAACATAGTATATTAGATCGCAAACGTGAACCAAATTTAATTGGTTTAGTATCTGATTATGATTTACAATTATTTCGTGAAGCACAAGCAATATCAAGTGAAAAAATTGAAAAAGAATTTAAAGATTTGGCTGTTGGTAAGGGAATTAAGTAAGTAAATGATATAAATTTAGGTGAAACAATTAATTAAAATAAGTAATTTAATTTTTTAGATATATTTTAATGGGTAAACATCAAATGAAAGTTTGGTATCAATCACCATATCCCGAAGATGTTGCGCGT
Organism: Empis stercorea; assembly: GCA_949752835.1. Taxonomy (NCBI): domain Eukaryota; kingdom Metazoa; phylum Arthropoda; class Insecta; order Diptera; family Empididae; genus Empis; species Empis stercorea. Next base: position 21,647,549 of record OX457089.1, on the reverse strand, counting down.
ATACCAAAAATGTATATTTGTGAATTCTGTTTACGTTATCAAAAATCTGAAATTAGTATGAAAAGGCATTCAACTAAATGTGTATGGCGTCATCCACCCGGTGATGAAATTTATCGTAAAGGTAAATTACAAGTATGGCAAGTTGATGGTAAAAAACATAAACAATTTTGTCAACATTTATGTTTATTGGCGAAATTCTTTTTGGATCATAAAACATTATACTATGAAGTTGAACCATTTTTATTTTATGTAATGACATTGGCTAATTATGAAGGTTGTCACATTGTTGGTTATTTTAGTAAAGTAAATTTCATATAACAATTCGTAATATAAATACTCATTTAATAAGATTTAATTGTAGGAAAAAAATTCTTATCTAAACTATAATGTATCATGTATTCTAACATTGCCACCATATCAACGTAAAGGTTATGGGAGATTACTTATTGATTTTAGTATGTATTCAAATATAATAATTAGAAAATAGAAAATACTCTAATATTAAATTTATAAAAAAAATAGGTTACCTATTAACACGAACAGAAAATAAAATTGGGTCTCCCGAAAAACCATTATCCGATCTTGGTTTAATATCATATCGTTCATATTGGAAAGATGTTCTATTAGATTTTTTATGTAATCGAAATGGAACAACATTAAGCATTAAAGATCTTTCACAAGTAATTCTAAATTAATAATATATATGAAATTTTTCAATTTATTTAAATTTTGAATTGATTTCAAAAAGGAAATGGCAATAAATTCTTATGATATTGTAAGTACACTACAAGCATTAGGTATGATGAAATATTGGAAAGGAAAACATATTGTCCTTAAGAAACAAGTATGTTTATTTTTAAATATGTAAAATATTAAGTTATATTTTTTTTTGTACAAAAAACAGGATGTCCTAGAAGAATATGAAGAACGAATAAAACGTCGGGGAAATTTTCCAAAAATTGATGCATCTTGTTTACGATGGAATCCATTTATTCCCCTACAAACATGTGGTTCGACATAGAATATTTAATTAGGAATTAATTTTTTGTAGTAAGCAAATATTAATTTTATTTTTATTTATAGATTTTTAAATTTAAGGGCAAATGTTAATTTGTCAATATTAAACATAAAATGTATTTTTTATTGACTGAAATAATTATTTTAATTACATTATTAAAGTAGATTTATTATGACAAGTTAAACACATATTATTAAATTCTTAAATAGTTTTAATTTATAATTAAATTATTATACAAATATAAAATTTAATAAATATAAAAACAAAAAATTGATTAAAAAAAATAATTAGTTGTTTTTAAAAATAAAGAATATATTATCTGATCAGTATTTCAAATTAACGATAAATACATTGAAAATTATTTTTGAATCAAGTTCATTTCACTAATTTACTTTATCCTTGCAATCTTTTAAGTATTTAGGTTTTTTCCATCTCTCAGGTATGATTTAAAACAACAAAAAAAAACTTCTTATCTATAAGAAAATTTATTCATAAATTATTCTCTAAGACCCCTACATATATTTATTTAAAAAATTAGTTAAACTAAAACTATTTATTTTAAAGATAAGAAGAGCATCATTGAAATTTTCAGTAAGTTGATAAAGACTACAGCAATAAGATGTTCTATATAATTTTAATTAAAATATAAATTTTGCATTTTTTAGTAACACGAAAATTATTAATAACTAAGAAAAGCTTTTAGTTTTTTATTGTAAACAAAAGAAAAATAAATTATACTCATTAAAAATATGTATTACAATTTGAACATATTAATTATAATATATATATTACTAATTTTTACAACATTATTTTGTGAAACAAAAAAATATAATATTTTAGATGAAATTAAACATATGAGTGAATCTAATTTATTAGACGGTAGCATATATCGATATAAATCCATATTCGATTATCAATACAAATCGTCATTTTCACAAGCTAATATAATGTTTGAAGATGATAAAATTGAAATATTTACAATTATTATGACATTTCGTTATAATTTAAAATACCAATATCCAGAAGTTCTATTTCAATTTAATTTATATGGTGAAAATTCTTATTTAGGTATTGAACATAAATATCAATCCGAACAGGAATTCTCTTTTTGTTTTGGTACTAGAGATAATTGTGGTGATGGATCTATGTCAGCACCAGAAGTAAATTTATTTTAAAAACAAATATTTTTATCAATGCTGGTTTTGATTTATAGATTTTTGATGGAAAGTGGCACACAATATTATTGAAATATAATAGTGGAAATGTTAATGTTTACGTTGATTGCAAAAGAACACAAAATTTTAATATTTTATATAAATCTTTTTCACGTGGTAGTCCATCTTTTGAAGTTAATTTCAAATTGGCAGGATCATATAATATTTATGTAAAAAAGAAAGAAAAGAATAGTACTTCCATTTTTTTGATTAATCTTTATCATTAACTTTAAATTTATTAGATGGACATTTTAGAATTTGAATTGTATAGTGGAAAACATCATCTAAAAAATGATTGCGAAATAAACAAGTCGTATAATAGTCCGATGGAAAGAAATGTAAAATATAATTAATATTATTAATAAATAAATTTTAAATATATAAAATAAATCTTTAAAGAGTGTCGAACGGCAAGAAGTAGTAGCTGGTCAACCTGAATTAGGTGATTCTCGGGTACAATTATCTATTAAATTTCTTTAAAGCTTTAAACAAATATAGTAATATTTACTTTAGGGACCACCTGGAGAAATAGGACCAATTGGACTTCCTGGACTGTCAGGACCAAATGGTTTACGTGGAACAAAAGGGGAAACTGGTGCACCAGGACCAAATGTAATATAAACTTTTAAATTTGAGCTTTGGTCTAATTAATTAATATATATAATATTTAAAAGGTAATATTAGAATCAACTTACAATTATTTTGAAGTCCGCCCAACTGAAAATAAAGGATCAAAAGGAATTAAAGGTGAAAAAGGATACAGTGGAAAATTATCAGTTAATAATATTGATAAGAATGAAGTAACATATTTTATTTCAAATGTAGTTGAAGGTAAATTTGTTATTTAAACATATTTTAATTAAAAAAAAATAAAATCATTTAATGTAATTTGTTGCAGAGTTTTTAGTTAATGGTGTGGAAGGAATAAATTATCCAAATATCGGAATTTTAATTGAGAGACGTCAGACATTAATTTAATTTATATAATTAAAAATTTATTGTTAAACTTGCTTGTTATTACATAATATTATTATTATTGAAATATCGAAATGACCTAAAAATAATTTGAAATTAAAAATAAATATACTATATACACAAAAATAATAGCATTAATTTGATTTTTTATACCAGTATAGTATTCTACTAGTAAGTGATTAAAATATTAAAACGTAATTACGGAATTTCCGTCATGTTATCAAATCATTTTAGATTAATTGGTAATACACCAAAGAAATTTGAATTTGATTAATACTATAAAAAAAGATTGTTACAATAAATTTTGAGATTTGCTAAAATCACAATTGCAATTAGCTAACAAAGTAAATAAAAGGATAGATTCAAAGGGTTAATTCAAATCTAAATGACAATTTACATAATTTTATTATAAAAACAACATCAATTTTGAAATGCAATTTTAGTATTTAATAATCATTCTGAGCTTGATGTTATTTAAATTATATTCAAAATAATATTTAATATATATATTTAATAGGAAATGTGGAAAAATAACAACTCATCAATATTATTATTATTAATTTTAGTAACGATTTGTGAATCTAGAGAATATGATATTTTAGAATATATTAAAGATATCAGTCATACACATGAATATGATATATATAATTATCCAGCTGGTGTACAAACAAATTTACCATCAGAATATAATGTAATTTTTCCAACAAATAAAATAAATAAATTTACATATAAAATGAAATTTCGTTATAATAATCCAATAAAAATGTTTGGTATTCATTTATATGGTCAACATTTTTATATAAATCTTAAACATATATTTTCAACAAAAGAAATTTCCTTTACTATTGGAATGACTTATCAACAAAGTTATAAAGATGAATCATCACAGGTAAGGAAAATTATATGTTTAGTAGATTTTCTGATTAAAAATTGGTCTAATCGATTACAATTAAATACCAATTATATACAATTGAAATTAAAGATTTGATCAGATATTTTATTAAAATTTAATTCTTATGTTTTTCATATAATAGTTTATGTATCCAGAAAGACAAATGACTTATAATTTTGAAAGAAATCAGAATAGTTATTCAGAAGCATTAGTAAAAGCACCACAGGTAAAGAAATTCATAGCTGATGGAAACACAATTTTCCAAATATGAACAATTTTCCAAATATTTTAAACGCTTCAGCGAATTACAAATATTTTGTTATTGTTTAAAATTAATTTTTAATTGAAATTATTAAATTCAAATTTTATGTAGTTTGATGAAAAAATTATTAAAAATCAGAAAATATTTTTCTACTTAATTAGATTTTTGATGGAGAATGGCATACAATGTTGTTCACTTATGATAATGGTGTCATTACAATTGGAGTTGATTGCATGTTGTTAGAAACATTCAAAGGAAACGATTTATCCTTATATCGAGGTCAAAATCATTTTCAAATGACCTTGCTTTTAGATAGTTATCTACATATGGGTGTAAATTATTTCAATAAATTTTAATATAAAATTAATAACTAAAATTTTATAGGTGGAATTCGAAGAAATTAAAATATTCAGTGGAAAGTATAAGGTCTATTGTGATGATAGAAGCCCACAAAATAATAAGGTATTTTTTTTTATATATGTAATTATTTAAAATGAAAATAATTTTTTTTATATAGATTTTATCTGTAGGAGGATTACCTGGTAAACCGGGTCCAATTGGACCGCCAGGATTACAAGGTGAAAAAGGAGAAAGTGGATTAATTGGACCTAAAGGTGAAAAAGGATCACCTGGACCACCGGGATTAAATGTAGCTGTAGGTATCATAATGATATTTTCACAACATAAAAAAATATTATTTTTATATTATAAAGGCCAATGAATCAAAAATAAATGATCACAGCAGTAGAAGAGAATCTGGACTAAAAGGTGTGGCTGCACCACAGGGTGAAAAGGGTGATAAAGGAGATTCAGGTATTGCATCTCTTGATCCTACAAGTAAAACTGAACTTACACAAGTCCTTCTCAAACAATTTCGGAGTAATAATTACACAAATTCATTATAAAATTGAAGATTTTGCCAGATTCTTTTTTTTAGACTTTTTATCAGAAGAACTTGAATATTCGTCCGCAAATTTAACAGGGATTGAACCAATAGATATTGAATTTTGAATATAGTTATAAATGATAATTTATGAAGTATAAGGCAGATTTTCAAAATTCAATATTTAAATTTTATTTTTAATTCATTAAAAATAAAATGAATTTTAAAACTGACTTTCTGATTATTTGTTTTCTTTTAATGGATACCAATTAAAAATTTTTGGTTAAAATAAAAATTGCGTTTTAAATATTCAAACAAATTAATAGATCAAGTTGTAAAACTAAAGACGATGTCGAATGAATTAAGAGGCGAGAATTCCGAAGCCTGAAGGTGAATCTATTTGTCTATTATTTCACGTTAAATTTTAATCTTTATTTTTCAATATTTTGAAGCTGGAATATGATTTCTTTTTTCTTCGTTCTTCCATAAATTGAAAATTGTCTTGTTTTCATTTTATTATAAATCTAAGCTGCATAAGGTTACTAATTACATTTGATGGTATCATTTCAGCTCACTCCATTATAGACAGTAAATTTATTTCGCAGATTTATAAAAAAGTGCATTTAAGCTCAAATCAAAAAATATAATTTCATTTTTCTGCATTGTGTTTGACTAAAATATCTTTCTGTTTTTCACTTTCCTTCATCTTCACCTTTAATTTCTTATTGGGCGCCTGTTCAATTTAATGTGTTGACTGGTGCCTTTAGTGAGAAATTCGATATATTATATTACTTATAAATTACTAATTACTTATTTTATTTTATATATTTCAAAATACTTTGCTAAAAAATCAGAATTTCTTACATTACAATACTTTGCTTGACATGAGTGCAATTAGCGCTTGGAAATTATGTAAATAATATTTGTAGAAATAGTATAATATAATGGAGTTTCTTATATTTCTAGAAAACAAATATTTTAAGAATTTATTTATATATAGAAACATGTTATTTCTTATCAGTAAATATAATCGAATTTAATTCTAAAACTTTTATATAACAACTACATTGAAATATCAAATATATTTTAAATTTATAAAATAAATTATAGATAACAAAGTTAGTAAATATTTATTTAATAATATTCACTAATATTATCATCATTATTCATTAAATAAATTTTTAGTAAATAAATAAACATTACAGAAATAACATGTTCTCTTAAATTTTATTAAAAAAATATATTTGTTATTATTACTTACTAAAAACTAGTAATTAACTATAAAAAATTGATTTGAAAAATAGATTAAAACATTTAAAAATATGTATAATAATTTTGAAATATTAATTTTATTTATTCTATTTTCAATTTATACATTTTTTTGTGAAACTAAAGAATATGATATTTTAGAAAACCTTAAAGATATTAGTAAATCAGAATCTCATGATGATATATATCGATTTCCATCAGGTTTAAATTCAATATTAACATCATCAAATAATGTAATTTTTGGAACTGAAAACATTGAACTAATTACAATCCTAATGAAATTTCGTTATAATTTAATATTACAATATGATACAAAAATTAATTTTGAATTTAATTTATTTGGTGAAAATACTTATTTAGGTATTGAACATCGTTATCCATCGGAAAAGACATTTTATTTCTGTCTTGGTAATAGAAAAGTTTGTAGAGATGGCACTGTAGCAGCACCAGAAGTATTATAATTAAATTTATTTAAAGAAAATATTTCAATTTTTTTTACACAGATTTTTGATGGAAATTGGCATACAATATTATTAGAATATAATAGTGGAAATGTTACCGTTGATATAGATTGTAAAAAAGTTAGAAAATTTAGTCATTTATATAAATCATTCTCACGAGGCAATAAATCATTTGATACCCAGATAAAATTAGAAGGATCACATAATGTTAATGTAAGTTTTTAAATCAAGACTTAGTAAGTTTTTAATTTTTATCTTTTAATAAAAATATTTTTTAGTTGGACATTTCAGAGTTTAAATTGTACAGTGGAAAACACATTTTAAAAAATGATTGTGAAGCAAAAACTAGTAATACCAGTCCCATACCAGCATTAAGAGTAATATAACATATTTAATAGAAAACTATTTTATTATAACATACATTTTTTTTTAAATAAATAATTTATTGAAGGGTGATCAGGGATTAGAAGGAGAACGTGGATTAATTGGTATTCTGGTACATATTATTTCCCTTTAATAAAAATATGGGAATAATATATTTTTTTGATATATTAGGGACTACCTGGTACCCCTGGACCAATTGGACCACCTGGAGTTAGAGGAGCACCAGGTCTAAATGGTTTACCCGGCCCTAAAGGAGAAACAGGATTACCAGGACCAAATGTAACAAAATGAAAGAATAAAATTTAAATTACTTTTTTTTGTACTATAAAATATATTTATAGATAATATCACATCCAACCGGAACTCGTTACAAAATTGGTCCAATTGGTGAAGAAGGACCGAAAGGAATTAGAGGTGAAAATGGATTTAGTGGAATGTTAACGATTAAAAATATTAATAGAAAAGAACTAACCGATTTGATTGTAGATGTATTTGAAGGTATATATACAATATTTATGTTTGCTTCAATATAATTTCAATATTGTTTCCTTTTCAGAGTTTTTAATTTCAGGGGTAGATGGTGCCGAAGACGATAATGCAGGTGTTTTAGTAGCGAGAGGATATGATTAATTTTATTTTGTTATATTTTAATTAAACACTTTTATATATCTATATGCGTGGTCGTTATACGTTAAAATAGTAAAAAATAAAATTTTTTAAGTTGAGTCCAAAAACTTTGTTTTCTTTTGAAATGAAAATATTATTTAATATTGAAATGCTTATAATTTCGATATCGATATGAAATATACTCGTAAAACGATACGTATTCCAATGCATAAATTAATGTTCCAATCCATAAATTATATTTAAGCTATTTCCAAAATAAGTACTTTAACAAATTCTTCAAGTCGTTAATAGTCAAATATAAAATTATAGATAAATAAATAAGTAGAATACCAAATTTCAATACAAATTTTTCAAATATTTTCCCCAAAAAGTGAAATAAAGTTTTTAATTTCCCCAACTTTTCTTTTAAATTTTATAGTAATTTTCTGAAATTTAGTCGAAATATTTGAAAAATATGATTTTTCCATTCATTTATTAGATGATTAATAATTATTAGATTAAAATTATTATATGTCTTGTAATTTCTCACAAATAATATAATTTCAAGAATTATATTATATTATTAATAAATTTACAATTTATTTATACATATTTATTAAATATTTTCATTATCTGCAAAGAGGAATTATTATTTACACAAATAATATTTTTTTTAAATTAAATCTCTAGAGATTAGTAATGTTTTGAAATTCTTCTCAATAAGCTGGATTATTTATAATTTGTGTACATATTAATTTAATAAACGCTATAAGATGTATAGATACCTAAATTTATTGATATTATTATTAATTTTTAATCTTTTGACATTTTGTAATGGCCGTGAATATGATATTGTTGAAAATCTCAAAGATTTAACTAAATCACATAATAATAATATATTGGTATATCCATCTGGTTTAAAATCAACATTATCATCATCATATAATATGATTTTTGGTACTGATACAATTAATTCATTTACATATAAAATGAAATTTCGTTATAATAATCCAATTGAAATGAAAATATTTCGAATTTGGTTATTTGGTGAAAATATTTATTTAGGATTAGAACATTTATATCCAGAAAAACAAATTCATTTTTGTATTGGTACAAGAAAAACATGTGCAGAAGGATCTGTAACATCACCAGAGGTAAATATAAAGAATGAAAAATTGAAGATAAATATAAATAAATAAAATTAGTCTAATGGGATGCCAATTGGAATAAGATAGGCAATTAAACTGCTGTTGAATTATCAAGAAAATGAGCGTAAAATTGGACTTAAATAATTAACCTGAACCAGTTAATTGTAAAATTAAATCATTCGAAGCAAAATATAAATAATGTAGAATATGTTCCAAGCTTAAAACCTAGAAATTTATAGATTTCTTAAGAGATTTTAGTCAAACTGAAAGATTTAATGCAAGGTACATTTAGAAAATCATAATAATTGATACCCCAACAAGCAACGGCTCTGGCATATATAAAACAAATCCGCTATTTTCGGATAAGAAATTCGTAATGATCTGGGATTGGGATTGTAAGATGTTTGTCTACCAAAGTTTGATATACATACATTGAAATTCTCATCTTGCCATGACGTTAATTGAAACACTGCCGTAAGAAGTAATCAGAGGATGATCTGTGAATCTGGAGATTAACTTAAAATAACTTTAATTAATTGCATATACATTTTACGTCGCAATGCACTATATCTCGCTGCATAGATGTTATGTTGACCCCTAACGAGCCTAACATATAGTCAAATCTAATTTAATCTAATCTAAATTTTAAAATTATTTTTTCAATCAAAATATTTTTATTAGATCTTTGATGGAAAATGGCATACAATGTTATTAACATTTAAAAATGGAATAGTTGACCTTCAAATAGATTGCAAAATGGGAAAAACATTCAGTAATTTTCGAAAGAATTTAATACGTGGTCAGACATCATATGATATGATATTAAAATTAGATAGCAATCAAGTTATGAATGTATTTAAATAATTATTTATTTATAAAATTTGTGAAAATTAATTTGATGTAATTTTAATAAGTAGGTCGAATTGGAAGAATTTAAATTATATAGTGGATCATACAATGCAGAATGTGACGATGTAAATAATTCAATACCTAAGAATGAACTAGCACCACGTTCCAAGGTGAAAATATTGTAGTAAAATAAAACTAAAATTCATTTAATATTTGTCTGTTTTTTTTAAAGGGTGAACCTGGACCAAGAGGACCTCCAGGACCTAATGTACGTGTAATTTTGTTTTATTTCAAATTATATAAATTTAAATATAACAATTAATTATAAGTATTTTTAGGGTTTTCCAGGATTACCTGGTATTACAGGTCCAATTGGACCACCAGGATTACAAGGCCCTAAGGGTGAAAATGGATTAATTGGGCCGAAAGGTGAAAAAGGAGCACCAGGACCAGTTTGCTCAAATGTATAAAAAGTATTTTCACAAACTCATATGTAACCTAATTTTTTTTCTTCATTTTTTCCAAAGTCACAATTTGAACCAGCTGATAGTAGCACACCAATTACATGTGAAATGGGACGACAGGGTGAAAAAGGTGAAAAGGGATATTCTGGAATTTTAACACTTGATCCTACATATAAGACGGAATTTAGAAAACTAATTCGAGATGTTTTAAAAGGTTAAAATATCTAATGTAAATTTTGTATGTTATTATTTTGACTTTGATTTTTTTTATGATTTTTAGAATTTTTATCCGATGAACTTGATCATTCAGCGACAAATTTAAAAGGAATTGAACCAATGGATATCGATTTTTCAATTTAGAAGAATTGTTATTGTTATTGTAGATACTATTGCGATTTCATACATATTTCATTTGATAAATTAAATATATGTTATATGTACATACAAAAATTTATATGGTTTTGTTAATTATATATTAATGTTAATACTTACAACATAAAGAAATTTGAAATTTCTTAATCCAATTATTAACTTTACTATAACAAACTTTTAGCTAAAATAAAAGCGAATCAATTTAGTAAAACATACTGATTTATAAAAAGGCATACTGATTTATAAAAAAAATATTTAGAAAGTCTTCACAATCCTAATTTGAATAAGTATATTAAGTAAAAGTTGGTCTGGTTTATTAAAAAATTTATTAAAATAATTAAAAATTAAAAATTATTTTCGTTTTACCTTAATTTCGAATTATATAACGTCACTTTAATAATCGTGTTTGGAAACCTGAAAATTTAATAATCATCACCATAAAGCTGATATAGTATACAATAATTTGAAGTGAAGATGTTACAACAATTTGAAGTCAAGATAAGGGTAAGAAGTTATATTGGAAGAATCAATCTCAGCTCAGAATATTAAACTATAAAAGCATTAAAATTATAAGAAGTTTAACTTTCAATAATCTAGAAAGTTAAATTAAAAATAGCTTTAGAATTAATTAATTTATTTGGAATTTTGAATTTAATTGTTCATTGGAATTTTAAAAATATTAAAAAATATCAAAAAATTTTATGTCACTCACTCAAAACACGAGCATCACATAATTTTTGGGAAAAACCTCTATATAATATTTCTGACCTGTGCAACAACAAAATATATAGGTATATATACATATTCTAGACTATGATAAGGTTAAATGAATGAGATAAGCTAGGAATTGAAATGTAAATATAGCGATAATACTTTAAGATTTTTCATATAAAAAGAACATAATATTCTAAGTGCAAATTCAGTATTTATAAATCACTCTTCTTGCAACATTATATTTTAAAACATTTTATTATACATTTATTTTTTTTGTTGTATAGTTATACTATCTTAAGGATATATCAAAATGAAATTTATTGTAAGTTTTTTAATGACACAGAAAATATTTCGCTTTAAATTCGAAGTGATTAAATTTTATTTTAAAAAATAAATTAATTTATAATTTCAGGTCGCAATCCTTGTTTTTACTTTAGCTATAAATTGTTTCGCAGATTTAGTAGTAGTTGGTCCAGAGGGGCAAGTAGCTGGTGTTGGTAGACAAGGACTTTATGCTAGGGATAGTGTTGGTCAAACAGCTACACTTAATGGTAATGGTGCATATGCCCGTGATCGATATGGACAAGTAGCTTATACAGGACGAGAAGGTGCATATGCTCGTGATCGGCAAGGAAATGTTGCTGCTGATATATATTAAAAAAAAAATAATTTTGTTAAGTGAAAATGAAATTTTTCTAAATAAATTTTATGTTTGGGTATATAATAATAATGACAATATTTAAAATACATTTTAGAAATTAATTTAAAAAATTGTATTTGTAAGCAAAACATTAAAAAATAAATAAAAATTTTATTATGACATTTTCACCTTAAAAACAAGTTGATTAAATTTTTACATTTAGTTTGGAAAAATTTAATTTATAAATTTACTTGGACATGTTTTATTTAAAATTTAATTTTCAAATGAAATAAAATTAATTTGTTGCCATTATCAATTTGAAATATTGACCGAAAAGATTATTTATAATTAATAAGAACGTAAATTTTAACCCTTCGGTTCTACAATATTTCCATTTCGTTATGATTTCATCATATTTTTTTAAAATTCTTTTGAAAAATTTAATGCTGATAAGCGGCTTAGCGTAAATTTTGGGAAATAACTTAAAATAAAATTAATTATTTTATTAGTTTTTTAACAAAACATTTTTTATTTATAAAATTCATGAATTTACATTTTAAATTAAATTTTAATATAATTATCCCTGATTTCTTCGGCCTTCAATTTATTGCTAATCAAACTATCAAATCATTATAATGATTTTCTTCTGCTTGATTAAACGAAAAGAAGATAACTAAATATGTAATACTTGAATGAAAAATCTAAAAAATATATAAAAATTAAAATTTATATTAAAAAATATTCATTGCAAATCATTTAAGAAGTTCACATTTCTGAGCATTTCTAAGTCGATCACAAATAAGCTTCCAGCTGTAATATTAAAATTTGACAATTTAATTTGAAGTGAAAAATTTTTAATCTATAATAAAAAATAATTAAAAATTATATAAAAAAATCAATATATTTTGTTCAAAAAAAGTTTCGACTTACAAATGAAGATAATTGAATCTTATCAAAATTATTATTAATTTTATGTAAATTTGGTGCTAATGATTTAATCTAACAAAATGTATTAATAAAATATTTCATTTATAATTTGTGAAAATTATTATAATTACCTCTTTATTACAAATATAACAAACATATGACCATATAAATATTGTTGAAATTAAAGGAATTATACAAATGATTCCTTCTAAAATTGAAATATTTTATTAATAAATATTTTAGTATTGTAGCAATAATATTGAAATACCAATTGTTCCTTGGCCATTTCGAATATTATAATAAAAACTTATTAAAATATAATAAAATGAAACTACAATACAAATGTAAAAATTTAAAATACCAATTAAATTACTCAATGTAAAACGTTTTTCAATTAATATATGAAATTTTTTTAATAATATAAAACTTTTTTTTATATTAATTAACTGAATTAATAAATAATTTTTTGAATTTTGACAAAATTTCATATTATACCCGGGACACACCAAAATTGAAAACCTAAGTTTTCGCGAAAACTAGATCTAAAAACTTTTATAGTGACACACCAGAAATGGAGCGCGATTTCGTTTTCGAATGTCAAATTATGAAAATTATTTATTTAAACAACTCTACGTAAAAACCAAAAAAATTAAAAATAGTAATTATTTGTTTTTAATGTCTAATTTTGATTTAATTATATTAAAAATTATTTAATAAAAATGAATTTTTCTTGTTTTTTTTTTTAAATTTTCGATTTTTTTTTTATTTTTCACAAAAATGGCTACTTTTGTATGGAAACTTAGCTATGCCTACTTCAAAAATACATATCTTCTATTTTGTAATAGATGGCGCTAAAATATATTTTCGTGAAAACCTTAAAAATTTGTAGATTTCGTGTTTTCAATTTATTCCTGAAAACTGTACTAAACCTTATAAATTTCCATTTTTGAACTTTGAAAACACGAAAACTGAGTTTTCGGTCCTGTGTGTCCCGGGTATTATTTAAATTATTCAATTCTTTACGGATTTTTATAAATTTATCATTTAATATTAATATATAAAATAATTGATAATTAATATAAAAACGTATCATTTGATTACTAAATAAATGACATAAAAAACCTAATGTCCATTGTAAATTATATTGATAAATTGCCCCAATTATAAATATTTCTGGTAATATACCAAAACATGTTAATAAAATTATTATTAATAAAATTCGTATTAATAAATTTGAATTATTTAATATTTTTATAAATTTTTTATTAAATTTATCAATTTTATAAATTAAATTGATTATATTTTTATCTAATTTATAATAGAAAAGAGATTCAAAAATTGCAATTATATGATTAAAAATTGGTAATAAAATTTGACATAAATCAAGTAATTTACCAACAAATGAATCACTATATACTAATATATTTATATATATAAAAATAATTGTAATAATTATTATTAAAATAAATAAGGATATTAAATTAATTGCAAAAAAATATGTTTTATTAATTTCACTTATTTTAAAACCAATTAAATGAATGAATTTTATGAAAAAGTTTAAGTCACTGATCGTAGAGACCATGTCAGTTTTAATATCAAGAAATGAATGTTAAGTATTTATTTTTTATAGAATAAAGTTAGTGCTTGTGATTCCATTAATATAAGTAAGAAACTAATTAATATTGTTAATAAGGAAGAAACTAATTAGTTCCATTTGTTGTTATATGTTGAATATTAATTCGTATTTGATGACTGATTGCCTTTTGTGCTGTCACATTTTAACAATTAAAATTCATATCTGAGTATACTCAAAATTAAGTTACAATTAAAATATACATAAGATGCACTACATTTTAATAGGAACATTAGTGACAATTTACAAAAAAGTATCAATCTGAAATCACAAAAAAACCCAATATACTATCAGACATTTATAATTCAAAAGAGATAAGGATCAAGAATCATTTTTAAAGGCTAATTTTCTATTTGGTGTGAAGTCAATATATAGAATGAAACTACCTTTAGGTAAAATAGAGCAATTGGTATTTCAATATTATTGTTACAATACTAAAATATTTATTAATAAAATATGAAAATGAAATTTTTCTAAATAAACTTTAATTCATATTGAAATTGAACTTTAATTCATATGTTTAATTGAACTTTAATTCATATGTTTGTTTAAACGTGGTTAACCATTCCAAAAATATAGTCTTTTGTTGATAGCCTCAGGAGGCCAAAAATTAATGATTCCATTTGGAGATTTATATATGTACATAAATTTCCACATGGATTCGATTAATCATTAATTTCTCCTCAATATTATTATTAAAAAAATATTTTTGACATATATACTTAAAAAGTTATTTCAATTTCATTAAAGATTATATTTGAAATTTATTTATAGGTATCGTCAATAAAAGGTTATTTATAGGTCAATAATATGCGTACTCAATATTATTATTTTTGTATATTATAATTAAGTTTTTGTGCATCAATTACACATACTATAAAACTTTGAGATAAAATAGTTAGTTTTCATAAAAATTCATAAACTATCTTATTTTACAATCTTTTTGATTCTAAAATTTATAATAACAACAATTTATATAGAGATTTAAAAAAATATTTTGATTTATTTTAATTTATATAAAGATTTCAAAAAATAAAAGAAAAAGCTTTAAATCAAAAATCCCTCCACTTCAAGTTATATTAAAATTTCATGTTTTTTTTATAAATTACTTTTGTGATATAAATAAAATATATTTTGATTTTGAAAATTAAATTAAATATTAAAGACATTATTATTATTAATATTATTCGTTTTGATTTTCTTATCAAAAAAAAGGTCAAAATTAATATTATCACTAAAAGTTCTTTTTCTTTCATAAATTCTTGACTCATTTTATTCAGCAGACAAAAATCGGAATCAAATTCCATTATGAGAATTAAAATGAATCGAATATTAGTAAGTGTTTTCAATTAAATGAAAAATAATTACATATATTCAAAATAATTTTAAACAACTTTTTTAGTCAATATTTTTTGGTCTTTTTGCTTTAATAAATATTATTTATGGTGCTGCAATTGAAGTTAGTAAAAATGATGTAAATAATATTATTCTACTACCATCAATAACAAAAAAATGTGATGAAATAATGGATAACCATTTAATTCAAATTCGAAGTATTGGTGACAATAAAAAATCAGCCAGTAATTGTGGACATGGTGGTGGATATTATGAAAATGATAATCGATATCGTTTAGAAATTTTATCATAAATAAAGATTTCTTCAATTACATATATATAATTAATTTATATTTTTAGTTTAATGTGCGCAGCAGTTTCTTTTTTCTGTAGTTATGATGCTTAACAGTCTATGAACTCGACTATACACATGAAGCAATTAATTCTTGTACATAGGTATATATCAGTTTCATAGACCTTGCATAAAGTTATTGGATTTACCAAAGAACAAGTTCCCAATTTGTAATAAAAAAATTTTTTTATAATGATGATATTAAGTGAGACCTTTTGTTAGTGCTTCACTATACGTCACTATACCAGATATTAAATACTAAATAGACTATTACAGTTTTCTTAAATTATAATTGATTTCCGGGAGAGTCCATAAATTCAGTTCAATACATTAAAAAAAATAGATTAAATGTTTTATATTTTTTTAATAATGTTTATAAAAATAAAATGAGAATCAGAATATTTGTATGAAAATTAAAATGAAAAAAAAAATGGGAAAAAACAAAAAACGATAGTAAAATAAAACTTATTAAAATAATGTGTATGAAGGTAAATTGAAAATTCCAATAAAAAAATATTTAATCAACTGGTTTTTTTATTATTTATACGCTTATATCGAATTAAGAGAATATCAGTAGCGTTAAATTGAAATCAGTGGCGTAGAATTTCAAGTATATAATTTAATTAAACAAATGTGAAGATTCTGACAAATTTCCATTTGAAATAACTTCAAAGGTTAATGAAATATTGTTCATACTGAAGAGTTCTATTCCATTTAAGAGATTAATTGCTCATTGCCTCAAAATTTGTGATATGCTATGGTAACAGACTTGTGTAAAAGTTGATTGCCAATTATAGAAACTAGTTCAAAGTACATTTCCTAAGATGATTCATGAAGTATTAAATATTTACATGTCAAATTAAATAATTTTTTGAATTATGGCTGATTCAGTTCCTTTTGTAATGAGACGCAGCTGCGTTTTATATCTAACTCAAAAGTATTTGCAAAATTAAACTCTTTATATTTCTACTGCAAATTTTTAAAATTTAAATCAAACACTAATTTATATTAATTAATATTGCAAAACAAAAATCAAAATATTACCATTAAAATATAATTTTTATTATAATGATGTTAAATTCTTACTAATTAGTACTACAACTCTTGTAATATTAATTATGATCGCCGTCACTGCAAAACAATTATATTTCATATACTATTTTACTCATATAGATTTTTATAGTGTGATTTACCTACGCAAAGAATATAATATTTATATTTTGTTCTTATAAAAATCTTTCTATAAAAACTTAAGTTTATCTTATAAATTAAATCAGTTTAATTTTGAATATTGGAAACTTTATAATTTAATTAAATCATTTACAAAATTATAAAATAATGAAATCGATTTTGGTAATTTTAATTAATTTTTTTTTGTTAAAGTGATTTTAATTGAATAATGTTTTGTCTCTTCAGGTTTTAATTTGCTTATTTTTATCAAAATTATCATTAGTTACATCTTATCCGTACAATATTGTGGATATAGCACATCAAAATGATAAAATTCGTTCAAAACGTGATATAGTTAGTGATGAAAATAGAGATGAAAGAAATTATAAATTTGAGTTATATGGCAAATTTCTTGAACCTTATGGTACATTATCAAGGACGAATTAAAATGAAGAAAAAATTAAGATTTATAAAAAAATAGTATTAATTTATTTTATAGTTTAATTATACATAGTTTATAAAACTTTGTAAATATATTTTCAATAATAATTTAAATTGTATATAATTACTATCATGACTTTAAGAAGACTTTTTCCAACATAAAATAATTGAAAAATATTGAAAAGTTTGTTTAATTTAATTTTGTCCAATTTATATTAATACCAATTTCTTTTCAGAATTTTTTTTTCTACACAACACCATGGTGGGAATTGTCAAAAATCTGTGGTGTAGGAAATTGGTGTAGGAAATATTGTTCATACTTGTATTACACCCTAACAAAATTCTTTATAATTTTAAATTGTTATACTTTTATCCATAATTTGTGATTAAAACATTATTTAATTGACAAATAGTATATATTTCCACTTTAAAAAGTTAAAAAAAAATTAATTACTTCTCCACTTTCTACACCTTCAAATTTGAGGGTGTAGAAAAGTGTACAGTTTTTCTAGGCGCCGATTTAAAAAAAGTGTAGAAAGTGTAGTCAAAAGAACGCAAAAATTTTCTACACCATGGAGGGTGTAAGAAAGTGTAAGAAAGTGTGTCTGAAAATAAATTGGTATAATTAAAACACATCGTGGCCAATATGTTTTTTTTCAAATTTCAATTCATTGTTTTGGTAAAATTAATTTTAATTGTGTTTATTTATAAGATAAAATTAAGAATAAAATAATTGAAAACAAAATTTAAAAGAATATTTTTTAATACTAAATAAATGTTAAAACCTTCTATTACATTTGTACCAGGAAATCAAATATTTTGTATATGAATCGCAAAACAATTTATGAATAAAATTAAATTGTTAATTTGACTGTCAATATGAAACTTACTAATATAATTAATCCTTAATTGCCGAAGTAATATGTTAATTACTTTTAAAATCGCATCAAGGTTTATTTCTTGCCCTGCTATAGGGGATTCCATAATTACATTAAAACAAATTCAATTAAGAAAATGCCTTCTATTAACTATATGTATATGTATTAATTAATTTACAGAGATTTGAGAAGATTTGGTATTTAATTTATCGGTACAACAATTAGTAAAAAACTAAACCAAATAAAATCAAACATGTGAAAATTCAAAAGTAATAGTTATTAGTATCTCTAAGGACATAGTTCGGCTCTGGTTCGCTCTGGTTGAGTGAGTAAATGATTACATATATATGTCTAATTCGATTAAAGTCATATTTCAAATTTAATTAGGTACAAATATTTTTCTTGTAACTTTTTTTTAGTTTCAAAAATGTCCTTTAAAGAAAATATTCAGATTTATTTACAAATTTTCTCTATACAAATTCTGTACAATAATCATAAAATTAATTATTTTCTAATAATTTTAAATTTGCTATTTATATTTTTAATGTTTTTAATTCAAATTATTTATTTTGATGAAATCTTTGTATTTAATCAATATTTTATTATGATATTGTTAGATTTTATACAAAATTGTGCAACAATTGGTTTACATTTAATTCTAATTATTGAAACACTTTTTAATTATCAATCAGAAATTGAAATTTGGTTAAATATTGATGAAATTGAAATAATTATTAATAATTTTAATATGGAACAAATAAATGATATCAATTTAAATCAAATATTTTTTAAGAATTTTTGTATAATTATATTATTTGGTACAATTTCTGATATTTTCATTATTGCTGGTACATATAAAGGTGCAAGTGCATGGAGTTATGCATGGATGACTCGTATTTGGACACATTCAGTTGAACATTTAATGTTTTTACATTTTATGTTATATGTTTTTTATATGACAGATCGTTTAAATAAAATTACAAAGGAATTAAAAGATATTTCAAAGAATTTTCATAAATTTGATACAAAAATAATTTTAGATCGTTTAATTAATTTGAAAAAATGTCATCTATTAATATGGAAATTAGAAAGAAAAATATTAAAAAGATTTCAATTTTCATTAATTTCACATTTAATTTTTTATTGTATATGTTTAACAATAATGCTATATTTTTTTTGGACCCGATTAATAAATAATAGTTTTGATTATATTTTAGGTAAATTTTCCAATAATATCAAAATAATACGAAAATTTATACAATTTTTCTAGAATCTGAAATGTGTGTTAATTCATATGCTTTGGTACTTTTTATGGTGGCAAATGCAGCCGAAAAATATCAAAATCAAGTTTGTATATAAGATAATTCAATTGTCATAATTGAAAATTATGACAATTGAATAAATTGAATTTTACTATAGGCATCGAATGTTGCACCATTTCTACATCAAATTACAGAAAAAACATTAAATCAAGAAATTCGATCATTTGTTTATTTGTTTTCATTACAAATTAAATTATCTGAATTAAAAATTGCTGCAGGACATGTTATTACCATTAGTTATAATTTATTAACAAGTGTAATTAATTTTCAAGTAAATTTTAATATAATTTTTTATTAATTCTTAAATTATTTTTTTTACAGATTGTTTATGATGTTACAACATATTTAGTCGTTGTCGTTGGGCTTAATTAAATTTGTTTCATCAATAAAGGAACCGTTTTTAATTCAAAAATAACGTTTGAAATTTAATTCGAATTTGAAATTTAGAAAAATTGTCGAATATCAAAACCTCATACTTTGATTTGTACAATTTTTCCAATAGATGTCTCTATTTTCTCCATAAGAAATAAATATTTATTTTATTTTGGATTGAGGTTTCTAACTGTGTGTATATTTTGTAAATAAAATTTGACAAGTTAATTTGGCATTTTAATATTTTGACATTTCAAGACCGTTGAAAGGTCAGTAATTTTATATACTGACCTTTCAACCTACGAATAAGAAATATATCATATATGGAAGTGGCATAAATGTTCCCTCTCTTTTTAACACATTAAAATTTTAATATATTGAAAAATTGTTTATGAAGCCACGATTTTGGTAGTTCTCTTTCCTTTTGCTCGACGAAGTGTCAAATTAATAATATGAAAAATATTATAACAGCTGATTTTAGATTTACAGGGCTGGCTTATTTTTTTAAGTTTAAGAGTCTCAATATAAATTAACAATATTAATTAAGCTAAACAAATTACTCTATTTTACTTTCCATTTGTATAATTATCGTTGCGGACCTAAAATATTCCTTAGGATGATCTTTACTTGTATTTTTCAAAAAAAAAAAAATTATCTCCTTAAAAATTGATGCCCGAATTAAAAAAAACCTAATTAGCAAAAAAAGAGACAACTATACCCGGCGTGGCTTCAAATTTTTATATTTATGCCCTATCCATATATCTTCTATATCCCTCTAAGAAAATTTACGGTCCGCTTTTAGCGGCTCGCAACCACGCCGTCTTTTTTCATATATTCAGACTTCATTTTCGTGCCGTATTTTGCGGCTCTAAAACGCAACGCATAATACGAATCGAAAATAAACCGCTTTAGCGGATCTAAAGAGTAATATGACTAATCAATTAATATAAAATTATATTTATGGCTTTCTTGTGTCTTTGTTCTCATTATTATTTTGTTTGTCAGAGTGTTCATAGTGTGTGGAATATTTTTTTGGTAAATATTTAATGTATTAAATTATATATTAAATTAATAATTTATAAATAATCTAATAATTTTTGTTTTTATTTTCAGATTAAAATATTAAAGGGCTTTTGTGATAATTCATTGGATATATATGTGAAATTCTGCCTAAAAATGATTAACAGATTAAGCTGTCTGTAAACTTTCCTGGTTTGGGAAAAATTAATGAAACATTGTAGTTGCAGTCAGTCATTTCAAGATATTTAAAATACAAAATATTTATATATTATGATAATTGTGTTGATAATGTAATAAAATACTAAATATTTTATTAAAAAATTAAAGTTTTTGGATTTTATTTTAGGATTATTTATAATTATTTTAAGCGGTTCGAAATAGAGCCGAAAAGGCGGCATAAATTGGAGCCGAAAAGGCGGCATAAAATTGAGCTACAAAAGTGGCATAAAATTATGCCGCAAAAAGCGGTGTAAAATTGTATCGCAAAAGCGGCATAAAAACATTACGCTTTAGCGTGCCGTCTTTCATTTCAATTTCCATACGCCCATGGGAACAGAAACGGTCCGCTTTAACGCCGTAAAGGCGGTTCGAAAACGGAGTCTTATATAGGAAAATGACTACATTTTTATGCCGTTTACGGCTCGCTTTTCTTAGAGGGATCGTTGCTTTCAACGTCAGCTATTCAAATTTTTGATCAAAGGAATCAAAAAAAAAACTAGCAAATGTCAAAATTTCATCGTGAAATAATGTTCTGAACATTATTTCACATGAAAAATAATCAGGAGACTTCTGCGCGCCATCTGTTGATAAGCACAAAATTCATTATTTTTTACGATTTTTTCACAATTTTTTCACGCGAGCTCAGTACTACTTGAGCGAAATCAGGAGCGAAATTTTTCATTTCTGATTTCACGATGTCAAATTTGTATGAAAATTTAATTTCATTCGAGCACAATACTGAACTTTAAGAAATTTAACTTAATTTTAAAAAATTAATCAAAATTTGCAATTCGTCAGTAGTGAAAATTTTAAGAAAGAATTTATTTAAATAATTTTTTAATTTAATTAATTAAAATCAAATAAAAAGATTATTTTTATTATATTCGAATGAGAGAATAGATTTATTTATTTTATTTTATTTATTTATTCATGTTCTCAAAAGGAGCAATTTGCTCATACAGAGTGTATTTATAAATATAATTATGTAAATGATGTTAAAATATATTGTAAAATGAATATAATGATTGTAAGAAAAAAATTAAAATGAAATATTATACAAATTGTGCGAATGATTAGAAAAATTTAATTGGTAACAATACTTTAATGATATATAGAAAAGTAACAATAATAGTTACCTTACGTAAATGATATATAGAAAAGTAACAATAATAGTTACCTTACGTAATATAAGAAATATTTTTTAATGTTGATCTTGAAAGAATTTAAATTTTAAATTTAAAGTTTTTATATGAAATATAGATGGTTGTCTTCTAAAAGTTATAGTAATATCGTGACTTTATTAACCCAGATTTTTGAAAAACTTACCACCACAGAAATGTATACGGCGTAAATATAAGTATCATTCATTATATTAGACTCATTAGAGTAACCCATTTCAGAATTTATAGAAATTGTAATTAATAATAAAGCTAAAGAAATATATTTATTAATGAAAACTAATAAAAATGTGTACACCTACACCTTTAATTTATATTAGGAAACTTAACTGCTGCTAATTATTAATCCAGAATGTATCAATTGTAGCAATTAATTTTGAAAAATATTTTAATTTTCATTATTCAGAATCTGTCACTTTTTCCAAAAAAAGTTAACACTTTTATTTATTTCAACTATAATGTAAATGTTTATCATCACATTGAAATAATTAAAATTTCTATTAAATATACTATAATTTGAAAATCCCAAAATCACTGTAGTCTTAACTCTTAATCTTAATAACGAATTCATTAATAGCTTTTCATCATGACAGCAAACAAACAAAATATGCTGTCAAATAAAAATGCACTCAATTTCATAATCGAAAGAAAGCAATGGAATAAAACACTTTTTCTCACATATTAAACTTTTTTTTATCGAAAAAATAACCACGAATTTTATTAAATTTATTAGTAAATATTATTCATTAAACATGAATTTTATTATTCCGTAATTTATTTAATTTATAAAAAAAACCCGAGGACACAAAATTCTATACGAATTTTTTCTAACAAACTGTCAAATCTTCATTATTTTTCTCGTTATTTTTGGCGCGAAAATTTTTCAATATAATGATAATTCAATGAAAATTTTCAATATAAATAAAATACAATTTAAATGACAATTTGTGATATGTTAATACCTGAATTGGGAATTCTTAGAAATTTTCTGATATTAAAAATAGTTTTCCAATTAAATTAATTAAAATCGTGGTTATTTTTACAGTTTAAATAGATTTTGTAGATGTAAAAAGTAATTTAATTGGTTTGGAATAGAAATTTATTGACATAATGAGAAAATTTAGCTGTTATTTTGGTTTATTTTCGGATTTGCAATTTTAACAAATTTAATCGATTGTGAAAATCTAAATATTTAGAAAATTAATTATTTACAAAATTGCAAAATTTCATTAAATATTGTAATTTTTCTCAATTTTAATATCGAAGTGGAAATAAACATTTCTATCTAAACAATTGTGTAGCAAAATACAATAAATTTATATATGTGTTTTGAATATTTGGAACAGCAAATATTGATAAATAATGAACCGATGCAATTATCTCAAAAAACGTCATATGTAAGTGCAAATTTTCATATTAAATTTATTATTATAATTTAGCTAATTTATTAATATACTATTATACATTTTACCATTATTATTTTATTTTATTCAAATATTTAAAAAATCTCTTTATGTACATTATGGAATTCTCAATGTTTCACTATTTTCTATTCATCAAAATTAAAACAAAAATGTTCTCAAATTTAATTTTTCAACATTACATTCATTTTGTTTTTGTCCACAATAATTGCAGAAGATGCTATAGCAACATTGCCCTTAATAAAACGTATACTGAAATCTTAAATGATTTAATTTTAATTCAACAATATCTCAACAATATAATTTTAATTCAACAATACATATCTTAAATGATTTAAAATTCAACAACATTTTTCGATGCAATCGTCCAATTGTGTATCATCAAACCACCAAACATTTTTCCTTCATTCTTCTTTATTTGCCACATTTTTAAACTCCCAATAATATTTTAATTAAAATTAAACACAGATATGTTTTATCATTTATAAATTTATATCATTATCATTTGATATCATTTTTCCAACATTTTGGAAGACCCTTTTTTATATATACATACCGAAATGTTTGCAAATGTTACAGCATCCTGTCGAACAATTATGTAAAATCATAAAACGCATTTGCATAATAAAACACATATATAGATATTTCAGAAACCTACGAAATATAAGAATATTCTAATTCTACTAGTTCTACCAAAAAGTTACGATCATTTGAAACAAAATGATACGAAATGAAACGAAATTCTGAAATTAATTAAAAATGATAAATTTTTAATTAAATTCTTATGAAAACTACATACATAAAAGTATACGAAAACGATCTTGCCATTACCATTATCCTTACATTAGGAAAATTGATCATTAAAGAAACTTCATAATTACGGAAATTTATTTTAAGAAAACTTATTTTATTTGGTAGGGCAATTGTTATTAGGGAAATTGTTTCTTGATTTTAGGGAAATTATTATTAGGGTAGGGATAGGGAAATGACAAACTTTCCACAATTCGAATAAAATAAAAATAAAGATTTTTCAAAATACGAAAATCCTCAAATAATTCCCTTTATTATAAATATAGTGGTTTGAATCCATTCTGTTAGTACGATTTACGATATAAAAAAAAATTAGATTCGAAAATAAGAAATTTTTTAAATATACCCTGCGGTTTCGTCAGAAATTATATAAAAACTAAATTATACAGGGAATTATTTAGTACTAGAACCAAATCGTTGTGTATCAGAAAAATTAATATTAGTTCTCGTACTGAACACTTGACGAGTTCTTTGCGGTTTTTTCCTTCCAGTGCTGCCATCTATGAAAATGTAATTGTGTCATATTTTTTCAATATTCCAGTTTTCCAGGATCCACATAAAAACTGGAAAACACCATTTAACGTTCAAATATTCAAACAAACTAAGTATTTTTCAGTATTTCAGTATTTTTCATTTCATAATCGAAAGCAATGGAATATTTCAATTATGTAAATGTTAATTAAGAAATCAAGGGATACGCAAATGTTATTTTCGATTCACGGACAATTCGTAGAAAAACAATCCGTTTCCGTTGAATATATGTACTTTAACTTTAAAATATATTAATATTATAGTTATGAAATTGCAAGAGAAATAAAAATGTAAAATTTAGATTTTCAATGGGCCACAGCGGAAAAATATATTCAAGTTATGAAATTACAATTAATCAATTAATTAAAAGCAAGAAGTCATCAATTAATTCTATATTTTGTATATAACAAAACAGCATAGATCGTTCGTTATATTTCATTTCACTACATTAAAAAAATTCGACGGTAAAGGAATTATACACGCATTCTTCGACAAATCATGACTGGTTTTTCCTAATTCTGCCTTTGGAATCCATTTTCTATCCTAGCAGTACGACTTCTACCAGTATATATTTTTCGTTTTAACTAATGTGCCATACAAAGCCTTAATTCTTATATTTACTTATTATGAAATTAGTAGTATCTCCGACATGTTGTTGTTGAGATTTGAATAGTTTTGGTTACCAATAGCTAACACCAATTGACTTACTAGAAAAGGGTTAAAGTGTTGCAGTTAGACATTTCTGATTTCTCCACGATAAACTAAAAAGAAACTTATGATTTGGAATCTATATAAAATTAGTATAGATTTTTCTGTAAATGCGGAAGAGAATTTCAGACACCAGTAAGAGGTACCTCAGGTCATATCGAAATGGTGAAACAAGAAATTTAAAATTTTAATTTAATATTTACCACAATTCTCTTTTCACTGAACTTGTTAAAAATATATTTAGTTATATTTGTAATCAAAAAGAACCTTTCGATTTGACTCAATTTCAATTAAGAAAGATTTCTTCACAGTTTACTTATTATTCTTAATTCTAAGAAGAAATTATTAGATCTGTGTTGAAGAACAAAGAGATTTTATACAATATCAAAAAATTAATATTTCTTATACTTCTATCTTTTATAAATGTATCTAATTTTAAATTTTATAATTCAAATTCTACAAAGATAATAAATTCATTTTTTTTTATCAATAGACACTTTTAGCAATAGATACATTTTGTATCACTTAATTAATTATTTTATTTTTATTTACTTTGTTGTGTATAATATTCATTCATTCAATATAAAATTTACTTTATAGTATAATATTCATTTGTTTTCTAAATTTTTCAAATTTAATGTTATTTAAAGAATTAGTGAAAATATCGTAATATAGATAAATCATTTCATCAGGCATCACTTCCTTAAACAATAAATTTAACCACACCACCAGTTCTTTTGTTGCTTCGGCCGCTAAAATAAATTCGGACTCTAGTTGAGAGTGCTACACACTTTTGCTTTGCCTCTGTGACTGCCACGAAATTGGTCTACTATAAAGAAAAATAATAAATCCATTAGTTGATTTTCTGGTTTTTATATCAATAGTGAAGTCAGCATCTCTAAGGCGCCCCGCCCAGCACAATCAGTAGCCTGACGAAAAAATCCTGAAAAGTTACAGAAGCATTTATTTATTATACAAATTCGTTGATTTAATTTTCCTGATCAGTGAAAATTAAATCAACGAATTTGTAATAAATAAATGTTTCTGTAACTTTTCTTGAATTAAAAATTATAAATGAAACTGTTCTCCTACAATTGTGTTATTAAATTGGTCTAAAAAATACGTTATAATCTATTAATTTTAGCGTTCAGGATTTTTTCGTCAGGCTACTGATTGTGCTGGGCCCGGCGCCTAAAACAATTTAGAAACATTTTATTTGTATTATTTTCAAAATTATTTTCAATACCAAAGCTTTTTGTCCAATTAATGCATTTAAAAATACGTTTTACTTGATTAATGTTGTTAATACTCGGTTTTTCTAGAAAACGGCTAACATAAACAATATGATAAATCGGATCTTATTGCAACTGCCAGATATATCAAACTGCCAACAGCTTCTTTGAAGGGGCAGTCAAGTTTTGCAAATGAATCATTCTCAATTTTTGGTCATTCTGCTGGCTTCATTTGTTACAGCTACCAGTCCATCGATACAAATGGCTAACATCATCTTTTTGCCATCACCATTACTATGAAATATAAATGAATAACTTTGCTGATTTATTCCAGCAACGTGAAGCCAGTTTCAGTCCATATAAAATTTTTCTAAACTTACAAATGCGGTTTGTATCATGATTATTTCATCATGTAGATGTCTTATCAAAGATCATAATATAAAGGCAGTTTTGATGTCGAAGTGCATGATCTTTCATTTTTCAGCTGCAGTAATATTTATTTATTTTATTTCTTGTTTAATTCAAACATTTTTACAGAGCTTACAAAATAAGTTAATACAATCAATTGAAAATAATAAAATTATATCTTAATTATTACAATAATTATTCTAAATAGAATATTGTCATTTAAATGATATTACTAAAAAATTAAAAGTAGTATTTGAACTAAAATATAATTAAAATATAATTAACATATATGTAAGAATTTAAAAATTAAATTTAACACATTTAATCTAGTCCTGTAATATTAATTTTTTTAAATTGTTTTTGGATGTTGAAATTGTTATACAATTTTGGTATTTATTGCCTAATATTCGCATCCTATTTATTGGCTCAAACTTCCCATACAAGGTTCTGTGAAAAACTAATTTAAACAAGTTAGATGATCTACAGCGTTGGTTATGATTGAGTTCAATATTATTCAACACAAATATAGAATCAATATTAATATAAAGCACTTCAGTCAGAAAGATTACGTCAGCCATTTCACTCACAAATATAGAATCAATATTAAGATAAAGCACTTCAGTCAAAAAGATTACGTCAGCCATTTCACGTCTTTTTTCAAGAGAACTCAAATTAATGAGTTTTAACCTATTTAGATAAGGTGGCAGAACTAGTGGGTCTACCCATCGAAATTGACGGAGAGCGAATCTAATAAAATTTCTTTGGACAGATTCAATACGACGACTATGTAAATCGAAGTAAGGATTCCAAACTTGACTGGCATATTCCAGGTTAGGACGCACGAGACAAGTGTAAAGTGACTTTAATATATATGGGTCAAGAAATTCCTTCGACCATCTTTTTATAAAAACTAACATAGCTTTATTAATAATATAATTATAGTGTAATTTAAAATTTAATTTAGGATCTAAGTAAACACCCAAATCCCTAAATGACTCAACTACTGGAACAACTTCATCAGTCAACTTGTAATTAAATGTGAAAGGAAGTTGTTTACGCGTAAACGTCATTATAGCACATTTACTAACATTTAATTTAAGAAAATTAAAATTACACCATATTGAGAAACGATTTAAATCTTCTTGAAGATAAATAGCAGCATTCAACGAAGATATTTTCCTATATATTTTCATATCATCCGCATAAATACTAATATTACTGTGTTTAATAACAGATACCACATCATTAATTGCAATAATAAATAACAGGGGACCAAGATGGCTACCTTGAGGTACTCCTGAATTAGCCTCAAATGGCGAAGATATGATTTATTTAAATAAAATACTATAAGTCATATTAATCAGATAAGATTTAATCCATTTTAAAAAGTATGTAGGAAAACCTAGTTTCTTAAGCTTAAATAAGATAACTTTATGTGGAAGAAGGTCAAACGCTTTACTTAGATCACTGAAAAGTACATCAGTTTGACACCCAGCTTCCATATTATTAATAATAATGAAAGTTGACTCAACCAAATTCGTCACCGTAGATTTGTGTTTCATAAAGCCTTGTTGATTAGGAACTAAGAATTTTGTACAGTGTTCATATATATTATCAAATATTATTAATTCAAAAAGTTTAGGTATGGAAGATAATTTATAGCTAGTGGTCTATAATTAGATATTTCTTTTTTAGAGCCTTTTTTATGAATAGGTTTTATATATGATTTCTTCCATATATCGGGAAAAGTACCGGTAGATAATGAGTGTCTAAACAAGATAGCTAGAGGCAAAGTTAAAGAACTAGAACATTTTTTTACAATAATTTCGGGAATACCATCAGGCCCAGGAGATGAGTTATCTCCTAGCTTGTCTAAGTAAGACTTAATCTGAGACTCATCAAGGTTTATATCCTGGAGGGTAGTTTTTGGAAAGTTATCCATATGTTCAAAGTATGATTCATTAATTTCAAAATTAGAATTAGAATTAAGATAAGAGCTAGAAAAGTGATCACGGAAATAATTAGATATGACAGTAGGATCATTACTTAAATTACCATTATGAGTCATAAAAGTAGGAAAGCGATCAGATTTTCTTTTATAATTTACAAAATTCCAAAATAGTTTTGGCTTATCAACAAGTTTAAAAGACATATCGTCAACATAATTACTATAAGTTAGTTCAACTTTTTGTTTAAATATGTTAAACAAATTTACAAAGTTAGTATAATCAATGTTATTTTTAGACTTGAGATATTTACGCCAAGCTTTATTTTTTAAGTTTCTTAGCTTTTTAAGTTCAGGCGAAAACCATGGGGGACTATTATTAATTCCTTTACAAATAGTTTTCGGGACAAACAAATTAAAACCATAATTAATGACATTATAAAAATTCTCCATAACAGAATTCAAATCTACATTTTGAAGCAATGTATTATAGTCCAGAGAATTTAAAAATGCCACTGAAAATTAGTTTTTTTTAAGTTCAATCTATAAGAATTAGCATTTAAAACTGGGGGGGGGGGGGGGGGGGAGGACGGTATAACAATAAGAAAGCGAAATTGGTGGATGATATTGATCGACATTAACTAAAGATGATCCAAACTGAGTAGTCACTATATTATCCGAATCAGAAGCAAAGATTAAATCTAGTTGCTTTGACTGAAAATTCATGATATCAGATATTTGTTGCAAGTAATTAGCATTTAAATTATCAATTATCACAGAAAGAATACTCTATTTCAGTAATTGGATTATTTGGAATCAAAAAAGAATCTTCATCATGTTTCACCCATTTAATATTGGGAAGGTTGAAGTCCCCACAAATAATAATTTCGTCAGAAGAACTGAGTTCAGAAATTGAGTCAATAGCCTTATTAAAATCAGAATAAACTTCTAAACTTGAATTTGGTGGAATGTAACAATTAATAATTATAAGTTTTTTAGATTGCAGATTTATTTGAACCCCGACTATCTCAAGAGAGTCAGAAAAAGGTATAGAAATATCTGAAACATTATAGTATGATTTAATAGCAATTAATACTCCACCACCTTTACGAGTATCAGTAGGATTTAATATATTTTGGGACTGATATCGATCTTTTCTGAATACTAAAAATGATTGATCAAATAGTTCAAGACTATTAATTGAAGATGTCAACCAAGTTTCAGTAAGAATAAAAATATCAAATTCCATTACGATTGAATTAGAAAGTACAGTTTGAGTTTTTGTACGAAGGCCTCTGACATTTTGGTAATAAATTTTTAAATCCGTAAGATTAGATTTTTGAATAGGGATCAAATTAGATAATATAGGATTTAATTTACTACTAACTACATTACTATTTAATGAATTAATATTATTTATTAAAGGTTTATTATTAATATTTATAGTATTATTATTAGTAGATATATCTATTAAATTGCCATTACCAGAATGTGGACTTTTTCCTTTTTTGTGATGGAATGGGAAGAAAAAACTTGTCAAAGTCTTCTCTAGGTTTTTGCAGATTTATAATATAACTTTTAGAATTTAAGTGAGAAGCATAAGCTTCTAAATCTTTGGTAACTTCTCGCTCACCTATACCCAAATAATCGTGATAACGGACGAAGATATTTTTTAAAGTATTATATTCTATAGGAAATCCTTCCTGTTGAATTAAAACTTTAATATTTGTTTTTGTTTCACCATCAATACATACCGTGCTATCTTGTTTATGTAAATAAGCAAGATAAAGTCTGATATTATGAAATGTATTATAGTCTCTAAGACGGGATAGTATATAGTGACCATTTTTATCGGATGCTGATGTGTTAGTTAATTTAACGACAGGTGGTACAAGTGGGTCCAGAAGTGTCTCTGATTGTTGGTTTGTGCATGATTTTGTAAGATCATGTTGAGAAGAAGTTGATGTTATAATTTTAAAAGTAGATGGTTGCAATGTTTGTCATTGAACAAAATTAGTATATTTGTTATTATTACTAACGCTATTGCTATCACTAATCAATGGATCTAGGTCAGCTTTCGGTTGGCTATTTATAATAGGCGTTAATATTTGTTTGGGTTGTGAAGTAGTAGGACATGTATTATTGTTATTAGCAGAGGCTGGGTTTGGGTTTAGTAGAATTTGTGGTAAAGAATTAGGTTGTGGATAATTTAAATATGAATTGGTGGAATATAAATGATTATTATTATTATCTCCCTGAGTTGTAGTATTATGGCTGTTAGGAATGTAATTATTCGTATTGGAAGTGGGATTATTATTAAGTGTATGCGAATTATTAATATTTCTAGGATTATTAAAAGGAGGTAAAAATCTAGCATTATTATTAAATGTGTTATTTTTTATATTATTGTTACTAACAAAGCTATTAATAACTAAATTACTAGAAGTATTACTGCTAGTTTTCTTATTAACATTACTAGATTTATTATCATTATTTTTATTTTTGACTAAATCATTATTACTATTATTACTAATTATATTACTACTAGTTTTATTAGTTTTAGTGTTATTATTATTATTTCTAGTCTTAGTGTTAGTTGATGATGATTTATTCTTACTATTACGTGACCTCCATCGTGAAAGCGTCATATTTTCCCATTTGAAAGCATCATTCTCACCATTTAAGAGAAGCCATTCATATTTTATAGGCATATAAAATTTGAAAGTCTTCCTTTTAAAGTGTGGTTTATAGATATTACATTTTGAATCAGCTATCGAAAAAGTATTTTTAAAAAATTCACAAATCCATGATGGGTCAGCGTGGGAGGGAGCGCTTTAATGTAGTATGTCCCATATTGTGTATCATCTTTTCGTTGCAATGTAATTTTACTAGCTTTATTATTTTTTCTAGTTTTTTTTATTTGCACTTGGTTCTACTTTATCTATATTAGTAGAATTAGCTATATAAATTTTAGATACTCTATCATTCCATTCAGATTCGGACCAAAAAGTACCAAATTTATATATAGATTTGTCCGTGAGTAAAACATTATTCACTCTTTCGGTAGTTACAGGTGAATCAGTTTGTGTTGAAGAGTCTTTCATCTTTAAGGACTTATTGTTGTTATTAATTAGATTATTGTTGAATTTGGTATACATTACTAAATTTTTTCGTTAAGTCGTTATTACATTCGTAAATGGAATTTAGTTCATCAAAAACAGAAATACATGTATCATGGTTATTACGTGAATTATTAGGACTACTACTTTTATCTGCACCGGAGTTATTAGATTCATTTATTAAGTGATCCAATTTACTTTCAATATTGATTATATTATTTTTTCTTTTTTGAATTTCGTTAGAGAATTTTGGATTACGTCATCCTGATATTTTTTTAGGTATTATTTAATGTATTATTTAATGCATCAAAACTAATCCCCATATGAGTGAACGTGTTAGCATAAGTTTTGAATTCTGTAGCATTTCTGAGAAGTGTATTGGCGTTGCTTTCATGGAGATCCTTAATTCCCGTTACTAAACTGTCATGCATTTTATACAGAAGTTTTTGGTAATCTAGGCCGTCCTCACATATAAAGTATTTGGATATGACGGATGTGTTTTCTCTTGTGAAGTTTTAACATGCTGGATGGAATAATCGCTTGCAGAGACCATTGCAACTAATTAATTTAGTTTTGTTGTCAAAATTTGAACAATATTCGAAAGCACATTTCATATTCATTTTGTTTGTTAGTTATTATTATTTGATAATTTAATAATTTATTGAAAAGTATGAATATGATAATTAGAGATTCCAATGCCGATTATCGAGTACCCGAGTACTCGAATTTTTTAACTTATTTTCGAAGAGATTCCAATGCCGATTATCGAGTACCCGAGTACTCGAATTTTTTAACTTATTTTCGAGTACTCGACTACTCGAAAAAATCAAACCCGATATCAAGTATCAATTTTTAAAAAAATACACTTGTTTTTTTTCAAAATGTAAATCCGAAAACGGAGTAGGCGAAGCAATGAAAATGTTTATATGATGATTTAAATTATTTTTTTCATTCATTTAGTGATTTTCAGTTAAAAAGTTGTCATTTGTTTAATTTTTTTTATTGGTGCACGTGCAGTTAAGTGTTTATAATTACATAAAAAAATTAGTTAATGATAAAACAAAATACCGATTTTTACATCCTGTTTGTGTTATATTGAATAATTAGTAAGTAAATAACAATACATATATTTGAACATATTAATTAAATAATATATTTTTTAACCATTTTTAAAAAAGTTGATATATTACTATAAATTATATAAACGAAAGTTATGTTCAAATTGTTTTAAGCATATATTTATATTGTTATAAGTAAAAATTAGTATATTTTTGTTTTATTATAGTTTTAACCACAAGAAAAAATGACATCGAATAAATCTTTAGTGTGGGATCATTTTATTAAAAAAGGAAAATCTGAGGCAATATGCAATACATGTCAAACCATCATCCAACGTTCATCATCTAATACAACTGGTATGATTAACCATTTGAAAATACACAAGATTTCGTTGCTAAAAACGAAAAATGATGACTTGATCGATGCAGCTTCAAAAAAATCTAAAATGGATAGTAGTGGTATATTAAAATTTGTTAGTCGGGAAACATTAGAAGAAATATTGGCAAAATGTGCTGCAAAAAGCGGTTTTAGTATAAAAGGCATAGTATCATCTGAAGCCATTACAGGGTTTATACAGAGTCGCGGTTACACCATGCCGAAAAGCGAAACAACAGTAATAAAATACGTAATGAAGTTTTACGAAGACAAGAAAGCCGAAATGAAAGTTGCGTTATTGCTCCAAATTAAATCTGGAAACAGGTTTAGTATAACTGTAGACGAATGGAGTGACATTAACATGAGAAGGTATATAAATGTTACACTCCACTCATCAGTTAGAGCATATGTTCTTGGACTTGTTCCTATTATAGGGTCTTGTGATTCTGACGCCACTATTTCGTTAGTTACACAAAAACTCAAAGAATTCGGTATCAATTTAGATTCTGATATTGTAGCTTCAACTAATGACGGAGCTGCAGTAATGGTGAAATATGGCAGGAATATTGCAGCTGCATGTCAGTTATGCATAAACCATGGAATTCATCTTGGTGTCATTGATGTATTTTATAAGAAAAATATGAATATAATAGAGGTGGAGACAAATGATGAAGATGAAGACGCAGAATATGAAGATGATGATGATGACATAGCTGACAATAACAAATTTGCTGTAGATGGAAATTTAAATTTTGAAGTAGAAAATCTAAATGAATTGCCGCAAATACGTGCAGACATTGGAATAGTTCTTGGTGAGACAAGAAAAATTATAAAGTTTTTCAAAAGATCATGTGTTCGAAGCTGTATTCTTCAAAAACATGTTTTAGAACAGGAAGGTACAAAATTACGACTACTTCTTGATTGCAGAACTCGATGGAATTCTATTATTCCAATGGTAAATCGTTTCTTAAAATTAATTAATTGCATTAACTTCGCTTTAGAAGAGCTAGGAAAAGAAAAGTTTCGAGAGGAAAACATTATTATTTTGAAGGGGATATCTGAAGTTTTACAGCCTGTATAGCTAGCTGTTAATGAGTTGAGCAAAGAAGACAGCAATTTACTTAAAGCAGAAGGAGTTTGTATATTTCTTTTGAACAAGCTACAAGATGCAAATAAAGATATTGCCACTGAATTAAAAATTGCTTTGAAAAGGCGAATTGATGAAAAAAGGCAAAAGGATTTAATATCATTAATGTTATTTTTACAAACTGGTACCTATCCACAATCTAATGAACATTTTTCATATTCATCAAAAAATATAATAAAATCATCGGCTAAAGAATATTTTAAACGATTATTTAATTGTGGCGATGAAGGCGAAAATAGTCAGGAAGAAGATGATGATTCAGATTCGCAATCGGATATGACTATGGAACATTCTGCGTATGATGAACTGCAAAAAACAATTATGAGTGTTATGAAGGTTCCCAAAGTTAGTTACTCAAAATTATTATTATTGGAGCGAGAGCTAAAACTATTTAATTGTGATCAATGTAAACGAGGCGAGCATATGGAAAAATTATACCAAGCATTGCTTACAATCCCACCAACTTCAACTGCCAGTGAGCGAGTGTTTTCAGTAGCATCAAATTTTATTACAAAACTACGTTCTCAAATGAAAACGAATACTTTAAATGGTCTTGTATTCCTTAAATACTATTTTTTATCTAATAAATAAAACCATTAAATTAAATCCGAAATTTTGAATTACATTTTTCATATTTAGTTATTTTTTATATTTCTTTTCATTAAATACTAAATCTGAACTAAATCATTAAATTAAATACGAAAGTTTGAATTACATGTTTCATATTTAGTTATTTTTTATATTTCTTTTCATTAAATACAATATATTTCAGAACTAACCAAATAAAACCATTTAATTAAATACAAATTTTTGAGTTTTGTTTTTTCATTCATTTTTACCCGAAAACCCGAGTTACTCGGGTCGTGTAAGTATAAATTACTCGAATACTCGAGTAATCTAAAATCCGAGTAATCTGGATTCTCAGATAATGAAAAAGTATTTAGTAATAAACTTTAAAAATTCTGTAATAAGCTTTTACTATTTAATATAATTTTTTTTGATTGATTGTTTTTTTTTTTTGATTATGACACAGTTTTTTTTTTTTAATTACTTAATTATATCGACACAGTTTAATTATGGTTGACTGACCGATATATGTAAAATATAAATAATTAAATTTATGATGACACTAAGATATTAAATTTGTTTAATTTTAAATTTGTTTGGTAAACAATTTTTGCGGAGCAAAAGAAAAACACGTCAATACACTTTGAATGTTTGATAAATTGTGTGTATTGATTGTCAATTACCTTTCTCTTTCTTGGAGAATTCACAAGTTGCCACGTTTGGTTTTTAATTAAAGATTCAATTTCATCATCCATAGCTTTCTTCCACTGATCAAATGTCTAGATTTTACTGAATCATTAATACTTGTTGGTTCATCACATGAGCTTACAAAGGCAAGTAAAATATTGCAGTTAGCATTTGTTTTCGAAGTCTAATTTTTTAAAGAGATCAACGTTCGTTTCGATTTTTTTTTTTTAGTAAAAAGTAATATAAGATTCTAAATTTGAATAACAAAATAAATATTTAAATTAAAATTTATAATTATTTTCCCAAGAATGTAATTCACTAATTATTTTGTTAAGTTTCTAATTTCATCTTTTCCGTTCATAATGCTGACTTTGCGTCTAGCACTTTTATGGGAAAATCATTTGTTAAATTCTCACTTTTGATTTAAAAAATCAAAGCTTTATTAAATGAATATAATTTAAGTTTAAGTTAGTTCGTTTTCGGCTTTTAACTTTGTAACACACCTAATAATTTACTAAAGAAGTAATTTGTGTAATTATAATTAAGAATCAAAAATTGTAATAATTGAGATCAATAAATAAATCATTGTAATATTAATAATCATTAAATAAAAATAAAGTTTATAAGTTTAAAATTTTAAACCGGAGTTTTACAGTCAACTATATGGTTTTAACAAAATTTATAAAAATAAAACTAATTTTATTGATTTTAAACTTAAATTAACGCATCAACAACGATGTCTCTAAATTACACAATTTTCTTTATTTTTTATTGATTTTCACAATTCTTTTTTTTTTCTATCCAATAACCTTGTTTTTGCATTATTATATATTTCCCACTCTGTACAGTTTCCATAACTATTATTAGATATTTAATCATCTTGTTTTTTTATTTTCTTCTACTGCACGTGTATTCCTGAAAACGTTTCGAATGAATTGCGTAACGTAAATTTAATTTTGGTATTCCTAAAAACGTAACGATTCTTTATCAAATCGATATATTCCCTAAATGATTTTTTTAACGTTTCGATCGAAATTTTTAACGTCAACTATTTTGTTTACGGTATTGTAAAATTCATAATTTATTCATACAATAATTTTTTAATTAAAAAAAATAGTTTTATTATAATTTTTTATTTATGTTTATACTACATTAATGTATATTATAAACAAATAAACAAAATATAAATATATGGAAAAAATATATATATTATAATTAATACAATATAGGTCTAACAACGACAAAAAATATTTCTTTTTTTAATATTTTTAGACATGGGCATTATCACAATCACAATATATTTTCAAAATATGAATATATCTATGATTTATTAATCAACAATGTATTTATTATTTGACTTTTTTTACGAAAAATGACAACAAAAATTACAATTAACAGCTGATTTATTTGTGAAGATAGCAAATTTTCAAGGTTACAAGGGCAACCCTGTTTAACGTTTACGATCGTTTTCTAGAATTGAACGTTTATAAACGAACGTAAATCAAATTCGATTCGAATGGAAAAACGTTACGTTTTCAGGAATACACGTGCTGCTTTTCCTTAGTACATATTTTGATTTAATTTTTCAATAGTATTTATTTCAAAATATTTTCAGCATTTTCATCTATTGCATTTTCACTATTTATAACTGAGGTATAATAATTTGGTAACCATTCCTTTACATTATGTTTGGCTGGGTTAGGTTAGTATCTCGTAATCTCGTAAATAAAAATCTAGTATTTTAAAATATATCAAAATATCTATATCAAATTGTATATTTGTTGAATTTTGGGTAATCGGCAAACCGAAATCGGCAATTTTAAATAACATTTTGTGTATATTTATATATATTTTCCATTAAAAACCCTCAAAGTGTATAGACGTGTTTTAAATTTGTCCGCTAATTAATTTCAATTTAATTAATTTCAATTTATTTACATTATTTCGTAACCAGTCTAAAGCCATTGACTTAATTAAAAATTATTAAAGTTTATATAAATTAAATTTTCAATATTTACGCTTACGCATCAATTCGCGAGTTATTCAAAATTGTGATATATGATCTTATAAAAAATTTGTGCGCTATATTGTGAAAGAGTTTATATACCTTTAGTAAACTGTTCTAAATAATAAAAAACAACAAAAAAAAAACACTATATAGACATTACAATAATATTTTGTATGCATTTATATTTTTTTGTTACATTATAATTCATTGTGCTACTTTGCATTTAAATAAAAACCTTGATCTTCCTTTAAGTCAGTGAACTACGTTATATAATCTAATTACAACATGAATTCTCAATGCTCAGCCCAAGATACCATTTTAAATGCTGTTCAAGAATTATGTGATCAGATTGATAAATTGGATAAGAAATGTAATTCCCAATCTGAATACATGGTAAAAATGGCAAAAAATGTTGCTCAGTTGAATAACTGTATTGAATCTATCTCCGATAATCTTAAAGTAAACAACGACGTAATACTGGACAAAATTAACTTTCAACTAGGTAACTTACATTCAACCATGAAAAAAGTTAAAATTTCATCGGATGGAAATTTAAAAAATTGTCATCTATCATATGAAAAATTATTATCAGATCACTTAGCGAATTTTAGCAAAGTATACGAAGAATCGAACAATTTAAAAAATAATCTTCAAACTGCGGACGTCTCATCACAATTACTATACTTATATGACGAGCTTAAATCAACGAAATTATTAATAAATTCAATCAATGATGATATAAAATATTTATGCTCTAATATTAATCCTCTACCTACTCCATTACAAAATCATTCGCCAAACAAAATGAATAAATTGCCGCTTCTTAACGAAATCATTAATAATGTTAATGATGAAAATATTAATACCAGTAATGACGAAGATATTAATAATAAAAATAATAGTAATATCATTAATAACATTTGTGATGTGAAGATATCTATTCCAGACGAAACTATTAATGCTAGTAACGATATAACATCAACAGCTGAATCCAGATCTGCATCGCCATGTGAACTAGTAACGCCATATACCGAAATTCATTTGAACAAAGATGAAAAATATAAAATTAAAAAATATGGTGTATTATGGAGTAAAACGGAGTGGAATAAGAGACTAGATAAATTAAAAATTATAAATAACATTAATCACGAGCAGGATGTAACATTTTTTTATGTAAAAAGTACCAATTCTTATATAACCAGTTCGAACAATATCAACTACATTAAGGAGAACTTACATATAACAGTCATATCGTGCTCTAAATTACGAACTAAAAATAAGAAGTCCAGAACTGATAAAATAAGTATTTCTTTCAAACTTCAGCTCCCAACCAGATATGCCTGGCTGTTCCAGAATCCTGATAACAGTATATTTAAAATAGGTAATTTATCTTTTACAATATGGGTGGATTTTTTAAACAGTAAAGTCAATAGTAATAATGTTAATAGTAATAATAATGTTGATAGTAATAATAGTAAGAATAGTAAGAATATTGTCCATAGAAAATTAATTAGCAGTAAGTTTAACAATAGTAATAGTAATATAATAACAAATAAAAATAATAGTAATATAAAAGCAAATAAAAAAAATTATAATATTATTAAATTGCCATCTACTCTTAGTGAAATTAATTCTAACATAGAAAATGTAGATAACAATAGTATAAGTAGGTTTAATAATAAATATCAAAATTTTATACAGGGGCGTACACTGAATCCTGTTCTTCCCTCTATCTCCCTTCCTAATAAATCACTTCCAAGTAATAGCCAATCCGCTATCAATATCAACGACATTTATGAAGGTAACCATCCCTGCCCTTCTCACACCAGTCCTATACCCAATTCCCAACTCATTTCTCCTGCAATTCATATTAACCAATCCTCAGCAACAAATAATCGTAATATTGATAGTGATAGTAGTAGTAACCTAAAAAAAATATTATCAAAAAATTTAAAAAAAATTCAAACCTTTATTCAAAGCCCAACATTAAATCCTCTAACCCCAGTTAACAAAATACCTTCAACATACTCAGTGAATAAACCTACGTTTCTTGACCCACTTATTCCTCCTATTGTGAAACATACCTTAACTTCGAGAGATAGTACTGAAAATCGTTACTTGTTAGGACGGCTTAGAGATCGTAGAATACTTGAAGATATACGTTTATATCTTTCGTATCTACATAACCAACCTGATTCAGTATGTATAGATGGAAAAACTAAAACTAGTGTTTTAGTATTTATTCAACAAGAAGGTTTTCCCGGTGATTTAGATAGCTTACGTTCAATATATACACGTTTCCATGAGCACTTAGGTTTCTCATCTGAGCAAATCCAAAAAGACTTAACTACTTTCGCTTCTCATATCTCTTCCAAACGAACTTCCTACCTTCAACGTTGCCGTGAAGAACAACACAAGTTTTTTCGTCCCTTTCCAGAAACACAAAGACGTAGTCCTTTCTTCTAAGCACAAACAAAATAATTTAACACTTCTATACCAAAACTGTAGTGGCATCAGAGGTAAAAGTAAAAACCTTTTTATAGATGCCAAATCCTGCAACTATGACGTAATTGTTATCACCGAAACCTGGCTTAACGATTCTTTTAATAATGAGGAAATCTTAGACAACAATTGGACAATATATAGATGTGATAGAGATTATATTCACTCTGGCCTCACTAGAGGCGGTGGCGTACTTATAGCTGTACGTAATACTTTTTCTAGTGAAGAAGTAATATCATCACAATCAAATTTCTTTGAACATAAAATTGTTAGAGTTAATTTAGATAATAAGATAACTTATATTGGTGTGTTATATATTCCTCCAAATTCTGACGAATCCAAATATAAGGAATTTTTTGATACTTTTAATTCATTTAATTCCACCTTGCAAGAAGAGGATAATATAATTTTTTGTGGTGATTTTAACCGCCCAAACCTATCTTTTATAAATGAGAAATCTGACAACTCTCTTTTCCCTATTAATCTAAATGACGACATTGACCTTAGGTTAATTGACATATTTTATGGTAATGACCTGCAACAAATAGTTCAAAACCCAAATTCAAATGGTAAATGGCTGGATTTGATTTTTACTAACGCTTACGATGAAGCAGTAGTTTCTGTCCCAACTGACGCAGAAAATCTTTTTCCTAACACCCATCATCATTCAGCCATTACTGTTGAATTACCAACTACTGTTGTTAAATGCACTACATCTTACAATGAATCAATTGTATATGACTTCCAAAATGCTAATTTTGATTGCATTAACAATGACATAAATTTAATTGACTGGACGAACTTATTATCTGATGATGATATTGAAAAGACTGTTACGACCTTCTACAATACATTACTTTCTGTTATAGACAAATATGTTCCGAAGATTAGAAAGAAAAATAAACTTTCAGAGCCTTGGCTTAATGCTGACCTTAGAGCACTACGTAATCAACGAAATAAATTATACAAAAAAATTAAAACAAACATTAATTCTTGTATTGATATTAAACAAAGATACGAAAATTTAGCCACTGATTTCAGAACTAAATCTCGGGAAGCATATGAGTCCTATATAAATAAAGTAGGTGAAAACATCATCAATAACCCTAAGAAATTTTTCGACTTTGTTAATATAAAACGTAAAAGCTCAGGATACCCAAATACTATGTTTAAATGCGCCACTCACTCCTCCAGTCCATATGAAATATGCGACTTATTTGCTGATAGATTCGTCGAAGTCTTCAGTCCAGCAGGTGAATCCAAGGATACCACACCTGGCGCGTCGTCAATCACACCACTTCTTACTGATATTGTTCTAAGTGTAGATGACATCACTATTGCTCTGAATGACCTTGACCCAAAAAAAGGACCTGGACCTGACAAAATCCCACCTCTTTTTTTAACCAACTGTTCTCAAGTATTATCTCTACCACTATACATAATATTTAATAAATCACTGTCGCTTGGAGTTTTTCCATCTATATGGAAATCTTCCTATCTCA
Source organism: Empis stercorea (assembly GCA_949752835.1). NCBI lineage: Eukaryota > Metazoa > Arthropoda > Insecta > Diptera > Empididae > Empis > Empis stercorea. Next base: position 21,604,530 of record OX457089.1, on the reverse strand, counting down.
CACCTATCCATAAAAGTGGGGACAAAACAAACATTGAAAACTATAGAGGTATTGCAATATTATCATCTATTCCTAAGCTATTCGAAAAACTTATATGTGATAAAATGACAGCTCAGATTAATCCAATCCTGAATGAACAACAGCATGGTTTTAGAAAGGGTCGATCAACAACCACGAACCTAACTGTCCTTGTTTCTGAAGTACTTTGCGGAATGGAAAGAGGCCATCAAATTCATACAATTTACACAGATTTCAGCAAAGCGTTCGATCGAGTGGATCATGCTACTCTTATCGTAAAACTTCAGAAAATTGGCATATCAGGTGCACTTTTAAACTGGCTAATAAACTACCTGAAGGATAGAACTCAATTTGTGAAATTTCAGGGAATTGTATAAAAAAAAATCAATGTTACTTCAGGTGTCCCGCAAGGAAGCCATTTAGGACCACTTCTTTTCAACATTTTCATTTTAGACTTATCTGATGTATTAGCCGACATACCACACCTATTTTACGCTGATGACCTTAAAATATACTACCAAATAACTTCCCAATCTGATTCTGCCTTTCTACAATCTAAACTTCACTCTCTTGACGAATGGTGCATCCGTAATAAGTTACACTTAAATATTGCTAAATGTCACGTTATCAGTTTCTCACGAAAAAGAAACACTATAAAGTACAGCTACTTTTTGAATAATATAGAACTTAGCGTAGAGAAGGTTGTCGACCTTGGTGTAGTTTTAGATAATAAATTAAATTTTAACTCTCACTACGACAGAATCATAACCAGGGCATACAAATTACTTGGCTTTATTAAGAGAAGAGCACGGGAGTTTAAAAATATATGGGTGACTAAATCATTGTACTGCTCACTAGTACGCTCTATTCTTGAATATGCGTGTCCTATTTGGGACCCCATCTTTGAAAATAACTCAAGTAAAATCGAATCCGTGCAAAAGCAATTCTTATTATTTGCTTTACGAGATTTGCACAACCCAGCGGACTATGAAAACTTGCCACATTACATAGACAGACTCAAACTCTTAGATTTAGTATCACTCTCATCTCGAAGAGCTCTTCTAACATCTTGTTTAACTCTTGATGTTCTAAATGGCGACATTGATGTCGAGTTCATGTCTAGTAGAATCATACTAAACGATGATATTAGGCAGACTAGACACACAAAAATTTTAAAAGAATACCCACATCGTACTGAATATGCTAAGAATGAGCCAATTAATCGATGTTGTAGGGTATTCAATAAATATGGCTCACAATATTCACCTTCAATTTCAAAACAATCATTCAAAAAGAAATTACACTCCATACTTAAATAATCTACTTAAAATCTTCCTCATCCCTAATCCTATCCCTACAATGAGTTATATACTTAGTATAATAATATATAATATAATAATATATAATATAGTAGTAATAATGTACTATTAAGTTAAACGTTCTTAGTTTATAAATTAATAATAAAAATGTATTTCTTGTTATTGTTATTAATTTTTTATATATATAATGCAATGTAATTGTAATTGTTATGTAATATATGTACCTTGTTTGGTGAATAAATAAATAAATAAATAAATAATAAAGGGTGCCGTGCAATAAGACCATATGCAATAAGATCATAATGGCTTTACTTCCCATTTGAAAGCTAGTGGATATGGTACTTTTGATGTTGTTCCTTCAATGATTTTCATATGTTGAAACTTTTTCAAAGTTCAAAAAAATGAAAAATATATTGCAAAAATAAAAAAAATAATTAAAAAAGAACAGCACTTTATAAAACAGGATTTTGGAAATTAATTCCATACAATATTCGTATTACGATATTGTAAGAATTTAAAATGAGTTATGTGATATTTCATTTAGTTTTTACATGAGTCAATAAAAATTTGTTTAGTTCAAATAATTAGTAGAAGAACATGTTTGTTTTTAGTAAATATATTTGCGGGATTACTAGATTAACGAGATTTTGAATTGCGAGATTATAAATTACGAGTTTTTGAATTACCAGATTTAAATAAAAAATTTGTTTACAATTTCGTAATAATCCCTTTTTGTCTATATTTTCATCACTATCTATATAAAACATTTTGATGTTCAATAAATTTCGACATTTTGATGTTCAATAGATTGGCAACACTGGAATCTGACAGACACGAAAAAAAATAGCTCTGAAGGAAAAAAAAAATTTAATATTGGAAATTGCAAAATTTTGTTTAAATAAATAAATAGAAAGGACTTAAATAAGTTTAAAAAGATAAGTATAAGGAAAAAAATCAAAAAAATCAATTTCACTTGGTACGTAGCTTTTATTTTTTATAACATACTATACTACTAACAATTAAACTACCGCCAAAAAAATAATACAAAACAATGAATTCGAATGATAATTGCGGGAAATGTAATCTTTTGGTCAATGATAAAGGGATCCATTGCGAAGGAGAATGCAAAAAATGGTTCCACCTAAAGTGTGTCAAGATCACTGAAGCAAACTACACTAAAATCAACCAACTCCAAGATATTGTTATATGGCTGTGCTCTGATTGTAAAGCTATATTAAAAAATAAGTTGATTGATACAGTGGTAAATAAGTTGATTGATACAGTGGTATAGTTGAGATATCTCAAAAAATTAGTGAATTAGAAAAAAAAATTGACACGGGTAACAAACAAAATAGAGAGATGAAATCACCAATGAAACTCTCCTATGCAGAAGTAATGAAACACCCTTATCCTCCACAAGGGTATGAAGTTGGTGTGCAAACTGAAAACAAGTTGGGCAAAAACATACCAGCTGTAATTATCAAACCAAAAAACTCACTACAGAAGGCGGATATTACTGAAAAAAATTTAAAAAAAAATATAAGACCGGCGGACATAAAGGTTAGTATAAGAAATGTCAAAAAAATAAGAAATGGTGGGATTGTTGTAAATACAATCAACCAACAACAAACAAATAGACTGGCTGAAACTGCGAAACAACAAATGGGGAAGGATTATGTGGTTACAACTTCTACATTGAGAAAACCTAAAATAAAATTAGCAAATGTTGAAGAAGTTGAGGATGAACAACTAAAAAAATATTTGATACAACAAAATAATTTCCTAGATGACAATGACAAGTTTAAAATAATATATAAAAAAAATACGGTGAGTTATATACGGGAGTCGATATTTGACCTTTATTGAGTTCGGACGTTAGTTGCTCTGATTAAATTTTAGTCAATTAATTATTTATTTAATTTGTATACTAAAGAAACAATTAAAGTGTATAAAAAAAAAAAAACAACAAAATTCTTTCTTATTGAAAGAATAAGTGAAATTTAAAAATATAAACCTATTTGGTTTATAAATTTTAAACACAATTTAAATATATCACAAACAATTAGTGATTATAATTAATAAATAAAATATCAGTTATTGAAAAACTAATAAATAATTATCATATTTAGTATGAAAGATAATGAATAATAATAGTGAACATTTATCTGAAAATGAAAGCTATGTTCAACCATTGAAAATTATTAAAATTAGTAATCCACAAATGGATTACGATCATAATGAGTCAGATATTAATTCTGAAATATCAGCAGATAACCAACTAAACTCTGCACAAAATGACAAATGGAAAGTGGTTCCAATTAGAAGACGGAAGAACTCTACTGATGGTACTACAAAAAGGAAAAGACCTAACTCACCTGTAAATGATGAGAACCGATTTAATATATTAAGTAATAATAATATAAATGATAATCATGTTACTAACCAAATTCATAAAAAAAATACTAACAATAAAATTACTAATACAAATGTAGTACCAATAGGAAATAATTTGCAAAGTGTTAAGATCAGGTTTTGCCCGCCGATTATTACAAGAGATAGTAATTTAAAACCCCTCATTGAATTTTTAGAAAAGAGATCGGACACAAATAAATTTAAATTTTCAAATAATATTTATAACAAAAAAACTAAAATATTTGTTTCTTGCTCTACTGTACATAAAGAGTTATTGGAATATTTAAGAGTTAGTAAAATTAATGCCCATACTTATACTCCTTCTGATTTAAAGTCTGAAAATTGGGTTTTGAAAGGAATCCACGCTAATTTTAATGAGAAAGATGTTGAAATTGCTTTAAAAGAGAAACTTCCAAATTTAAAATTCAAAAAAATTTCTACCTTTTCTACTATTCACTCTAGAAAAAATAATAGAGAATTGGGAATGTTCTTAGTACAATTGGAGCCTTGTCAAGATAGCAAACCTCTCTCTGAAATTAAATTGTTATTGTATCAAAAAGTTTATTGGAGTAAATTAATTACAAAAGCTCCCATACAATGTATGAGATGTCAAGACTTTGGTCATGCGGCCATAAATTGCTCTCGTAATTATAGATGCGTTAAATGTAGGCGTGACCACGAACCATATAAATGTCCATTAAATAAAGATACAGATAAGCCGGCTTGCACAAACTGCGGCGGTGAACATCCAGCAAATTGGAGAGGCTGTGAATATTATAAAGACTATATGTCTAATAAAAAGAAAATAATTAAGAGAGCAATTGAAGAAAGAAAAGAAAAAAATAGATTTGTTTATAATGCTATCAATAATTACTCAAATAATAATTCCAATTCTTATGCTAAAGTATTACAGGGTGATCAATCCAAAAAAAACGTATATAATTTAGAAAATAAAAATTCATTTTCTGATTTTTTCCATTTGTCTGATAATCTGTTCGGAATAAATATTCATAGTCTCATTAAAGAAATAAAACAATTTATGCCTTATATTAATAGTTTACAAACAGTCACAGATAAACAAATTGCATATTTGCAATTTATAGCTAAAATTACTACTAATGTCCAAGATGATTAATACACAAAATTATCTTTCCGTAATAGCGTTAAACGCTTACTCTATTAGGAGCTTGGATAGACGGACAATGTTATTTAACCTACTCACAAATCATAAACCGGACTTTGCTTTTGTTGTAGAAACGAGACTTAAAAGTATAAATAAAGTTATATTAGATAAATATAAATGTTTCAGAAATGACAAACACCAAGGGTCAGCAATTATTTATAAAGAAAATTTAGATTTATGTGAAATAAAAAATGTATCTTTTGATATACCCATTACTGTTGCGCATGGGAAAATTAGTAATCAAAATAATGAAATAAAAACTATTTTAATTGCATCCATATATATTAAACCACAATGTGATGTTAATATATTAAAAGAATCACTAGTAAAATTAAATAATTTGTCTAAAAATTATGATTACTCTATTTTCGGTGGGGATTTAAATGCGCGACATATTGATTATGGGGACATTCGAAATAATAGTAACGGAACAACATTAAACTCATGGTTTTTAAATAATTGCGGTGAAACTAACCTCTTAGTACTTTCCCCAGAATCACCTACATTTCCTTCAACATCATCAATTCTTGACTTTTTCATAGTATCAGAGAACTTGTTAAATTTACTAAATCCTAACTATAGCATTACCACTCATGCTTCATTTTCCGATCATTATCTAATTAAATTGTCAGTTTGCCTTAACCAATTTTGTATATCATTAAATAACCCAAAAACTTATTTTGGGTTATTTAATGATATACAAAATTGGTTAAGGCAAAGATTTAAAAAGATTTAAAAAAAATTTATCATAGATATGGCAATAAAATAAGTCCAGAATATAAGTCATTAGGTTCCAGAATTGCAGAATTGTAATAGACTTAAAAGAATCAAGCCCTCTCCTCAGGGCCGGTGCTACGATTGAAAAAAAATTTGGCGCTCCCCTGCGAAATAATTTTTTGGCGCTCAATATTCAAACATAATGAATTTTTTTTGTTTTTTTTTATTTATTTGATATAGATACAAAAACAAATAAAAATTACCAACTCATTGATAAACTAAATAACAAAACAAAATTATAAAATAAAATAACGAAATAAAAAATAAATTATTATTTAAAATAAAAATAATAAATTAAAAATAATATTGCTTCATTATTATTATTAATTATTAAATTAAAACTTAATTTTCCTAGCTTTTACACTAGCAAAGTCATTAATTATATCCGATATATCTAATTGGTCAAGCAGCTCATGTTCAATTGATATAAGGGCAAGCCCAGAAATTCGTTGCTGTGACATGGTAGACCTGAGATATGTTTTTATTAATTTTAATTTAGAAAATGATCTCTCAGCACTTGCAATAGAAACTGGCAATGTTAGTAAAATTCTTAAACAAATTGATAAATTTGGAACATAGGTCTCCAAATTTTTTGAAAAAATAAATTTTAGCAAATTTAACGGGTATTTTAGCAATTCAGACGGATTTGGAGTTTCGTTAGCATTGACCATGATAATGTCAATTAACATTTTAATTTCTTGGAATAATTCCATTCCATCAATATCTTTATTAAGCTCGTCAGTCAATACTAATTCCAAATCTTTACAATTTTTAATAATTTCCTCATCTTTGAGTTTTTCTACCGTTTCTTGCAAATTATATAAAAATCTAAATTTATCATAATGCACTTCAAGCTGAACAAAACGTTCCTCGATTGACATTATGGCTTGATCCAAAATTGTATAATAAAAATTAATTTTAAAACTATGTTTGGGATCCTGTACAGATTCGTCTTCATGTTCGTAATCAAACATTCTTTTTTTCTTTCGTCGCCGTACCGTGAAAATTTAATGAAAAGGTTTAATTTTTTTTTTGGCGCCCCTTATAAGCTGGCGCCTCCCTGCCACGCAGCGCTTGCGGGGCTGTTTCGCCGGCCCTGCCTCTCCTCAGGCATTTAAAGAAATAAACAAAATTACAGGTAGGAAGTATAATTATACAAATAAGGTATGTTTAAATGGTTTGGAAATACAGGAAACTGAGGAGAAAATATTAGCCTTTAAAGATCATTACAAAAATGTTTATGTAGAAAAAAACCCTCTGTTTGATATTAATAACAATATAAAAGTTAATACTGAAGTTAACAACTTTCTAAATAGTCAAAAAGATATTAATGGAAATTTTATTAGACTGACCAATTTTAACGACAATAATACATCTCTGGAACCCAGTGGTGACGATTTTGTGAAATTAATAACGATTAAAAATGTCATTAAAACTCTTAATAGTAAAAAATCTTTCGGACCGGATGGCATCCCAAATTTTTTGATAAAAAAATTTCCTGTGAATGCCAACAAATTCTTAACAATAATTTTTAATAATTGCCTAAACAATAGCTATTTTCCAAAAGAATGGAAAATTGCAGCTTTGACTCCATTATTAAAAAATAAAAAATCCTTTGAAGTTAACAATTTCCGACCGATTTCCTTGCTGTCAAATATTGGTAAAATTTTGGAGCGTATAATTGCGTTTAGAATTGACGATTTCTGTGAATTAAGTGGGGTGTTAAGCGATCAGCAATTTGGATTTAAAAAAAAACATTCGACAACCGATGCGCTATTAAAAGTTAGACATGACATTTTTGATCAATTGGAAAATAAAAACTGCACAGTATCTGGTGTAATTGATATAAAGGCTGCATTTGATTCAGTCTGGACAAAAGGTTTAATTTACAAGCTTATTAAAATGGGGTTTCCACCTAGTATGGTTTGTTTAATTTCAAACTTTTTAAAGGATAGATATTTGTATATTAATTATGAGGGCAAAGTCTCAGAAAAAATTCCTGTTCATTGTGGTGTGCCACAGGGTTCTATAACAGGACCAAAATTATACAATCTCTTTCTCTTTGACTTTCCACATAACTACTTGAATATGCGTAATCAGATACGTTCAAAAGCAAATTTATATGCTGACGATACAACAGTATACGCTCATGCAAAAAATCCTGACACAGCATTAAAATATGTCAAAAATCATCTAAACGTAATATCGAGTTTTTACAGTAAGTGGGGAATTGAAATAAACGCAAACAAATCTGAACTAATTTGTTTTAGAAACTCATCCGGTAGAGCTCCCAAAAATGTAGTTAAAAAAAGTAGAAATTTATTTTTAGAGTTAAATAATGTACAAATTCCTTTGAAAAACAATATTAAATATCTTGGTGTAAACCTTAACAATATGCTGAAATTCAATCAGCACGTTAAATCTATTTTAAAAAAAGCTATTTATTCCTACAGTTTACTGAGAAATTTACTGACTCACAAAGATTTAATGATAAAAACTAAATTATTAATTTACAAACAACTAATTAGACCAGTATTATCTTATGCATTCCCTATATGGTTCACTGTTTCACCTACTTATGCAAAAAAATTACAAATCTTTGAAAGGAAAATTTTAAGGCTATGTTTAAATAAAAACTTTGAAGATACTAATAAAAGATATTCCAATAATTATTTATACAATGAGTCAAATATTAATCCATTAATGTTGTATATGACAAATCAACAGATCAAATATGGTAACAAAATTGAAAATCATCCCAATTATTTAATCCGATCTATTTTCGAAAACTATATTAATAATAATTTTAACGATAACTTAATAGATAAATTTTACTTAACACCATTAATCACAATAAATCCAAATTGTGCAAATTATTTCTTAGAGGTAGATAATAAGCAAATGTTATCCAGGTTCTATCTGTATAGCGAAATTACAAACAAAAATCTAAGAGGTTAACTATTTAAAACCAAATACATAATGTAAAAATATAAATTTAATAAATATATAAGTATATATGATATAGAAAGTTAATTGGCTGTTGTTTTGTAGGTTTAAGTGTTTTTTAGTTTTAAGTGTTTTATATTTAGCTTTAAGTCTCTCGTTATAGCTCTGCTAAAAAAAATACTGTAAGAACTCCGGACGCAAGAGTCATATCAAAATTAATCAGTTAAAAATAAAAAAATATAATATTGTATTGTTAAAATATTTCAAACTATGAACCAAAAAAAAAAAAAAACAATTCACGAGATTTCATAAGAAAACACTTGTATATATACACTTTAAAATAAGCTTAGATGTAAGAACAAAAAATTGTAATATTGTAAAAAAAAAATAAGTCGTTAATAAATTCTAATTCTAATTCTAATCTGAGTTATATACTTATATAATAGAAGTTGATACAGGCACATTCAGGAAACTTATGGAGCATAAGTGGATTCATTTCGACTACAGGGCATTTAAAATAAAAGAATATATACACATAACAAGATGTTATAAATGCCAGGCTTATTACCATAGGAGTAACGAGTGCCGAAATAAACCAGCATGTGCTAGATGCTCAGGAGAGCATGAAACACAAAATTGTACCATGCTGGCTAAAACAAGTAAGTGTGTCAACTGCAACAAAATAAATATTAAAAATAATAATAATAATATTGAGGATAATCATAATGCAGATAGTTTGCTTTGCCCACAGTATTTAAACAAAATAGAATATTTGCGTACTAGAATAGCATATTAGATATTTGCTTGCTTTATTGTATTGATTGTTTTTATTATTGTATTGTTTGATTATTTTACTTAATTACATATTTAAGCATGGATTTTAATATTAATAATAATAATAATATGCTGAATAATACAAATAATAATATAATATCGAATAATAACTAATATAATGATAATTATAATATAAATAATAATAATGATCTTATTTTGAATAATAATAATAGTAACATTAATAATAATGATAATAATATTAACACTAATAATAGTAATTGTAATAATAACAATTTTAATAATATTAATGATAATAATTATGGTAATAATAATTATAGATAATATTAATAGCAACATTAATGATAATAATAATTTTAATAATAATAATACAATGAATAATAATGATAATCATAATAATAATAATATCAATAGTAGCAATAATGATAATAATAACTTTAATAATAATAATACAATAAATAATAATAATAATAATGAAATTAATACTAATATTAATAATATTAATGATACTAATACTAATAACATCAGTAGTAGAAATGATGATAATAATAACTTTAATAATAATAATACAATGATTAATTGTAATAGTAATAATTGTAATAATAATAATGATGATAATAACGATAACATTAGTAATAACAATAATGATAATAATTTTAATAATAATAATAATAATGATAACATGAATAATAATATAAATGATAATAGCTGTAGAATTGCTGTGGGTGGATTGTGTATTGCTTATTTCAATATTCGTAGCATTAGAAACAAAGTTGATGAAATTAATATATTTATTTATTTATTTATTTATTTATTTATTTATTTATTTACCAAACAAGGTACATTTCATTACATTAAATTACATTAAATATCTTAGTTACAGTGCATTGTAAGTAACAGTGTCTTATAAAATAGTTTTTTATATGTATAATAATTTAGAGATATTGTATATTACATAACTATATAAAATAATAGTTAAGATTGAAGTAAAAATATTGGACTATACTTAATATTATTATCAAAAGGAAATAATTTTTCCATTATTTGGTATTCTTAAAATTAAAATTAAAATTAATATAATTAATTAACAATATGCGTATGATAAGTAATGTTAAAGGATGTAAGGGATGGGATTATATTATGATATTGCGAAGTCTGGATTTGTACACTAATTTAGATATTGTTGGCGAAAAGCAGGAGCTGTAATAATTGAAAACCATACAACATCTATTGATAGGTTCATTTTTACCATATTCCGTACGATGAGCAGAAACCTTAAGTAAGGATGTGTGTCTTGTTTGTCTTACGTCATTGTTAAATTTTATCCCGTTGGATATAAAACTAACATTAATGTTATTATTCAAGACATCGAAAGTGAAACAAGATATTAGTAGGTTACGTCTAGAAGAGAGTGAAGTCAGTTCAAGTAATTTAAGTCTAGAAAGGTACGGCGGTAAATTGTTGTAGTCGTGTGGGTCGTGCAGGTCACGTAGAGCGAAAAGAAGAAATTTTTTTTGAATTGACTCGATTCTATCACTATGCAGCTGGAAATAGGGTAGCCAAATAGGACAAGCATATTCAAGAATAGAGCGTACTAGAGTGCAATATAAAGATTTTGTCACCCACACATTTTTAAACTCACGAGCTCTTCTTTTGATAAAACCAAGCATTTTATTGGCTTTAGAAATGATTCTATCATAATGAAGGTTAAAACTTAATTTACAGTCCAGCAGAACCCCAAGGTCGTTAATTTGAGTGACACGTTGTAGTTGAGTACCATTTAATTGGTAAGTATGTAAAAGAGTAGATTTTTTTCTTGAGAAACTAATGACGTGACATTTGTTAACATTAAGGTCTAATTTATTAACTTTACACCAGTTCTCAAGTAGTTTTAGTCTAAATTCTAAGTACTGTACATCTGAAGGTTTAGTTATGATATAGTAGATTTTTAGATCGTCAGCATATAAAATATGTGGAATATCAGACAGTAATACAGATAGGTCAAGGAGTAATATATTGAATAATAGAGGGCCAAGGTGGCTACCCTGAGGGACACCTGAAGAAGCCGATATTTTTTTGGAAATAAACCCTTGAAATTTGACAGATTGGGTTCGACCACTGAGATAAGAACTGATCCATCCCAAAAGTGGGTTTGCCAATCCGATGTTTTTTAATTTAGAAATAAGGATACTGTGGTCTACACGGTCAAAAGCTTTACTGAAGTCGGTGTAGATAGCATCAATCTGGTAGCCTTTTTCCATGTTAATCAGCAGATCAGACGTAAAAACCATTAGATTTGTAGTGGTAGAGCGGCCTTTTCGGAAACCATGCTGTTGCTCGTTAAGTATAGGATTGATAATTGACGTCATTTTATCACATATTATTTTTTCAAATATTTTTGGTATTGTAGACAAAATAGCTATACCTCTATAGTTATTTATGTCAGCCTTATCACCACTTTTGTATATTGGAGTGAGGTGAGAGGATTTCCAGGCTGATGGAAATTTTCCTGAAGAGATGGATTTATTAAAGATAAGTTTAAGTGGTACAGACAGCTGATCAGCACATTTACTTAGAAAAAGAGGAGGAAGTAAATCAGGCCCAGGACCTTTATTAGTATCAATACTACCTAACACTTTAAGTATTTCCTCATCTGAGATTGATAGTGTACTTAAAATAGAGTTCTGCTTCTGGTCGTCGCTAGTAGTTGCGATGTCTATTAAATCAGATGTGGGCCTATAACATTCGCTAAATCGATCAGCAAACATGTCGCATATGACACTAGGATTTGATGAGAAAGAGTTATCCTTTGACATGGTAGAAGGATATCCAGAGCATTTAGGTTTGGTGTTCACAAAATCGAAAAATTTTTTGGGATGTGTTAAAAGGTCTTGGCCAAGTTTACCAATATAGGATTCATAAGAAAAACGCGACTTATTAGAGAACTCAGCTGCAAGTTTCTTATGCTCACGTATTAGATCTGGGTTAGGATTACTAACTTTTTTAATTTTTTTATATAATTTATTTCTACGGTTTCGCAGAGATCTAAGATTTTTGTCCAACCATGGCTCAGTTAACTTGTCTTTTTTTACCATTTTAGGAACGTTAGTATCAATTATTCTAAAAATTGAAGCGTAAAAGGATGCGACAATAGAATCTAAGTCATCAGATGATAAAATTTCAGTCCAGTCAATAGAGGAAATAGCTAAATTAATGTTATCAAAATCAGCATTTTTAAAATCATATACAACTTTGTTGTTGTAAGATTTAATGAAGGAAGTATCAGTGGTTTTAAGTTCTACAACTAATGCATTATGATGTTGTGTGTTAGTGAAAAGATTATCAGCATCAGTAGCTGGAACAGCAACCACATTGTCGTAGTTATTAGAAAAAATAAGATCAAGCCATCTTCCATTGATGTTAGGAGAGTGCACTATTTGCTGTAGGTCGTTTTCATAAAAAGTATCAATGAGCGAGAAATCGATGTCTGCAGTTAAGTTTACGGGTAGCAAATGGTTGTCTAATTCATCAACAATGAAATTTAATTTAGGGCGATTAAAATCGCCAAACACAAAAATATTGTCAACTTCGTCAAGGGTAGAGAGAATAGAAAGGAAAGAGTCATAAAATTCACTATAAACAGTTTCGTCAGAATTAGGAGGGATATAAACTACCCCAACAAAGATTAATTTATTATCAATTCTAATTTTGATAAATGTGTGTTCAAAGTATTGTGAGTGAGATGTGGGAACTATTTCGTGAGAAAAGGTATTACGCACTCCGATTAGGACCCCACCACCTCTAGTAATACCAGAAGAAATATAGTCACGATCACACCTGTAAACTGTCCAATCGTTACTTAGGATTTCTGAGTTTGTGAAGGAATCATTTAACCAAGTTTCACATATTACTATAATATCGAAGGGTGACGAGTTAGCATTTATAAATAGCGAATTTAATTTACCTCTGATTCCACTACAATTATGGTAAAAGAAACTTAAGGATTTACCAGAAAGGGGATTTTCTTTCTGGCAGGGCACGAAAAAACTTATCGGTATTTACACGGGATTGTTGCTGATGTGCAATTCTCTTATAATTCAAATCTGAAGCATAAGAAGAAAGGTCGCATGTGACTTCATCTTGAGAAATATCAAAGAAACTGTGATATTTATAATATAATTGGCTTAAAATACTAACATTGGTTGGTAATCCTTCTTGTTGAATTGCTAATGCCACACTAGTTTTGGTTTTACCTTCAATACACACAGAACTGGGTTTATTGTGTAAATAGGCAAGATAAATACGTACATTATTAAAAATTTTATTATCTCTTAACCTAGATAAAAGGTACCGATTTTCAGTACTATCAGTAAAATTAATTGTTAATTTAACATTTGGCGGTAATAGAGGATCCAAAAATGATATTTTATCGTCATTGCGTACTATAGAATGGGTGGAAGTTGGAGTAGGGCAGATATGATGAATTGTGTCAAAATATGAGGAGGGTATTTCATTAACAGGGGTAAGCGGATTTAATGTTGGACTTTGAATAAAGGTTTGAAATTTTTTTAAATTTTTTGAGACTACTTTTCTGATGCTATCACTTCTATTGCTATTAGACTTATTTAATGATGAGGTTGTGTTAATAGGAATTGTAGGAGAATTGTTAATAGGAATTATAGGAGAAATATGTTTGGAAGTGGGTAATTGTAGAGTAGTGTGAGAAGGACAAGGATGGTTACCTTCATAAATGTCATTGATGTTAATAGATGATTGAATATTAATTGGAAGTGACTTATTAGGATTATTAGGGAGGGAAATAGAAGGAAGAATAGGATTCAATGTACGTCCTTGTATAAAGTTATGATATTTATTATTATTGTTATTCCTAATATTGCTATCTAAATTTTCTGTGTTAGAATTTTTTACATTAAGTGGCAATTTGGTAATATTATTATTATTATTATTTATATTACTATTATTCACAATAGACTTATTGCTAATTAATTTTCGATGGACAATATTATTACTATTATTACTATTAATATTATTTTTATTTCTCATGATTTATTTTTAGGTCGTAATTTCGAGCATGATATAACTTTTATATGTACGGTCTCCTTAATGTAGTTTTTAATGTGCGAACTAGTTAGATAAAAATCGTTACATTTTACATGGAAAGTTGTTACATCCAGCTCATGATGAGAGTCATTCAAAGTTCTTAATTTATCAAGTCTCTTATTCCATTCCGCGTTGCTCCATGATTCACCAAATTTATTAATAATTTTTTTTTATTAACTTTATTCACATGAGTTTCGGTATGTGGCGGTACCAGTACAAGTGGCGATACTGATCTGGCTTCGGCTGTTGATGTTGTATCATTATTAGCATTAATGATTTCGTCTGGAATAGGAATGTTCTCATTTTTATTATCATTATTAGCATTAATGATTTCGTCAGGAATAGGAACAAATTCAATATTCTCATCATTATCAGTATTAATATTCTCGTCACTAACAGTAATAGTGAATTCGTTAAGAAGCGATAGTTGATTTATTTTGTTTGGCGAATGATTTTGTGTAGGAGTAGGTAAATGATTAATATTGGAGCATAAATATTTAATGTCATCAATGGTGGAATTTACTATTACTTTTGTTGATTTTAGCTCATCACCTAAGTAAGATAATTGCGATGAGATATCTTCGGTTTGATAATTATTCTTTAAATTGTTCAATTCTATGAAGACTTTGTTGAAATTCATTAATTGATCTGCCAAAAATTTTTCAGATGATAATTGACAATTTTTTATAATACCGTCAGATGCGCATTTAACTTTTTTCATGGTTGAGTGTAAGTTGTTTAGTTGAAAGTTAATTTTATCAAGAATTAAGTCATTGTTTATTTTAAGATTTTCGGAAATAGACTCAATATTGTTGTTTAACCGAGAAACACTTTTTGTAATATTTACTATGTATTCAGATTGGGAATTATATCTTGTCTAAATTGTCAACCTGATCACATAATTCTTGAACCGCATTTAGAATAGTATCTTGAGATGAGCCTTGGGTATTCATGTTGTAATTAGATTTTTATAAATTTATGTACGGTAGTTCAATAGCTTAAAGGTAGTTCAAGGTTTTGTAGTGAATAATCCACATATTTCAATTTTAGTAATGAACGAAGTATGGCTATATGACAGTGAAATCAACCTATATAACATCAAAGGATTTTCAGCAATTTATAACTGTCGAAATTCGCACATAGGAGGTGGTACTGCCATCGTTAGACATGACTTGCAACACAATGTAGTTGAAAGATCTACTTGTTTTTATGGTATTGTGGTTGAATTGATGGACTCAACACCCAAAATCAGGATTGCAACAGCGTACAGGACGAATAATGATGATGTCAAATGCTTCGCAGATTACGTGCATAATCTGTCGCAAACATACAAAAACTTAGTTTTTGTAGCAGACACAAATATTGATATTTTTTCTGATACGCAAACTGTTAAGACATATAAGGATACTATTAATGCAAGTGGTTTTAAAATAATAAATAGGATACATGTAGATTTTGCTATAAGAATTACAAATACTTACAAATTACAAATAATTAAGCTACGTTAATTGATCATGTGCTATCAAATGCGCATCCAAATAAATTTAACCTTAGTTTAAAATTATTTGATAATGCGCGGCTTGATCATAAAATCATACATATTAAAATTGATAAGGTAAAAATTAAATTGAAACCAATGAGGAAAATGTTTTTTGATGTAATTGATAAAAATAAGTTTTTCAACATGGTAAAAAATAAAATGGAAAACGTTCCTCCTAATACAATTGAAGAATTAATGAATATTATCACTGATACAAAAAAAAACTGTACATATAAGAAAAGCGTTCGAACAAGGCAAAACGCGTGGATAACACAGCAAATCTTAGGAACAATGAATTTAAGAGATTATTTGTATAAAAAAACAAAAAAGTATCCAAATGATTAATATTATGCGCGAAAGTTCAAAGAAGTGAAAAACAAGGTAAGCAAAATGATTAAAATGGCTAAACTACATCAATTTAACATCGAAATTACAAAATCATGTGGCAATGGGAGATTAATGTGGAACACGTTAAACAAATATTTGCTGAATAAGGATAACAAGAATCCTGACGATAGTATAATATTAAACGTTAATGGAAACAGAATCACTGATGGAAAAACAGTAGCCATTGTATTGAATAAATACTTCACCAGTGTTGGACCTGAACTATCAAGTAAAATACAAATGGAAAGAAGTGTGGAAAATACATTAACATCCAGTACTATGTATTTAGATCCAACAACGGAAATAGAAGTAGGGACGATAATAAGAACACTAAAAAAAGGTGTATCTCCGGGAATAGACGGAATAACAACAACTGATCTAATGAATCTTAATTCGTTAATTGCACCTTATATTAGTAAATTTATAAATAACTGCTTCATAGAAGGTGTTTTTCCGGATATTTTGAAGGAAACACTAATAAAGCCAATTTATAAAAATGGAGAAAAAACAGAAACAGGAAACTATCGTCCAATTTCTCTCTTGAGTTCGGTTTCTAAAATATATGAGAAAGCGATTAACAACAGGATTCTAAATTTTATAAACAGAATTGGAGGATTCGACAGATGCCAATTTGGATTTCAAGCAAAAAGTAACACTGAATCAGCTATAGCAGACATGTTGGACTACATCAATACATCTCTGGATCAAAAGAAGTACGTAGGAGCTGTATTCATTGACATAAAGAAAGCTTTTGATACAATTGACCATAAAGTACTTATGGATAGATTATATGAGCTGGGAATGAGAGGTGTGACGGTCTCACTCATAGAGGACTATATCAGCAACAGAACAATAATTACTGCAGTTGGAGAATATAAGAGTGAGAAGGAAAAATTAGTTTGTGGAGTACCGCAAGGTTCGATACTAGGTCCCACTATATACCTCCTCTATATTCATAACATCATGAAAGCTCAACTTAAGGCAGTCTATAAAATTTTTGCTGATGACACATGTCTTCTATATACAGGAAAAAACGAGCTGAAAACATTAATGAATGATGATTTGCAAAGGTTCAGCAAATGGGCTAGAGGAAATCGTCTAACATTAAATGAATCGAAAACAAAATACATTATTTTTAAAACGAAAAATAAAAATGATATTGTACCTACAATTAAAATAAATGAAATTATTTTGGAAAGAGTTACTGAAATCATAACACCTAGGTGTTATGATTGATGAAAAACTTTCGTGGTCAGTACATGTAGATTACGTTTTGGCAAAAATTGTTCCTATAATTGGAGCCATTAAGAGAACAGGAATACAGCTGAATAACTACACGGCAAGAGTCGTAATCAATGCACATGTACTGTCATATATGAGGTACAATATTTGTAATTGGTCCAGTTGCTCGAAGCACCTACTAACAAAAATGGATAAACTTTTAACAAAAGCAATAAAAAGACTATTTGATTATAATGTATTTACACCGACTACAATTGTATATCAAACAACAAACCTGATGAATATTGAACAAATAATTAAAATTGAGAAAATTAAATTCGTTCACAAAATTATTAACAACAAAATAAAAAACAACATACAATTGAGACTGCAAAGTGATGTGCATGAATACAACACAAGGAATAATCAGCACGTGTATCGAGGAAAACGTAACGTTTTTGAAAACGTATCGAATTGAATTTACGTTCGATTGAAAACGATCAATCGGGGAAAACGTTCGTAAACGTTAAATAGTGTTTTCCATTGTTTCCCTTAAATAATGCTTTTCAATTACAATTTTGAGGGGAAATATCATATGTTAACTGTGATTAGTATTGTTTACAAAGTTTTTTCAAATAAATAGAATAAGCAAGTTTTTTCAAATAAATAAAAAGCAAATGAGGTTTTCTTTTTTATAGGTGGTTTCTTTTTTATGTAATGTAAAGCAGTTAAACAAAATTATTATTATTAATATGCGTTCTACTTATATGCAAAGCAAAGAAATGGAGAAGAAAGAAATTGTTAATTAACTACAAATATTTGAATAGTCAAAAAAAATTCCATCCGTAAATTAATTAATATTAGCAAAAAAAAAGAAGAGAGAATATCCTTAACATCTTTTGTATAACCGTATAGAATATTTTTTGTTTTTTTTTAGATAATATAAAAATATGGTAAAATAGGAAAAAGAGTATTATGAAAATTATTTACATTTTATATATAATGGATTAAAATTTCATAAATTTAATTTTAATTTAATGCCACACATTTAATTATAAATATTTCATAAATTTAATATACATTTCAAGAAAAAAAATACAGAAATACTTAACGTTAAAATTTTCTATAAAAACGTTAAAAAAAGTTCTTCCCTAATAGATCGATTCGATAAAAAATTTCGAAACGTTTTATAATAATATAGTAGTTTCCATTTTCACAATAAAAATAAAAAAAAACCCTTTCCATTGTAATAATGGAAAACGTTACGTTTTCCACAATATCAAAATAGTAAATTCGATTCGAAATTCAAACGTTACGTTTTCCCCGATACACATGCAGGACTTAATTGTTCCAACATCACGTACAAACAGACATGCAACAGGATTTATTCCAAGCTCAATTAAACTCTACAACTCACTTCCAGAAAGTATTAGAACGATAATAAATTATGAAAAATTTAAGAAAAAGGGAAAAAACTATATATTAACAGATTTCCAGAGTCCATAAATATAAAAAAGGAAAAAAAAGGAGGTAAGAAAGAAATTATAGATAAATGAATAAATAACATACAGAAATAAAATTAAAAGTACATAATTTTCTTACACCAGTGTCCAACTGATTGGATATGTACTTGGTCTATAATTATAATTTTTCTATTATAATAATATATTTCTTTTATTTTTTTTTAAATATAATTTTACAGGCATCAGAGCCTAACTCATTTAGTATTTATACTAGGTGGGTAGGTGAATGTTCCACAGCTTCGGCTGCGGAGTGAGTAACAGTTTTGTTATAAATTCAATTAATTAATCCTTTGAATCCTTTTGTATTTTCACCATTAAAGACAAATAATCCCTTTATAGATTTTACATCAAATTTTCTTCGTTTCTTCGTCAAAATCACAACTGAATATTTTAAAACACATGATATTTGGTAAACCAGAGTGGACTAGACTAGATCCACTTCAATTGAAAATATATACAGCAGTATTAACTGCTTCTGATTCTGACCACAACTTCATATTTTTAGCATAGATCGTTGAACTTGCTGATTCAACCACAGTTCACATATACTTCTCTGCCCTAAAATTCTGTTGTGGTGTATAAATGTGACTATTTCGATATGATTCATATATTCTAACTAAACCATTGTCGAATCTGATTGTTTTTATTTCTTCACCAGTTTCATTTTTCAGCTTTTGTACATCATTTTTAACCATCTCAAATACTTCAGATTTTTGTGCCTTTAGTAGTTTAAAACTAATTAAATCGATTTTCATGCGTATACCAATAAGGGCTAACAATAATGAACTTAATGAAAATTAAGAAAACTAAAGATGGCGTACGACAATATGAAAATACTCCGAATAACCGAAATAGACTTTACAACATTAAATTGACTTTTGTCAACTATTAAAATCGTACAAAACTTCGTACAATCGTACAAAACTTAAGAAAAATAAAGAAAATAGTTTTGTTGAAATAAAATCCATGGCATCCATGATGAAAATAAAAAAACACATAATTTATTTTACGTTTGTCACTTTCAAACTTTGATATTTATGAAATATTTTTTTGTGATGGCCGAAACACAATGCCAGCCTTGGCTGTGGCTTTAACTGTACCTGTATCGTTCAAGCTAGACCCAAACACAATGTTGGCGTTGAAAAATTTATTAATATACATATATGTCAAAATAATTTTACGCGCAAAATTTGTCGTAATATAATACATATATATTTAATAATAAATTGCCCCCAGAACTTATAATTGCCAGTAGTGCCATATAAATTTTCTAGCGCTGGCGTTATTTTTTCAGGATTGCTGAAACTCGGCGGTGGCTTTTTTTTTCTCAGCCAGCATTGTGCTTATTTCTATTGATTTTCATATGTTGAAACTTTTTCAAAGTTACAGTCACAGCCAAAGCTGGCATTGTGTTTCGGCCATGATTTCTTAATTTTTCTTAAGCTCATTATGGCATAAAGGGATTTGACAGCAAATTTCGATAACTCAGACCTCTCCCTAATACAGGACGTACGGCGTACGGCGTCGGTCAAAATCGTTTCATGCACATACATTTTGTATGAGAGCTCCAGAAATACGCGGCGTACGAACGCCGACAATTCGAATTTCCAATTTTGACGGGCGTATAAAAATTTTTATTTGATTTTTGAAATTTAACAAAAAGAAAATCGATCAAAAAATGTTTAATGTATATAAATGTGGCGTTTTATTTCGGGCGTATATACGCCGTACGTCCTGTATTAGGGAGAGCTCTTAAGGAAAATATCGAAAGTTTTCTTAATTTTCATTAAGTTCATTATGGTTAGGGAGGCCTATAGCTATAGTTTCATAAAGACCGATCTCCAATGTAGGCTTCAGCGCAAAACTTCGGCGGTGAAAAAAGTTGAACGCCACCGTAAAAGCCAAACAATCTTCAATGTGAGCGTTGATACAATTCAAAACTTTGACGGAAGCGGAACTTAAAAAAAAATATAAATATAAATATGAACAAATATGAATATGAATTATAAATTTTTATATATAAATATGACGGAAACTTTACTTCTAGTAATTTTTTTAAAACGCCTACCGAAATTTTAAAATAACTTTGAAAAACTCAGTGAAAAAGTCATGAAAAAAATTCAGAAAAATTTTTTTTTTTAAAATATGTTGGCACAACTGAAACTTCAGCTTCATTTTTTGAACATTGAGGAATTTCAGCGTTGGCGTTTTTTGAAGCCAGACGCCAGCGCTCACATTGGAGATACTTACATTGATTCCCATATGATGAGCTTTTTTTTACGCCGAAGTTTTGCGCCGACGCCCACATTGGAGATCGGTGTTAAGTTTCTAATTCAAAAGTTTTGTAGTCACCCTTTAAGAAAAGCGAACCGTAAACGAACCGCTGGCGAAGTCGTAAATGTTGGAATAAGAAAATTAGAAAAAAAAACCAAGTGTTGTGTATGTATTAGAACGCCGCCTAGACTACATTTAAGCGGTTCGCTGGCGAATCGCCAAGGCGGTTCTCTAGCGAATCACCAATACGGTTCGTTTATGTACTGATTTTATCCATATAAATAAAAAATCTGGAATTTTTTTAATAAAAAATAAAAAAAAACAAATATTAATTAAATTAAATTCAATTGAAGATGAAATAAAATTATTTTCATCAATTAATTATTTAGATGATTCAGATAATAATAATGTATCGTTGAATGTTAATCAAAATCTTAATTCAAATATAATTAAAACATTTTATTCAATATTTAAAGAAAATTACTATAATCTTAATCAATTTAATTATAATAACAAAAATAAATTTAATTATGAAATGAAAATTACATTGAATAAAAATGAACCATTTCACTCTTTGCCGAGACGTTTATCTTATTTCGAAAAAGAAAAATTACAGGAAATACTTAATCAATTATTAAAAGAAAATATTATTCGTCCTAGTGAGTCTCCTTATTGTTCACCTATTGTTTTAATAAAAAAAAAGAATAACGAATTTAGATTATGTATCGACTATAGAACTTTAAATAAAATTACTCTCAGGGATAATTTCCCTATTCCTTTGATTGAAGATCAACTTATTCAATTAAATAAAAAACGTTATTTTACTTCTCTTGATCTCAAAAATGGATTTCATCATGTTCCAATGCATGAAGATTCAATTAAACTTACATCATTCATTACTCCATTAGGCCAGTTCGAATATTCCAAAATGCCATTTGGATTGAAAAATGCGCCAGCAGTTTTTCAACGTTATATTTCTCATATTTTTAAAGATATGATTAAAGCGGAAAAATTACAAATTTATTTTGATGATATTTTAATTGCTACGGAAACAATAGACGAACATCTTGTCATATTGAAACAAGTGTTTTCTCTTTTAAAAGAATATAATTTGGAGCTTAATATAAATAAATGTAAATTTATTCAAGAGAATATTTATTATTTAGGATATTCTGTTAGTCATGAAGGTATTCTACCAATTCTGGAATAAAGGCAGTACAAGAATTTCCTATTCCAATAAATACCAAACAAATACACAGTTTTATTGGATTATGCTCTTATTTCCGTAAATTTATTCCCCAATTTTCATTAATTGCTAAACCACTTTATGATCTTATTCGCAAGGATGTCAAATTCCAATTTCAAGAAGCAGAAATTAAAGCTTTTGAAACATTAAAAAATTATTTAGTCAGCTCTCCAATTTTATCAATATTTAATCCCAAATCAGAAACTGAATTGCATACTGATGCAAGTTCAATTGGTTTTGGTGCTATTTTAATGCAGCGTCAATTGGATAACAAATTTCATCCAGTCTTCTATTTTTCTAAAAGAACTAGTGAAACTGAAAGTAAATACCATAGTTTCGAATTAGAAACTTTAGCAATAATTTATGCATTAAAAAGATTTAGAGTTTATTTACAAGGACTCAAATTTAAAATAGTTACGGATTGTAATTCTCTTACTCTCAATAAAAAAGAAATTAATACTTGAATAGCACGCTGGGCTCTTGAGTTACAAAATTATGATTATTCTTTAGAACATCGTAAAGGGTGTAGAATGAGTCACGTCGATGCTCTTAGTCGTTCTACAAATATTTTAGTCCTAGAAGAGAATACTTTTGAACAAACTTTATCGATAGCTCAAAATAAAGATTAAAATATTCAAAAAATTAAGAATAGATTAGAAAATACTGAAGATAGTTTTTATGAAATGAGAAATGGATTAGTCTATAGGAAATGTAAAGATAAATTATTATTTTATGTACCAAAAAGTATGGAAGACAATGTTATTCGACTTAGTCATGACGAGATCGGTCACCTAGGTATAGATAAAACTTATGAACTTATTCTTAGAAACTATTGGTTTCCAAATTTAAAACAAACTATTAGTCATTATATTGCAAATTGTCTTAAATGTATTACTTATTCTTCAACTAGAGGCAAAACAGAAGGATTTTTGCAAAATATTCCAAAATATGATATTCCGTTTGACACGATTCATGTTGATCATTGTGGTCCTATTGATAATAATATCAAACATTCTAAAAAACATGTATTTTTAGTTATTGATGATTTTACTAAGTTTACAAAATTATTCGCTGTAAAATCAACTAGTACAAAAGAAGTTATTTAATGTTTACAGATTTATTTTAATAATTATAGTCGTCCACGTGGTATTATATCAGACAGAGGTAGTTGTTTCACCTCAAAAGATTTTGAAACTTTTATTACCCAAAACAATATCCAGCATATCAAAATAGCTACAGGTTCACCTCAAGCTAATGGATAGGTTGAGCGTATAAAGCGTACTTTAATCCCTGTGCTTGCTAAATTAAGTGACAATGCTAATAAAAAATATTGGTCTTACCTAAAGCTGAATTTAGTCTTAACAATACAATTAATAGATCCATAGCTACTACTCCTAGTAGTTATTTGGAATTAATCAAAGAGGAGAATTTATTGATTCTGTTAAAGAAATTATTGAAAATGAAATTAATAATAATGACAGAAATTTAGATATTATTAGAGAAAAGGGTATGGAAAGTATTAATAAAGTACAAAATCATAATAAAAAGTATTTCGACAAAAGTAGGAAAAAGTCAAACAATTATTTAGTGAAGAGATTATGTTATGATTAAGAATCATATTAGTGTTGCAGGTGTTAGTAAAAAATTACTACCCAAAAGAAAAGGTCCATATCAAATTTTAAAAATATTAGGTAATAATAGATACGTAGTAGGTGATGTTGAAAATTTTCAAGTTAGTCAAATTCCTTATAATGGAGTTTTAGAAAGTAGGAATATTATTGCCTATCAACCCCGATATAATCTAAGAAATCGGCAAAGTTAATATTTTATTCATAAATCTTATTCAACTGTTTATTTAAAAAAATTGAAAAATGTAAATATTTAAAATAAAACTACTTAATCAAAATATGTATATAAAAAAATATATAAATATAAATAATACCACATCAATGTACTTTCCCGTTGAATTTGAGCAACTGTCAACAATAGTAAGGGAAAGTAGACCTTATCAGAATTAATGCCATTTATAAAGAGGTCTACCTTTCCCTTACTATTGTTGACAGTTGCTCAAATTCAACGGGAAAGTACATTGATGTGGTATTATTTGCTTGTTTATTACTTTTTAGTTGAATATTTCTTTAAGGGAAAGTATTTTTAAAAAACTTTTTTTATTTATATTTTTTATTTTACACTTTTTAGTCGGTCAAATATTTATTCATTTAACCGACTAAAAATATTTTAATACTTTGACAACTTGGGAATGATTTGTTTGGGCTACTCATGGCCCACGATTTGGAA
The DNA here is from genome assembly GCA_949752835.1 of Empis stercorea. Taxonomy (NCBI): domain Eukaryota; kingdom Metazoa; phylum Arthropoda; class Insecta; order Diptera; family Empididae; genus Empis; species Empis stercorea. The sequence goes on along the minus strand of OX457089.1, from coordinate 21,579,473 downwards.
TTCCACATGTGGCTGATGTTTTTTGTATAATCGGCTCCACATGAGCCAGGGTACTGCTCGGCTCGGACTACGCTTCAAGACCTTTTATTTGATGCCCCACCTGATTTGTTTATGATGGGCCCCCACATGACACAGGTTTTGGGCCCTAACATGAATTATGAAGCTCCACGGACTGCGCAACGAGATGTATTTTTCAATACCTTTTATTTGATACCTCTCATGTCTTTTTGCATTATGGGCCCCACAAGACCCAGAGTACCTCTCGGAACAGATTTTGGGCCCACTTGACCCACGCACTACGAAACGAGATGTACTCTGCACGACCTTTCATTTGATACCCTACACGATATTTTTATGATTTAAGGCCTTGTTGACCCACATGACCCCTTTTTGGAACCTCGTGTAACCCAGTGTGCCTTTACGGACTACGCTCATTTAAATATACTCTTCAAGGCCTTTCATTTAATACCCCACATGATTTTTTGTATTATGGAGCCCAACATTGCCCCGTTTTGGGCCCGACATGACCCACGGAGCCCCCGGACTACCACTCAATGAGATGTACTCGTCAAGAGCTTTCATTTGATACCCCACATGATTTTTTGTATTATGGGGCCCCACATTGCCCCGATTTGGGCCCGTCATGACCCACGGCGCCCCCCGGACCACCGTCCAATGAGATGTACTCGTCAAGACCTTTCATTTGATATCCCACATGGTTTTTTTGGTACATTCAAAAATTAAACGGTTCTCCGCGCCCCCGTCCCCCTAATAAAAAAGGCCTAATCAAAAATCTCCTCACCTGGCCATAACTCTTAAACGGCTTGACCGATTGAGCTCAAATTTGGAAGTTGAGCTCGTGTCATGAAATGCTTGGTACCATATAAATTTGGGGCCTTTTTGATGAGGGGGAAGGGAGCTCGGAGGGCCGTTTAATTTTTAAATGTACCAAAAAAACCATGTGGGGTATCAAATGAAAGGTCTTGACGAGTACATCTCATTGGACTGTAGTCCGGGGGGCGCCGTCGGTCATGTCGGGCTCAAATCGGGGCAATGTGTGGCTCCATAATACAAAAAATCATGAGGGGTATCAAATAAAAAGTCTTAACGAGTACATCTCATTGAGCGGTAGCCCGGGGAGCGCCGTAGGTCATGTCGGGCTCAAAACGGGGGCAAAGTTGGGCCCTATAATACAACAACTCATGTGGGGTATCAAATGAAAGGTATTGACGAGTACATCTCATTGAGCGGTAGTCTGGGCGGCGCCGTGGGTCATGTCAGGCCCAAAACGGGGGCAATGTTGGGCTCCATAATACAAAAAATCATGTGGGGTATCAAATGAAAGGTTTTGCAGTGTACATCTCAATGGGGAGTATTTCGTGGGGCGCCGTGAGTCATGTAGGGGCTAAAACGGGGGCAATGTTGGGCCCCATTATACAAAAATCATGTGGGGTATCAAATGAAAGGTCTCCAACAGTACATCTAAATGGGCAGTAATCCGGAGGGCGCCTTGAGTCATCTCGGGCCCAAAACGGGGTAATGTGGGGCTCCATAATACAAAAAATCATATGGGGTATCAAATGAAAGGTCTTGACGAATACATCTCATTGAGTGGTAGCCCGGGGGCGCCGTGGGTCATGTTGGCCTCAAAACGGGGTAATATGGGGCCCCATCATACAAAAAATCATGTGGGGTATCAAATCAAAGGTCTTGAAGAGGACATCTTGTTGAGTACTCCGCGAGGTACTCTGGGTCTTGTGGGACCCATAATGCAAAAAGACATGAGAGGTATCAAATAAAAGGTATTGAAGAATACATCTCGTTGCGAAGTCCGTTGGGTTTCGTAATTCATGTTAGGGCCCAAAACCTGTGTCATGTGGCGGCCCATCATAAAAAAATCATGTGAGGCATCAAATAAAAGGTCTTGAAGAGTAGGCCGAGCAGTACCCTGGCTCATGTGGAGCCGATTATACAAAAAATATCAGCCACATGTGGAATTCCAAATCGTGGGCCATGAAGAGCTCAAACAAATCATTCCCAAGCTGTCAAAGTATTTAAATATTTTTAGTCGGTCAAATTAATCATCTCGGGCCCAAAAAAAGCGTAAAATAAAAAATATAAATAAGAAAAAGTTTTTTAAAAATACTTTCACTTACAGAAATATTCAACTAAAAAGTAATAAACAAGCAAATAATACCACATCAATATACTTTCCCGTTGAGTTTTAGCCACTGTCAGCAATAGTAAGGGAAAGTAGACCTTATCAGAATTAATGCCATTTATAAGGAGGTCTGCTTACCCATACTATTGCTGACAGTGGCTAAAACTCAACGGGAAAGTACATTGATGTGGTATTATTTGCTTGTTTATTACTTTTTAGTTGAATATTTCTTTAAGGGAAAGTATTTTTAAAAAACTTTTTTTTATTTATTTTTTTCAACATTAAAATTAAAACCAAAAGCATCAAATTATAATGTAAACATACAGTGAGTCTCAAAACTGATGTCACAAGACTAAAAAAATTTTATTATGTCTAATTACTCAAAATTAGTAACCAATAATTAAAAACAATAAAATATGTTTTATAGTTCTTTATTTCATTTTTCATTAATAAGTTAGAAAGGTTATTAGATCATTTGGATTTAAATATTACTAAAAAAAATTAAAAAATATACTATTAGTTGCGAAATTTAGCTCACAAAAGTCATGGGATAAACAATTTATTTTTTAAAATAAAATTAAAAAATTAAATTTTAATACTTGGTATGACATCTTTTTGCTGTAATTGCCGTCTTTAGTCTTCTTGGCATCGATTGTACCAAATTTGAGGTTTCTTGGGCGGTAATAGTTCTCGATTCATAATAGTTCTCGAACATATCTATTCTTAAGCTTTTTTTTTTAAATTACGTTATATTTTCTTATTTTTTCTAGAGAATATCCCAAAGATGATCAATAGGGCTTATGTCTGGGGATTGAGGAGGTGTCCTGATTACTTTGGGACAGTTGTATAATAACCACAGACGAACATGATGTGCCTTATGGTTCGGATCGTTATCCTGATAAAAATGAAAATTGTATTTGATCCCCATTTTCTCTGCACTTTGTTTAAAATTTACCTTCAAAATCTGCAAATATTGATGCTGATCCATTGTATTTTCTATAAAAATAAAATCCGCAACACCAGCAGGTGACATGCATCGCCAGATCATGACCCCACCACCACCCGTGCTCTACAGTTGGTACTAATTTTTTTTTTTTCAATTCTTCATATGGCTCTCCCCCCCATACGATAATGTGCCCGTCAATGGCAAAAATGATGAAATGTTAAATGATAAATTATCATATTTTAATTTCTGGAAGAATGTAACATTTGTATAAATATTAAATTTTAAATTCAATATATAGTTCAACATTTTGCCAGTGACGGGCACATTATCGTATGGGGAGAGCCATATGAAGAATTGAAGAACAAATTGTTTTTAATTATTGATTACTAATTTTGAGTAGACATAATAAAATTTTTTTAGTCTTGTCCCATCACTTTTGTGACTCACTGTATGTTTTACCTATTAATTTAACCGCTAAAATTTATGACGTTTCAGAATTAAAGTGTAAAATTTTACGTTTAGAGAATCTGTAAAAAGTTTTTTTCGTTAAAATATTAAAAAAATGTAAAAATTATTGTGAAAAATGTTTTAAAACTTTATTTAATTATTGTTTCCCCTGATTCGGTACTTTATTTAATCGGCGGGATAATAATAAATAAATAGCTTTTTTTAATGTAAAAATAATAATAAATAAATAGCTTTTTTTAATGTAATATTTTATTGTTGGCGTTTTGTTGGTTCTGTCCGAAAAGTTTAAACTATTTTTCTTAGATCATTTTCAACATAATGAGATATTAAAAGGCAATGGACTCGAGACAAGATAGGTCATGTGCTCATTTATATAACAGCAAATCAGATTAAATTACCAGAAAGAAATTCTTCAGAAATTTCAATAAAGTAAAGAATGTTATCCAATAAAAAAGTGGTATTTGTGATGATTGTGATCTTTAAATGGATTCAGGACAATCTGTAGAAAAAATAAAAATATAGTCTAGTAGTTAAATGTTAAATGTAAAATTTAGATTTTCATAGGGCCACAAAGGAAAGGGAAGAGGATTTATGAAGAAAACTTCTTCAGAGACCCTAGATAATTAAGATATCTTTTTACTGCATATGGAGTAATATTACAAACACCGTGTTGACTCTGAGATATGCTGAGATTGGGTTTGGGTGCCTATCATTTACAAGAAAAACCGTTATTTTAGAATCATTATTTTTCTACAAATTTTCCGGATAATCGTTTTTCTACAAATTATTTTACTACGAATTGTTGCACAGGCGCAGAGGCAGACAAGAGCTAATGTTCAGTTCCTTGTTCAGCTTTTTCGAGAAGTTCATAGAAAAGAGGAAAGGCGTATAATCATTAGAATTTTAGAATCCTTTTAATTTAGGTAAGAGCGATCATGAACGTTGAAAATCATGGAATTCTACTTCCTTTTGGCTCATAATTTAAACACAATCGTGAATTACTAAAGGGTGAAAATGCTTAGGCCCATGTACAATCTATATATATGTCGGAGCGTAAATGGCATAGAAAACCAGGGGACGAAGTTGCAAGTATGATTTTTGCTGCAGTTACTAGAAATATGATGCATATACCACTACCGCTAACACGATAAAAAAATTCGAAAGTCGCACATTGAGATAGCAATGGCTTGATTTTAGGCTATGAATGTCTTCAAAATTGTTAAATTAAATTAAAAAACATCAGAGAAATTTTACTTCAATTATTCCTTTATATATGTATTTTTTTTTAAAAATGATTTACATATAAAATTTCGTGATATACAAATATTAATTTTCTAATAAAAATATTAATCGAATCGTACACATTTTTTGATTAAATTTAAATATATAAAAAAAATAATTAAAAAAAATACGAAAATAAATAATATAAAAAATAAAATAAAAACTTATAATAAAAAAAATAATTTCTTAAAATATAGGAAAACAATTTTCATTTCATTTAAATATTAATAAAGTTTTTAACTTAATTATTTTTAATAACTAATTTATCATATATCTTTGTAATATATTATATTTTACATAATTATTTTTCTTGTTTTGTAATATCAAAGAAATATTATTTACATATAAAATGAATTATTTATTATAACTTTTTCTATTTAATTGTCTCATAAGAAATTTGATGATTATATAAATTTGCTATTTAAAATATTTGTTTTAACTATATACATATTTACTAATATTAAATAATATTATATTTATTGGCCACTCAAATAATTTAAATGATTGTAAATATGAAAAAAAACAATTATCGGAGACAGTGATTAAATTAATTTTAAGTCTATTTTGAATTTTTGCATTAAATTGCAGTCTGTAAATTAAATATAGAGTAAACTATTTTAATACTTCTGAACGATATCCACAAAAATTAAAATAGAAATCCTAAAATCAATAAATTCGTAATACTTTATCCTTTTTTCTTTTTAGCACATTTCCAACCAAATTGGAAGAAATGTGTATAATAGTTTCACTCTGTCTGTCCGTCTGTCCGTCTGTCCGTCTGTCCGTCTGTCCGTCTGTCCGTCCGTCCGTTTACACAAACTTCTACATCTATTAAGATAGAGTATTAAAATTTTGATCATAGATAGATAGTAATAAAATAATAGGTCCAGTAGAACAAAATTTTCTTCTATCTCTTTTCCCCTCTGAGTTATTCCCCCTCCAAGTTCGAAAATTACCCATATTGAACAGCTAATAACTTTTAAACCAATAAAAATTTTTGAGGTGTGTAAAAGCCATAAGATAGGAAAATCTTTTGTCTTTTTTGTGAAATAAACAAATTTTTTAAAATTTAATTCTTTGATGTATAAAAATACCGTTATCTTCATACAACTTTTTTTAGTTTTTTTAACACCCTGTATTTCCCAAACTGCTTATTATAGAAGGCTGAAATTTATGCACCAAAGAGATATCTAAAAAATAACTAGAGTCTCTGAAGAAATTGTATCCGTATCTCTTCTCCCCTTTCCGTTGTGGCCCTTCGAAAATCAAAAAATTACATTTTTAATTTACTTGTAAAATTATAACTGCACAATATTTTTAAAAACAAATATTGGGAAAAGTTTCGAAATTCATATTTCTTTAAAGTGCATTAATTAATAAATTATAGTCATTTGCCTCACACTTATAATTAATCAAAATTCTTAATCATGTAAAATTTTGCAAAAAACGAACATTTTGCATATTTTTAGGAGCTTTATAAAGGGAATATTGGATATTATTTCATATCACATTATATGTTCAATTAAAAGCAAAATTAGGGAAAACTTAAATGATAATTTTATATATATGTATTTTGTTGGAATAATAAACTTGGAAGGGAAAAAAATTAATAAAATCGAACAGGGACACATTTTTTACCTATATTTACCATATCATTTTCTATCTTTCCTATGTATAGTACATTGAAAATACTACTAAAACTGCACAATATGCACATATAGGAATTCTCATTGTTTTACAATAGCTCATAGTTCTACATGTGGCGATTTTGAGGAAATGTGCTTTTGACAAACCCGGGGTTTGTTTATCGTATTTTTATATTTCGTTATGATACCAAATACTAAATTTTTCAAGTCTATATTATTATATTTAAATGCAACTTTCTTATTTATCTAAAACTAAAACATTTCTAAACATATCTAGTAATTTGTGTATAAAATTCTGATAAACAATTTTGTAATTGTACAAATGTTGGTCGTTCAAGTGATGATAATGCCCAACAGTATGCCATTATAGTAAATCTGAAATATGAAAAAAAAACCAACGAAAATTAATTTAAATACATTTTAAAGGTTAAATTGTGTTTCTTACAATTCATCTGGACAATTATATGGTTGTGCTAATCGATAACCATCTCTTAAATAATGTTCCATTTCAAATGGATCAACTTCATTATATGGTTGTTTTGCAAATGTACATAATTCCCACATTAATACACCAAATGCCCATGTATCACTAGCTTCAGAGAAACTTTTTTTTTGTAATGCTTCTAATGCCATCCATTTAATTGGGCGATTCTCACTATCACCTAAACAATTATAATCGCCAGGGAATAAATCTCGTGATAATGAACTATCAGCTAATTTCACACGTAATTGATCATCAATTCTGCGGAAATTATAGAAAAAAAAATTATTCAAATAAAATCTTTTTAAAGTAAATTTTGACAAAAAGAAAACTTACACGCAATTTCTTGATGCAATATCTTTATGAATAACACCATGACCATGTAAATGACCCAATGCTAATGCTAATTGATTTGACATCATAACAATTTGTATTGATGTTATAGATCGTGAACAAGCTGGCTCTAATAAAAATTGTTTTAAATTACGTGTATTATTTGGTGCTGGATATAAAACAAATGGCGATGTATGATCTTCAATAGATACACCTAAAACTGATAAAATTCCGGTATGTGAAGCACCATATAAACTCATACCCTCTTGCAATAATAATGATACTTGAACTTGACTGGCATGTTGAGCTACTGTTTTAACAAGAACTTCTTGGCTATCATTATATGTGCCACGATATACACGACCAAATGTGCCTTCTTGCAATAAACTTGATAATCTCACACGACATCGTTGAACTGTTAATTCACTGATACGACGATGTAATTCTTCGGGTTCTTGATGTTCCATTTTATGACGTGGTAATGTTGAACTAATACCAGCTCCAACTGCCGATGGACTTATATAAACGGATGGTGGTCCAGATGGTGGATGTGTTTGTAATCGTTGAAAACTAGATGTTCTCATTGGTTGACCATGATTTTGACGTTTCGACGGACCCCGAGCACAATAAGCTATTAATATTAATGATGCCACTAGAACAACAGCTAAAATTCCACCAATTATTAATGTTATTAAGCCACTTTGTGGTGCAGCTGCTGTTTCCATTAATAACGGATCATCAATACTATTATCCTCTTGATCTTTTGTCAGACAGATTTTTTTACGTTTGAACACCAGTTCAGTTACATTATTTGTATTTCGATTAAGTGTCACTTCAATTGTTAATGTTACTTCAACTTCAGCTGGCCGAATACCTGTACATTTCATTGCAATTGCAAATGTTTGAATATCTGTTGATATTTCACCAGTTCCGGTTATATTTAAAGTTGGTCGTGGTAGAACAGCTGGATCAGATGTAGCAACATTTATTGTATATGGTAATGGACGACCGGCTAAACTTTGCCATGTAAATGCGATTTCTTTTACATTTGCCGGGACAGGCACGACAAAATTAAGTGCATAATCGTTCACTTGACCTTCTCGAACATAATAAAGTTCAGCAGAGACGCCTGTAAAATAAAATGAGAAATAATTTCATTACAAAAATTATTGTTTTTAAGTATATGTATATTCTTAAGTTTATAAAATCAAAAAGGCTAAAGTGTTACAAGCAACACTATTCGTTACATTGTCAATTCTTAGCATTAAATAAATTCCAAATTAAAAGAATGAAAATTTTGTGGTAATTCTTTTGCCAAAAACTTTTCAAACTTGATAATGTAATTTATACACTAACTAATTCTAAAATAAGCCTAAGTAGCTAATAATAAATTAATCTATTTGGATAAATTACGATTCTTAATTTTAAATTTAGAATTATTACAAGAAAACTAAAATTATTGCAATGATTGGCTCCAATAATATTTGCGATGGATTAAAATTTCGTTATCTTGCTCAGTTTTGTTTTGTATGTAACAAATTATGGATCAGCCAGCAAAATAATATAAATTTCCTTTAGCATGAATGAATTTATAGATTGTTGAAAGGCTGGTGGGGTAATAAAGTTCTCAGTCAACTGAAGCACATTTGCTGGCTTGTTGACTGTATAAATCGTTTTTTTTTTTAAGATAAATATAATTGCAAATACAAATACTTAGAGAGTTATACAATTGAATGATATTATAGAGTGCAGACTACATTATAAGTCAGATGAGTTGATATAGTTTCAGCTTTAGGAGAGTTAGAATGAAGGATATTAAAAACTTGTGTAAGGTGATGATTAGTGGTTTTAATCATTTATTGGCGTTAAATATACTTATTTCTGATATCAACAATGAATAATATCCATATATATTATAATGTAAACAAAGAAATAGTAAGAATAGATAGCACTGCTAGTAAGATGATAGTAAGAATAGATATCACTGCTTTACTGAGTTTGATGGTGAATAGTGCAGTACAAAGTTTTAGATATAATAATAAAATTTAGCATGCGATTAAGTGAAGACAATCTTACTATTTTAACATTTAAATCTTATCAGCTTTGTATATTTCAAATTAAAAGTCAAGTAAATCGAATAACATCACCGATTATTTAGTAATAAATCTAATAATAATTTTCTAAATATATTATTCCAAGTGTTGTGATTACCACGAAGACGAATTTCTTTAATATCTTGCAAAATTTAAATTGATTAAGAAAGTGTTCTTTTCTTTACTGAGTGTTTCTCGATATATATAATGAAACCAATTCAAAAACCAAATTCCTCGACAACAAAAATGATCATTAAACTCCAACACCAAAAACAACAAACTATGTTCAATTTAATATTTCATTATCAAATTTTTATTACTGAATACTTTCTTTATTAAGCTGAACGGCAAGCTAAAATAGGGAATCAAATTTTAAGGCCGCCATAATAAAATCAATATTTCAACAGATTCCAAAAATATTAATATTTTTATAACAAACAAAAAAATCTTCTATTTTGTTCATTTTATTACAATTCTTCAATTATTTACTTGGAACTATTTTAATAATATTTTATGATTTTTTCTAAATGTGCCAAACATATAAATGAATTATTACATAAATTGTATAAATTTTTTTCTCCTTTTAATGTTGAAAATACTTATAAATATAAATTTTCCGGCTAAATCATTAATCCATAAAAATTAAAAGATAATTTTTAGTTAGGTGCGAAGCGAATATTCATAAATACTTTAAGATTTTATTTAAAAATTTCATAAATAAAATTTAAAAAATATATTTTTTTGAGACAACAAATTTTTTTATATAAATTTAAGTAGAGAAACATTTTTAAAAACAATTTTAGAAAAAGAAAAGTAAATTTCTGGCACATTTTTATTTTAGTAAAACATTCCTAAATATTTGATGCATATCAGAGTAAAGTAAAACTACAGACAACAAAAATAAAGAACCCCAATAACAACAACGGAAAAACACATGACACTGTCAAGATGAATTTTCTTGTACCCTATCCGAAAAATTTTTTCTTTATTTTTTTTTCCCAATTTTTATATTATTTTTGTTATTATTATATTTAAAAATGGAAATTCTTAAAATTCTGTCACGATTTCTTAGTGATACGATGACAATTTTATAAAGAAAAATATTTAGAAATAGTTTTTTTAACTCTTTTAGGAAAATATAGAAAATGTAATAATAAAGAAAAATGTATTTATATATATATTAAATGAAACGGATATGATTACTTATGTATTTAGATTGAAAATCTTGTAAAAATATATTATTTTTTTATTGTTTCTTTTGCAAGACTAAATTTTTATTATTTATAATTATACAAAAGCTTTAACCAATAATCAAAACTAAAATAATATTTTATTTATATAGTACTTTATTTCATTAATAAGTTAGATAGGTTATTAAATAATTTGGATTTCAATATTAGTAGAAAAATTAAAAAATATTATATTAGTTGAGAAATTTAGCTCACAAACAATTTATTTATTTAAATAAAAGTAAAAAATTAAATTTTAAGTACATGGTATGACATCCTTTTGCTTTAATTACCGTCTTTAGCCCTTAGAACTATTACCGCCCAAGAAACCTCAAATTTGCTACAATCGATGCCAAGAAGACTAAAGACGGCAATTACAGCAAAAGGATGTCATACCAAGTATTAAAATTTAATTTTTTAATTTTATTTTAAAAAATAAATTGTTTGTCCCATGACTTTTGTGAGCTAAATTTCTCAACTAATATAATATTTTTATTTTTTTACTAATATTGAAATCCAAATTATTTAATAACCTATCTAACTTATTAATGAAATAAAGTACTATATAAAATATTATTTTGGTTTTGATTATTGGTTAAAGATTTTGTATAATTATAAATAATAAAAAAAAATTGTCCCATCTTGTCTTGTCCCATGATTTTTGTGACTCACTGTATATTGATTTAAGCGCTGATTGTAATTTTTATAAGTAATAATTACACAAAATACAAATTTGTTGTCCTCCATTGGATTCCTTAAATTTTACATTTCAAATGAAATTTTATTCAAATAAATTAACATTATGTACAAAAAATGATTATTTGGTAGATCCTACACGTCCGTCTTGGATGATGACAAATAATAAACATGAATCGGAATATAAATAATTATTTTATTCGTACTCAGTAAACATGATCCATACTAAGGGTAACTGTTGAAAGATCATTAGTGGTAGTGGCACAAAATACAATAACATTTCCAAATAAAAATTGTCTTTTTAGAATGAAGGGTTTCAAATGTTAAGAGAAAGTTAGGTATTAAATTTCTCGAATGATCTATAAAATACATTCTGAAATTCTAAGCTTTATAAACGACTCAGAACGATTTATGTTAGGCATGCAAGAATGTTTTTATACAATGAAAGCAGACAATTACAAGTCATAGAAAGATTATTTTCAAATCGAAATACTAAAATAAAGTTGCAAGAAACATATAATTATAATATAAATGATAAAATATACAAGCTTATAAACATATACCTAAAAACATACCTAAAATATAACTACTTAAAAACATCTCACAAAGTAATGAACAGTAAACTACAAACACTATACAATTATACTAATTTTAGCACAAAACATAAATTTTAATACTGCGAAATTCTTGCATAAATTGACTATTTTATACGAATTTAATTTTACTTAATTTTTTTGTCAATTCAAAATTTCAATCCCATTTACACTCAAATAATACAACTCAACTTCAATATTTATTGATTCCTGCTATAAAAAGTTAAAAATTTTAACAGTTTTTTATTAAAATTGTTTCTTTAAATTTTAAAAAATTCTAATTATATTTGAATTGAAATAAAAAAGGGGGTTAAAATTCATGATAATTGATAACCTTTAACAAATAAGTTAAATCTATAAATAAAACTCCTTCCAAAAAAAATTGAATATACTAAATTGAATAAAACGCGAAAAAGGAACCAGTTTTTATACAAAGTAAAATTGATCTCCAGCTGTGAAAGATCCTTTTTAGTGTGTTCAATTATTATAATTTTTTATATAATAAATTTCTTAACACAATTGAATAATTAATTTTTTTATTTAATTCTAGTTTTTGAAGGGTCGACAATACCAGAATTTAAAATGTCAAAGAAAAATTTTTATTGAAAAGGATAATTTATTGAATAAAAGGATTGAAAAAATAAAATCGTTGAATATATAGGAATATAAATTGAATTTCAATTATTATTTCTATTGCGAATTCAAAATGAATAATGTTGCCGCAAATAACGATATTGTAATTTGAGAACGTATTTTATAATAAAATAAAAGGAATAAGGGATATTTGACACTATTTTTTTGTCCTTTTACTTTATTTGTAAGTAACTTTTGTGTCGGCAAATTTCCAAGTACATAATTTTATTATTTATTGTCGAATTGACTGTACATATATTGTATAAAATTAGAATTTTTTTTTTAGTTCTTGAAAATTAAACATTGACCTAAATTGTCAAAAAGGACGAAATATAATAATAAGTATTATAAGTGACAAAGAAAAGCTATACCTAATATATATATGTATATTTGGAGCGTTGTGAAAAATTCAGTTAAATTTACAATGATTGTAAGGTAAATATAATTATGGTTTTTTGATACGAACTAATAAAGGCGAATATAATTTTTTCTAATTACAGTTTTGTTTAATTAAATTTCAATATAAAATTAAAATTATTATTAATTATAAAAATCATCAGTTTTTAATTTGGGTTACAAATTGCTTTCCATAGTTTCAAAGAGAAAACTTACTGTCATGTCAAATTATTTTGGAAATTTACATACAAGGAAATTTAAAATGATGATATTAAAATAATTCTTTTAATAAAGTCAAAAAGTTTCGTTTGTTTTTTCTTTTAAAATGATTTTTTTTCAGAATTCATAAAATTTGTTTGATTTATTTTTTAACTTTTTTTTTGTGTTTTCATTTACCCAAAAACAACAGAATTTTTATTGCTTTATAGTTTTCCTTTTTAACAATAAAAATAAAAACGATCTTTTGTAGAGTAGAATAAAGAAAAATCCTACAATAAATAAATACGTAAAGAAAAAATTAAATGTTTGTGCAATTAATTTTGCATGAAATACCCTTTAAGGTTCTTGGTATAAACAGAGAGAAATTATAACAATCCATGCACATATACAAACAAATTTTTTTTTATTGAAACTTAATTATTTTTATTGTGCAGAATGATTTTTGTATAATCAAAAAAGGACATAAAAAAATAGTATAAGAACGTACAAGGACTAAGAAATCATAATCTAAAATTTTTCGTTTATAATTTTACTTTGTTTATAAATCGAAAATACAAAACATAATTTAACCTAATTTTCACAGATGACAATAACAAAACCAAAAAAAAAAATTTTGGATCCTTACTAAAATCAAAAAAAAATTATTGCTTTGATCATTGTCAAAAGGATATGCAGGTGTTATAATAATTCTTCTACTTATATTTTACTATAAATTGAAAAATAAAGTAAATATTCAATACAAAAAATATTCACTCTCTTTTATATCCTTATTTTTTGGTCTTCTTAAAGGATAAAACTTAAAAAAGATTTACTGAAAAAAAATAAGAACGAATTGTTACATTATTTTATTACGACCATCATTTATCTATCTTAAGAAAATCAGAAGAAAAAAATTATTATATATTTATTTATCCTTACACCCAACAAAAAAAAAACAAAAAATATGTATTCAATTTTATTGACTGGAAAATTCTTAAATATATTTTATTTTATTTTTTGTATACATTTTCTTGTGCATGAAGAGTGAATTTTGCTGGTGCCGCCAACATTTACTATATAATATTTTTTCCGAAAAAAAAATCTTAAATCCAATTTTGTACACTGACTGAACTAAAAAAGACTTTCATATACAAAATAATATTTCTTCATTTCCTTAAAAAAAAGGACGACAAAAAAATATATTTAATATTTTTTTAGATATTACGAAAAGGCATTGAGGCATTATATAAAAATGAAGCCAGACTTTTTTGTGGAGGCATAAATGATGTGATTTTAAGGATTTCCTTAGATTTACAGAATTTTTTTTCGGTTTGCATCCATATAGAAGAATATATAATGTTATTATATCCTTTTTATTGTTACCAAAAAAAAAAGATTGTGTATTTTTTTAAGGATATTTTATGAGAGTGGAATATATGTATATTTATGGATATTATGTGAGTGTATTATTATTATTATAGGAAATCAAAAGCTTTTCGAAAGGATTACATCATAAGCAATGAATTGAGATAATATTTTTCGTATTTTTTTTTATTTCGAGTTCTATGAAAAGTGATTCTCTTTATTATTATTATTATTTTGTGGTTAATTCTTTTTTAGTTGGAAAATTATGTATAAAATTTTCATTATAGTCAGTAGTAATATTAAACTATTCAAATTTATTGGTTAATAATTATTAATTCATAAAATTTATTCAAGAAAAATATAATTCAAATTACTCTAGTCCCTAAATCAACGCGTATGTCGAGACTCGAGACCCTAAATCCTAAATCAAAGCGTACGGCGTACGATTTCTGTCATTCATATATATAAAATTTACATTTTTGTGTTTAAAGTTAATTATTAAAGCAAAAATATTTATACAAATACATACAATTATGACAATATTATTAAATTTCAAAAATATTGATTAATTACTAATTTAGGGCCGAATTTATAAACCACACTTACAGATAACTTAAGTAATTACTTACCTAAGTTTTAAAAAAAAATTACAATTAATAAACCAAACTTACAATTTTATATTTTTTGTGGTTTTTATGTGGTTGCCTTGCCAAAATTTGACTAGTGGTGATTCGTGATGTAAAAATTTTAAGTTATTAAGGCCGGCGCACTATTGCAGCTTTAATCGATAGTGTTAACTTGAAAAAGTTCAAATATATCGAAATCAATGTTAGCGAACACAATACCAGCAGCAGAAGTTAACGCCCGCCAAAAAATACGTTAGACTTTCAACAATGTTGAACAAAGAGGCAAAAATTTGGTGAAAAATCAATTTTAACACTGGCAGGCAAAAACTAGGTGGAAAATCACATAATTAGAATGAAATTGACAAATTTGACAAAAAATCTAGCTACAATTGTGCGACTCTGGCCTTTTCCGCTAGCGTTAAGAAGTTAAAGTTAACACTATCGATTTAAGGTCCAAATGTGCGCCGGCTTATATATCAAGTAGGCAAAAAAGTATTTTATTTTTTGATTTAAAAAAAATAAGTTATTAGTTATATTTATATACAAATGACAAGAAGAGGTTTTTTTAAACTGCTCTTAAGTGTGCTATGAATATGACTTAAGAGCGTCTTAAATATTGTTTTAAAAATGCAAAATATACACTTAAGAACAATTTAAGTTTAAGTGTGGTTTATAAATTCGGCCCTTAATCTAGTTTTATCTAATTTTCATATTTTGGAGCACAATTTTCCTTATACACTTATACTTATTACTTAAACAAATCAATGAAAACCCCCACGAACATTATTAGAAATATTATTTATTTAACAGTCTTTTTTATGCTATTATTAACTCTTATGTCCTTTTTCATAATTTAATAAATATCTTTTAAAAAAAAAAAGAAAAAAAAAAAAAAAAAGAAATTTAATGTTATTTAAAAGTCTTTCAATATAAATTTTCCTTTTTGGGACGGAAAAAGGCACACAACAAGAGAAGTCAATAATTTTGATTGAGTAAATTATATATAAACATTAAAGGAAAAATAAATAATTTAACAAAGTTAATAAATCATAATTTTTTTGTTAAAATTTTTATAAAATTGAGACTTAAATTTAGAATCCTTTGAAGAATATATAGAGAAGACTTTTTGGAGGACCACGGAAATATCAAGAATTTTATTAGAATATTTTTTATATAAAATTTATAAATAAATATTAATAATTTGTTGAGTAAATATAGTAAAAATTATGATTTTTCCCAAAAAAAAAGGACATTTAATACGAATTTTTTTATTTCTATTTATTTATCAAACTACTTTATGTAATCAAAATTAAAATTAGATTATTGCGAATTTTTATATTTGTTTATTAGATTAATAATTTCTATTTTTATTTATTTATTTCATATCGACAAATACAGTCCTTTCTTATTTGTCTCCGGTTATTAAATGATTATATTATTTTAACAAAAGATCATTTTTCATTCATTTCATATGATGCAAATCCGCTTTATAATGGAATGAAAATCAACACATATCCTTTATGTCTATACAATTTTACATCCCCTAATCGATTTATATACAAAATCTTTTTTTTTAACAAAATACGAATTTTGTTAAAAAAAAAGATTATAAAAGATTTATTATTATATAAAATTGAAATAAATTTCAATTATATTTTTTTATATTTGTATATGTACGTTATAATATCCTTATACTTTTTGGTATCGGAAAGATAAAAAAAAATGTTTTTAAAAAAAGGACAATTGAAAAAAAAATTACAATTGTAAGGCATTATATAAGTATGAATGTGTCGCAGTGAATGATACATATTTGTGTTCATGTATATCCTGGATTTTGATTAATTTTTAAAATCAAATATAATAGGACAACAAAAAATATTCTTTTTTTTACAATATTTTTTTAAAAAAAAACGTTTTTGTCACCTTTTGATGAAAATTTTGGTGTTCACGGTTGTTTGGCATTATATAAGATCCCTTAACTGAAAATGGGGCCCATAAAATATTTAATTTTGCTGATGTGTAGGGAAATATAAGGTCTCATTGCACCTCAACTGTAAAGAAGGCATATTTAGCATATTTACAAATGTTGTATTTAATTTTGACGTAATTTATCAGCAGTTACACACTATTAAGCTTCAGTCACATACTTACGACAAGTTAAGTACCGACAAGTTAAGTAAAGTAACCTTTCGATTCGTAAAGTAGAGTGGTTACATAGCTATCGATCGCAATCGCAAGTATCTGTCAAAAATATTTTAGAGGGATATCGAAAATTTGTTTTCTGTGAATATATGGTTTTGAATTCTTTAATTTAAAGTAAATTTTAATCTATTTTTAATAATTTAAAATGAAAATAAGGAGTACTAATAATATATATATATATATATATATATATATATATATATATATATACTGTAAATTATCTGTCAAACTCAAAAGTTTGGAAAAGTGGAATCGCAAAAGTAGAAATCAATTCAACTCTTTCGATTCGATTCGATTCGAATCGCACTATGTTTGTCGGTTTGTTAAAAAAAATCGATTTTTCATACAAATTATATGAAAACGTCAAAATGGCTACTTTACTTAACTTGTCGGTCCTTAACTTGTCGTCAGTATGTAACTGAAGCTTTATCCCTAAAAAAATTAATTTCCCCTTACTTGTATAAACTGTTAAATAAAATATAAAATAGTTTCATTGTCCAAAATTTCTTTTAAGAAATAAGATTAAAAAAGGCTTAATTTTTTGAAATATCAAATTATTAATTTTTCAAATGTTATTACATTCTCATAGTCGTTCTTTTTTAATAAATTAAAAAGGATATGTGTAACAGAGTTTGGACAATTTTTAATTGTCAAAAGTTTAGAGGATTACAAATCAAAATTCAGCTTATAATGCAATTTAAAAAAAAAAAACAATTTAATCAGGATTTAAAAAAAAATGTGATTCATTAAAATAGCAACAGAATGCCGGGAAAACCTTTAAGGAGTAGGCCTAATCCCTCATCCTAATCCCCCCACTGTCGAGTGATACATTTTCCTGCTGTTTAACTACAAATGCATTAGTTTTTTCTAAAATATTGAAATATTTAAAAATTAATAGAATAAATTGAAGTTAATTGATTATTGATTCTAATTAACAAAATATGCTTCCAAACTTCCAGCAATTGTTTGTGAATCTTTCAAAACAAACCATTACATTCAGTGATGTTGTGTTTTTTGTTGTTTTTTGAAAAATTTAATTCAATTATTAAAAAATTCATACTTATATAGTTTTTATAACCATAAAAAAAGTTTGGCGTTAAAAAACTCTTCAAAAACAATTGAGACGTTGTGAAAATTATCTTTAAAATATATAGAATGCCGCTATTTAAATAAAATAAAAATACATATTAATTATTTAAAAACATAAAAAACAATATCGGCACACCTTTAGGTAAAAGATGGAAAAAAAACACAACAAGTCTAGAACATATTTTACTCAGACTACATGGCTGTGCGCTTTGACTTGTTTAGAAAAACTTTGCTTACATACTTATAAAATCTATTTATTTCTATCAAATAAAATAATATATTTGTTCTATTAACATTTTCCTGCTGTTTAACTACAAATGCATTAGTCCAAAACGTGTGGAAACAAAAGCGGAACAAATTTCTAGACACCAAAAGGAATAAAGTGGCTTCCTTTGATATTCTTAACTTCGTAAATTGTATATTTAATTTGAGCAAATAAAAAAAAATAATAGAAAATAAGAATTAAAAAATAATTGTTGTAGTTTGTAGATAAAGAAATCAGTAGCTTCTACATAAAAAAGAAAAAATAGTTTTTCCCGACTTCTTTAGAGGCAAACGATGTTGATTTTACAGCAACTAGAAAGTTCAAAAAAAGAAGGTAATTTGTCATAGTTTTTTTTTTATTTAACTAAGGTGAATTAGCTCATGTATAAACTTGTTATGCGGTTTTTGACTTTGATTTTTAATGAACTGAAAATTTATGTTTTTAAATAAATATTTGGTATGAAAATGTTTATTTTTCTACGATAATGGGATGCATTAAATTATTTGTAATTTAAATTTAACAACTGCGCTGAGAAAATTAATTTGTGAAATTTGGGCATGAAAACCAAAAATATGCTTGCGATACCTTAATATAGGCAACCGAACCCAAAACTTTGATTATATACACAAGAATCCAGTATTATTTTAAATCTATTAATTGGTACGGTAGCCAACAAATTATATTGTTAAAGTTTTAATAGTATGTGCCTGGTATAACAACTGTTCAACCAAGCTATAACGTTTAGTTATAGCTTGGTTGAACAGTTGAACCGTTAAGTTCGACTGCAAGAGCTACAACAGCCAATCGTTTTATAGTAATAATCGTTATACGGGTATGATAGCTCTGTATTAGTTATAACAGTTCTGTTTGTGGTATGCTTGCTCTCTTTTGGCTATCAGATACTGGAATACAGACGCTTATTATTGAATATTGTATTGTTCACATAAAACGCGTAAAATTAGTGAAGTTGAAGTGGAAAAATAAAATTTGCAGAAAAGGTATTTAAATATATTAAAAAATTACTAATTTTTAATTATTATACTTAAACTAATATTAAAGTTTATAATATTTCTATTACAGTTAAATCTACATTCAGTTCAGCAGAAGTATTAACATATTTTCATTAATTTAAATTGTAAAAATAAGATCTTCCAATAATTAATTTTACGGTGCTAGAAATATATAGGATTTGGATGTACAAATAATATTTGCGAATTACGAAAAAAATGGGGATATTGATAATTATGAAAGAATTTTAATATCTAAATTTTTCATTAAATATATTTTGCAAAACAACAAGCACTTTGAGTAAGTATTTTTTTTGTCTAATTATCTAACTATTAATCTAATTATCCTTATTTTAACTTATTTTTGCAGATTGCCTAAAAATGATTTCTCAATGATATTTAAAAATGAAATGATATTTATCAAATATTATTTGTGAGTTGTTTCCTAAAAATGTAAATATAATTTGATAATACTGTGTAATAAATGTAAATATAATGAAACTATATGTATGTGTTTTGAGTATTTATTTCAAAAAATTGTACTATACGAAAATAATATATATATAGATTTTAGGCCCGTTCCACTAGAACAATACCACTAGACACAATTCCACTTGGCATAATTCCACTAGACACAATTTCACTAGCGCAATTCCACTTGGTATAATTTCACTAGGGAACAATTCCACTTGGTATAATTTCACTAGCGCAATTCCACTTTTTATTAAAAACTTTTTATTAGCCCAACGCATTTAGAGTTAAAAATCGCGGCGATTAGTATAATTTCACTAGCGCAATTCATTAAATTTATCCTTTTTTAATATTTATGTTTTAAATCGCCGCGATTTTTAACTCTAAATGCGTTGGGCTAGTAAAAAGTGGAATTGATATAAAATATATTCATTAAATTATATAATATTTTATATAATTAGTAATTGTAGTATTATAATTAACAGGAAATATTGACGAATGTAGTGTCAACAGTTTCGCCTGCGGCTTCTTTTTATATTAACAGTAGTTACTACCATGTGTATGGTTACTACCATGTCCAATATTTTTTTCCATTAGTAGCTTCACTGTTTTGTTCAAATATATATCCGTCTTTTAATATTGCTTCTTTTCCTTTCTCAGTTTTTATTATTTGATAATCCATATTAATTATTTTTTTTGGTTTAATTTAAATATAAAATATTTAACAGTAATTTATAAATTTACTTAAAAAAATCAATTTTAAATTTAAATAATTTTGAAAAAATTTTATTATCTACAGGTGGAATTATACCAAGTGGAATTGCGCAAGTTGAATTGTTCCTTAGTTAAATTTTGCCAATTGAAATTGTTCTAGTGGAATTGTTTCTAGTGGAATTGTGTCTAGTGGAATTGTTCTAGTGGAATCGACCGGTCACCATATATATATATATAATATATATATACGCAGACATGATAACTCTGTTTGAAGATTTGGTAGCAAAAAGTACGAGGCTGAAACAGCTTTCTTTTTAGGTAAAGTATATCTCGTTATAGGTAGTGTATATTATGTCTTCATTAGTAATAACCAACTTAACCGGTACTAAAAATGTGTTTAAGATATCGTTGCTCTTCTTGTGGTTTTAACAACAATATTACTCTGTAATACACCTTATTTGAAGAGTCAGTGTAGCTATCATTTTGCTAACTGAAGTTTCAATAACCGGCTATTAAAGAGCTGGCTCATTTTTTCGGCTGTAATAGCTCTACAGTTTTCTGAGTGTGTATAACACTTGTAGTATAAATTAATTTGTACTTGTAGTACAAATTAATTAATTATATTTTGTTTTGGAAAATAATCAATTGTAAATTGAAACATGATAATGAAAAGTTAAATTTGTATTGTTATTATTAAAAATTTAACTATATTAATATTGCCATTTGGGAGATTACAGACACCAAAAAATGAATCGTTCAAATTGTTAAAAATTTGTTTGCAATAATAGTATGTATACATTTTTCCGAATACTGCAGAACAAGTCTTATAATTCTATAGGAATATGAATCAACGATTTTCACTTGACATCGTAAAGATGAGGCATCGTAGATATGGTCAATCTACATCTACAATATGTGAAATGTAATTTTTTGCCATTATTAAGTTTAAATTTGTATTATAATCGACTTGTAGATGCTGGAAGATTGGGGTTTTTATCTATTAATAGAAAACATGTGTACATGCATAAAGGACAAATGACATTTCCTGTGATACTTTTTCATCATTATAATATTTATATCTGTTCAAAGACACGAATATGTAGACGAACTATCAGGAATTTGCAAGTAAGTTATACAATAACTTATCGTAAAAAGGAACAAGAGTTATTAAGTATACTAAAATTGTAACAAAAAAATAGTTTTGCCAATTTGGAAATATTTTATTAAAAATTTCACGATTTATTAAAATTTTCAATAAAATATTTATAAAAAATTGGTACATTTATTAAAATTTGGAAAATAAATAAAAAATGTATTAAAGGTACTTGACAAAACTTTGAAAGTTCCCTTTCAAAAGTAACTCTAAATTCATTATAATTTCTTAGTTTGCGAACAGTTTTTTAACTGTTGCGAACACTAATACACTTTTATTGTATACATATATAAAAATATGTTCATATACATTTTACGGGAACAAAAACAAAGTTAGCATTTTTCTTTTTGTTTTGTTTAGAATCTCTTATTTACCTTATATATAAGTTAAAATTAGTTAAAAATATTTGATTGTTAATTTTTAATATTTGACTGAATAAAAAAAAAGTGATAATAATAATTAATAATAATAATCGTATTATACTTGATATATTATGTGAATTTGATATTACAAAAAAGATAGTTTTAATATATTATGTAAAAGTTCTAAATGAAATTCATGAATTTTCTATGTTAAATTAATAAATAAAATTATTTAAAATACATTTCTTTTAATATTCATAGATATAAGAACATTTAATAATGAACAAGATCTATTCTTAAACGTTACTCTAAAATTATTCCCAAACGTTTCGCTGAAACTGTACGTAAATGTTCTGGAAAAACTGTTCTTAAACGTTACATTTTAGTAGAGTAAACTTTGCAAACACTAATACATAAGTCCTTGAAAAATAGTTTCACTTTTATTGTAGCGAACTGTTCGCTTTCTTTCAGTTTTCTTAACACCAAAACGTAACATTTGAGAAGACTTTAGATAACATCGTTTTTTTCAGTTTTCTTTACGCTATGTTATTAGGGTTGGAAAAATTATATCGAAAGTTTTACCAAGTTTCAAAGTTTTGCAAAGTCTATTATTTGACTATATAATATATGGACTGCTAGTAACCAACTTCATTGCGGTAGCCATCACCGACTATGCGCATACCACCAGAGATGGCGAAAAAAAGAACTAACTATTCCGAATTGCCTTTGGCGACGCTCGCCTTTTTGACGGCCAATAAAACAACTAAATCATTTATGAGAATTCCATAGATTTTACTTGAGAATTCTACTGGATTGGCCATTATTGGCCATCTCTGGTGCTATGCGCTACCTAATAGTATTTTTTTTCTTTGACAGCAAACGAAATTATAAGCGATTAGCAGTCCATATATTATATAGTCAAAGATTATAACTATCCCGAAACAAAATGTGTCAAATGTCTACAATTTAAAAAAATAATTTCAATAATAAAACTAAAAAAACTATACTTTGTTTAAAACATCAAAATGATTGCCTACTTTAAAAATTTTTTGCGACCCAGAGCGCACAAAAGTTATCGAAATTTGCATTAAGTATATTATAATCATTTGTATAGGCTAACCATAATGAACTTATGAAAAATTAAGAAATCACAAAAAAAAATATTTCACAAATGTCAAAATTTTAAATTGACAAACGTGAAATAAATTATTAATTTTTTGACAGCAAAACAATGGTCTAAATTTTTCTTAAATTTTGTACGATGCAATCGTACATCATTAAGTTTTTGGAAAGTTAAAGAAAGTCAACTTAATTTTTGTGAAGTCTATTTCGGTCGTTCGGCGTATTTTCATGTTGTCGTGCATCTTAAGTTTTATTAGTTTTCAAAGTTCATTTATGGTTAGCCCTTATAAGCTCTAGTAAAATCGCTCAGATGTCAAATTTTTCTTACGTTTCTTAAGGCCTAAACATAAACGGATTTTACATCGAATTTCGAAGGAAAATATCGAAAGTTTTCTTAATTTTCATTAAATTCATTATGGTTAGCCTTATACAAATGATTATAGGGCTAACCATAATGAACTTAATGAAAATTAAGAACACTCCGGTAAAATTAAGGTGACTTAATAAATATAGGTTATAGTATAAGTTCATTATGGTTAGGCCTTATAATATACTTAATGGTCGTTAAGTTTGTAAAACTTTTCGTTGAATTATAATTACCACTTTATACAAAATTGCTATAATTCAATTTATTAAATAATTTAATGCCTCTAAATAAAAAATTAACGTACTTAAATATAAAGTCTATCAGATTTGAAATAATTATCTAAATTCAGACTATAGAAAACTATTTTTTTAATGTTTATTCTTACAAATTTTATTAAATTTTTTAAAATAATACCAAATTAAAATTATTTCATGATAAAATTTTTCCTTCTTTATTAAAAAAAAAATTATATAAAAATCAATACCAGACTTGCTGACCCTGCATATTATGTAACCAGATTAATTTTATGTATCCAATTTTATTTACAAAATTTAGATTAACCATGGAGTGAAAACCATAAGTATTAAAAAAAAATTCCTATTTGAATTAATCTATTTAATTATTTCATTTCCTTAATATTCTTTTTAAATTATCTCCGGTTAAATTTTTCGACTGACTGATTTACTTAATTTTATTTTGCAATTATAGAATATATAAAATAATTTCTTTATGGTATACATAATTTAGTACATATTTTCTGTATATTATAAAGATTCAATGTTGTTACAATTTTTTTTTCTTATTTATCCACAACATTACAACAAACATTTCCTTATGGATATAATTTTTATTTCCCTCTTTTATATAATTTCATCTTGTTGCCGATATTATTATGTGGAGCACAATCCCCAAAACATTAAAA
Source organism: Empis stercorea (assembly GCA_949752835.1). Taxonomy (NCBI): domain Eukaryota; kingdom Metazoa; phylum Arthropoda; class Insecta; order Diptera; family Empididae; genus Empis; species Empis stercorea. Next base: position 21,554,654 of record OX457089.1, on the reverse strand, counting down.
TTTCTATTTAGACCTAATATCATTGAATGATTAATTGGTTTTCTTAGAAAATAATATTTTTCTTTATTGTAGCTATGTAATTGAACAACAGGAAAATGTTTGAAAAAAAACTTAGATGTTTTTTTTTGTATTAATAAAATTTGTTAAATAGAATTTTTGAATTTAAGAAAAATGAAAATGCAAGAATTGTATAATTGATAGTCATAAGAAATTTTATATATCTAATAGAATTCTCTAAAATATCCGGAAACTCACTTGCTGACTACCTTGGTTGATATGCGCAGTTTAAACTACTTTGATTTCATTTATGAGAGAGGTAGGAATATGAACGGACATCATCTGGAGAGTATAACGGAGCCTTGTCAAACCACAACCGACCAATAAATCGAAAAGTACCCTAAACTGAACTAATTTGGTATAATTAAAAACCCCATTTACATATAGGTATAGTGAAAAATTTTAAGGTCAACTTTAAGAATATAACTTCATTAAAACTATGTATATTTCTCTTTTAACCTAATAAACTATAAATTCGTTAAAATGATTACAATAAATAATTAGAAGGCAATGACCTGGACGAATTAAATTATAATTGAATATTCCACCAAAAAAAACTAAAACCTTGACTATACAAGAAAAATAAATTAATAGTAATTTTTTTATATATGTAACTAAACTAATAAATTATCTAAAAAAAATCCTCATTTTTTTATTTAACACATCATTAGATTTTCACTATACATTATCATATTTAGTTATTTACTCCCTACTTTAATACAAAACAATAAAAAAATCCATATACAAAAAAACCATACATATTTTGTTGATTGGTTCGTGACATTGGGGTCTTCTATACCGATTAAAGATCCTACAAAATAAGATAAATATTTTGGTCCATCACCTCCCTCAAAATCCTAACATAATGAAAAAATTTTTTCCCTGATGGTATTATGGAATTCAATCCAAAAGAAAAAGAACAACATCGATAATGATGTGTCATGGAAAATATTGGTTACAATTTATAGGTTGGTTTTACACAATTTTATTTTTTTTCCTTTTCATGTTTGTTTTGTTAAATACTCTAAGAATCATTTTTTTTTTGCTCGGTATATGTATTAATAAAGATTGGGTTTTATTTATTTTTTTTGGATAAAATGATATTTTATATATTTTTGTTTCTTTGTTGTTCTAGAAATAATGATGATGGCAATGAATGACCATTTGAGGGTAACTTTAACATTTAGTAAAAAAAAAAGATAAGATAAATTGAATAAAAGAAATGTTAAGACAACAAAATAAAATGAAAGTAAATAAAAATTTGCTTTGACATAATCAAAAATTATTTTTCTATTTTTCAATATTTTTAGGTTCTGATTAAGAAGCACAGATTAGGAATATAAAAAATATTAGGCTCTATAGTTGTGATAAAAATAGGAGGATAGTAAATATTATATGAAAGCTGTAAAAATAGCATACATATTTTTATTATGTATTGTAGTACGAATTTTCACATTTCTGTATTCAGAAATCTATAATATTTGGAATAGCAAGAAAACCAGTTATTGTCAATATAATTAAAATTGGCATAGATAAATAATATTTGGCAACACTAATCTTGACAATTTTCTTTGTTGCAGGTACATAAAAACTATAATAGCACATAATTAAACCAATAAACTAATCATAATACAAAAATAAATAAATAAAAATTCTACCTCCACGTTGATTAACGTATACAATAATCTCTATTACGAGACTAACATTGCGATTCTGTTGCTATGACTTTTTAATAGTCATAACTTCTTATGACTTTTTTCTTATGACTGAGCTTATGACTAATGCCGAAATCAGTATTCTGAAACACCAGTCATAACTTTTAATTTTTTAATGGTTGTGGTATATGGTTGTGACTCTCCAAAGCTGTGTAGACTTGTAATTTACTGTTTACTTGTCGTTTTATTTTTTAAATTTGAAATTTGCAGTGTGCCGATATAAAAGAAATCGATATAAATGAAATTGATATAAAAGAAATTTTATTCTTATTTTTGGATTTAATTAGATTTGGTGAGTTTTTTTACTATTTCGATGTTTCACTTAGGAACTTATCTTTTAGACAATGGAAAAAATTACAAAAAAGAAGAGTGCAAAATTAAAATTATTATGTAAACAAAATTATTATGTAAATTACTTTTTTTCCTGTTCACTAATAATAAACTCCAAGAATGTAGCCAGAATATCCATCGCACTTTGAAATGTTATGTTATTTATATTTACCAAACAGTCAAATATGTTATGACTCTCTTAAGACCTAATAAATACTTGATCATAGCTATGACTATTTGTTATGACTAGTCATAGTTAAGACTGTACCCAGAATACCAAAAAAAAAATCTCCAGTCATAACTATGACTAATGTAGAGTTATGACTGTCATAGCGCCTTGTGACTGGCAGCAGAATCGCACAGTTAATCCTTTTTCAATCACAAATACCAAGAATCGCATTGATATTGATATAAATATGTATGAACGAGTGTACAAAAATCATATAAGTACATAAATATATATTTTTCCCTTGCAAAATCCTCCTAACATTGTGGTGTTAAGCTAACAAAAATCAAATAACATTGTGCCAACTCAAGAGTAATGTTAATAAATTGTAAAGCGTTACAATATTTCCTCAGGCGTAAATCACAAAAAAAGGATATATATAAATTTACGGATAATATATTTTATTGTATTAAAAAAATAAGGATAACAAATACATTTTTTACTTTATGTGCACACATACACATGCTATACACACATCCTTCCTTTATGTACTAAATATATAATTTTTCTTTTGGTTTTCTTTTTGTCTGTAAATATCCTTTAATAGATTTCCGGGATGACACAATTAGTTGGTTAAGAAAAAAAAATTTTTATTAAATAAAAATAAAATAAATTTATTATGGGATAAAAAGAAAAAATTCATGATTTTTCTTATGGTTAAAAGGATTTTCTCTCTATAATATACGATAAGCTTAGATTAATATTTAATTAAAGGAAAATATTTATATTCGTTGAGAAAACATATATCTACATATGTATGTATGTATATACTTACATAGTCTTTCATTCCTTTTTTATCCTTATACTTTATTATGTCTCGAATAATTTCCTTGGAGACTTTTCAAGGAAAATTTTCTTGTTCATTTTTTTTTTTAATATTTTGCTGGTACACAGATGTTGATGGCAATGATGGCATACATCAGAAAAACATTGTAACGTATAAGGAAGGCTTAGTTTTTTTGTAATGTAAATGATTTTTAATAAAATGATAAAAAGATTTCTTTTTGTATTATTAATTTAATACTTATGAAATATTCTTTTTAATTTTGATGAATATCTTTTTCCAAGTTTTCTTGCTTTTTAAGAAAAATTTATCCTTCAGGTTATTTATCACTTAGAAAATGAAATCTAATTATATAATTTTTGAATGATAGTTTAAATATGTATAATGTTGTGAATTAAAGGCAGTTGACTATAGGTAGGAAAAGAAACCTATAATATTAACCAATGAATGAGTTGAAAAATTTGAATTAATTACATGTGATTGGATAAATTCCTTTGTTACATGGAAAAATGACTTAAAAAGTGGTTAAAAATTATACTTTTTATAAGAATAAATAAAATTCTGTAATTTTAAAATTATTCAATTTTACATTGAAACAAATTAAAAATAATTATTCTATTTAATATTTGAAAAATTTCCAAACGAAATATTTTCAAACCAGTCCTCAGAATGAGACAATTTAAAAAAAATAAACCATCTAAAATCTAATTTTAAAAATTCCTTAAATTAATGGGTGAAAAATAATTAAAATTTGGCATGAATGGTTCTCAGTTAGTAAAAATGTTAACAACTATTTTGGTACAAAAAATATGTAAGAACAGTAACAAGTAAAACTTCATAATTTTCCATAATACATATTAATGTATAATAATTTGCCAGAACGACAAAAATCCCAGACATAATAAAAATTACAAAGAAGTGAAAATTCACAATAGACGAATGAAGTGTTTTTCCTAATTAATTAGGTATAATAAACTGCAACGAAACTTGTCTTCCCTTATTCCACGGTATCCTTTTCCCCAAAATTTCTGCATCTCAATTTAACCTACCGTACTCATAATATTCTCCAAATAAAACTTATTGAAGAAGCAGAACTACTTATGAAAAGTGAGAAAACTGATTAAATTTTGGACGAAAACAGGATGCGATGACAAATAATCAACAAATAATTGAATGGTTAAATATGATGTGACTTAGAAGGATATCTTCTTCCAAACCAATCAAAATTATATATCGTTGATTTTAAAATTTTATGAGTAGGTAATCAATGTTAAGGATATTTGGAAAAATGATTGAATTTATTAGACTTGAAATTGATACAAGCAAAATCTTTGAAATTTACTACATTATAATATGACTGAATTATGTGAAAAGAGTTGTTCAACGAAGCAATTTATATAATTAACAAAGGAAATTACTAGCCTGGTAAATAAATTTTTGTATAGATTGTAATTTACTCTTTTTGTAAAAAAATTATAACCAATTTTTTTTTTAATAATCATAAAAAATTATCTTATTAAAAAAAAATACGACAAACAAACCCCGGTTTGTCAAAAGCCCATTTCCTCAAAATCGCCTCATGTAGAACTATGAGCTATTCTAAAACAATGGGAATTCCTATACGTGTATATTATTTTTTAGTAGTATTTTCAATGTACTATACATAGGAAAGGTAAAAAATGATATGGTTATACATAGGTAAAAATTCGATTTTACTGTTCGATTTTACTAATTTTTTTTCCCTCCAAGGTTATTATTCCAGGAAAATATATATAAACTTATCATTTAAGTTTTCTGTAATTTTGCTTTTAATTGAACATAATCATAATGTGATATGAAATAATATCCAATACTTATTCCATTTATATAGCTCCTAAAAAAAGGCAAAATGTTAGTTTTTTGCAAAATTTTACATGATTAAGCATTTTGATTAATTATAAGTGTGAGGCAAATGATTATAGTTTATTAATTAATGCACTTTAAAGAAATATGATTTTCGAAAGTTCTCTCAATATTTGGTTTTAAAAATATTGTGTAGTTATAATTTTACAAGTAAATTAAAAATATAATTTTTTGATTTTCGAGATACGGATACAATTTCTTCAGAGACTCTAGTTATTTTTTAGATATCTCTTTGGTAAATAAATTTCAGCCTTCCATAATAAGCAGTTTGGGAAATACAAGGTGTTAAAAAAACTAAAAAAAGGTGTATGAAGATAACGGTATTTTTATACATCAAAGAATTAAATTTTAAAAAATTTGTTAATTTCACAATTAAGATAAAAGATTTTCCTATCTTATAGATTTTACAGACCTCAAAAATTTTTATTGGTTTAAAAGTTATTATATCTTCAATATTGGTAATTTTCGATCTTGGAGGGGGAATAACTCAGAGGGGAAAAGAGATAGAAGAATATATTTTGTTCTACTGGACCTATTATTTTATTACTACCTATCTATGGTCATAATTTTATTACTCTATCTTAATAGATGTATAAGTTTGTGTAAACGGACGGACAGACGGACAGACAGAGTGAAACTAATATACACATTTCTTCCAATTTGGTTGGAAATGTGCTAACAATAAAAATAATTAATAAATTAAAAAATATGTCATTTCCTAAAAAAAATCATACAAAACTTAATTGCCCTAATAAAGGAATAAATCATTTTATCATAAAACACAAAAAAAAGGTCACAAAAATTTATGACATTTCATTTTACCTTCTAATTTCATTATTGTTTTTTATTATCATATTATCTTAATTTCCCAACAAAAAAAATAATTATGACAAAAATACATAATAAATTATAATATTATTAAAAATGAAGAACATATGTGAATAATAACATTTTAACTATATAAAATCCTTCTTTCCGCATGATATCCTTATTCACTCATTATCATTTAAAATCCTTCTCCCTCCCTACGTATATCATTTTTTGGAAATAAAATTCCATTTAAAATTGGTGACACACAACACGCTTCGTTCGCGATTATGATGTTTTGGATATTTTAAAAAAATGGTAACATATAGGATGTCAACGTAACACACAAACGAACAAACAAAATGATGGTAAATATTACATAATTTTTAAACAAAACAGAACCATTTGCCAAATTTCCGGTCTAGACTTTAAAAATGTATAAGCAAAGCCGTATATTATATAGGGCTTTGGTATAAGTATTTGAAAAAATATTTTATTTATATTTAAAAATATTTTTTTTTGGAATCATGTCAAAACGGAAGTGGATTAGAATATAATTTCTTGGGTTTTTTATTTTAATTTTAAATATTTTGGTTGTATAAATTAAGGACATTTTAAGCGTGTGGAGGGAAAAGATCTTTTAACATTATAATTTAAAAATAAAATTTATGTTGAGTTTTTTTTACAAATCTTTATGTTGCTATTCTTTTCGTTGTCGCTATATTGGATGAATTGATGTTTATATTTCCTTCTATGTTAGCAATATTGGTTTTCTAGATCATTTAATTGTAATAGATATCATGGTATTAATATTAATACCATTAGTATATATGGTATTAAAATGGGTTACTTTATTATACATATATTATACATATATTAAACTTGAATATTTTAAATATGGATATGTATATTAAAGGGACAGACAATTAAAATAAAAATATATATTAAAGTGTCAGACTATTGAAACTGGAAACAAGTATGCTATACCTACCTTATACGACTGGAATTAGAGTATACAAATTTCACTGAGGAATGACGAAATCTAAGCTATATTACTTAGGGATGACGAAGACTAAATGGTTATTGAGCTACATTCAGAATTATACATATACAGTTTTTACACTCCAAATTCAACCTTTTACAAATCAAATTCAACTTTTGTAAATCAAATTCAACCTTTTACAAATCAAATTCAACTTTTTGTAAATCAAATTCAACTTTTTCCAAATCAAATTCAACCTTTTTTAAAAATAATTTTAAATTATTAATTTTTTATAAAACAGAATTTTAATAAATATAAATAAAGGTTATTAGTCAATAATAAATTCAAAAATAATATATAAAACTAGCATATTCGCCTATAAGACTTGTCCTGCTGCAGATCCTACCAATTCCACGCATTTGAGAGATGTAATTGAACAAGCTACTGCAACAGTTAACAATACAGATTGTATCAATTACTATACACATATGTATATATGCAATAGGCGAATATCCTAGCTTTATATATTAATTTTGAATTATTTATGTCGGAGCAACAGGGAGGTGCTCGGCGGTAAGTACATATATGTAAAGACAATAGTTTAGGTTTTGAGGGAAACTCCAGAATTTATTTAAAAATGCTTCCTTTTATACTTATTTTTGTTTCAATACATAGTCTTCTAGTATCAGAGTGGTGAATCAAAGAGAGATTAGCAATTGGTGCCAATCAAAAGACCCATCACTTCCCTAAACCTGTAAAAATACCTTTTGGCGGGATTGCACGACAATTTATATTTATTAAAATTGGTGTTTTATAAAAAATTAACAGTTTAAAATTATTTATAAAAAAAGGTTGAATTTGATTTACAAAAAGTTGAATTTGATTTACAAAAGGTTGAATTTGATTTACAAAAGTTGAATTTGAATTGTAAAAAGTTGAATTTGATTTGTAAAAGGTTGAAATTGAAGTGTAAAAACTGTATACTTAATTAACAAATAAATTGTCATTAGTCATGCTCCAATTCCAAGCCTTCTACAAATTCTTTTTATATACTGAAAAAAATGTGTTTTTTAATTTACATTGTCCAATAACTCCTATTTTGATGAAAGATTGGGGTAATTCTTTGACTTTAAGAAGAAAAGTCGGTCGAAAAAAAAATTGTGGAGGGAATTGGAATGTTCTTAGCTCATTCCAGCGTTACTTCTGATTGGATTAACCGATAAATCGACGACGTTCGAAAAATTACGTTTATCCAAAATCAAACTAATTAATAAAGAAACACACTAATTACGCGGATAATCATTAACAAAGTTATTTTTAAAATATTTCAATATTCCCAAAATATTAAAAATTATGGAATAAAAATGTTTACAACGAAAAAAACTTATCAGCCTATAAAACAAAATATTTTGTCAATTATTCCATGTCAAAGAGATCTAAAGGAGGAATCCAGTTCCGCCTCTTACTGTAACAAGAAAATGACCTTTTTGTGTGTTGTGTGTGCAAATTAGCCCATTAAACTTATCGAATGTCAAAAAACAAAACAAGAGATGAAGGAAAAAATGTATGCCATATATAATAATTAAATCGTCGCTGTCTTTTTTAACATTAATAATTTTTCTTTTCACCACCTACGGATTCTTATTACATCTTTTTGTGTTTCCAATTTTTAGTTTTCTTTTCCTCCAAAAGAAAAATGACGTGCAATGAAAATTAATTTTCAAAAGTCACTCATCACCGTCGCCTTAAAGTAAATTATTTTTGAAGTGTCATAAAGAGGCGGAACGGATTTAATATTTAGGTTTTTTTTTGTAATATTATTATTATGAGTTTATTTTTATGTTTATATAACATATACTTTATTAAATTGAAACGTTTTCAAATTCTAAATAAAGATATAATAAAGTTTATCTTGATTGAAAATTAATTTTCGATAGTCACAATTTTTTTTTAATGTTTTATTGCAGAATTTCATTTAATTAACAACTAGATGTTCTTTTAAATGGGTGGCACCACACAGCACAATATGGTCAATTATTAGCAACCATTTGGGAAATCTACGCAGATTTGGGAAATCTGCACATTACATTAGTGCAACAATAATAATGAACAGATATAACTTTATAAAAAATTAAAAAAAAGCTATAGAATGATATTTTTCTGCAATAACGAATATAATGATAGTAATAAAAACCCAACATTGAGTTAAGCTGATAAAACAACACAACAAGCAATCATAAAGTTAAAAATTCATGACATCATAGACAACCAGGCTATCGTTTATTATAGCTCGATAATTTAGCTTATACGTTTAAGCGGATTAATAGCGATGTTTATAAATATAATATAAAATGTATATAAATGATTGGGTTATTCTAAGTTAATCTACAAAATTATGTTATCATTGAATAAAATAAATCTTAAAATAGACTTTAATTTTAATTTTAATGTCCAAAAAATCTAGTATAGTAATTAGTGAATGTGAAGTCAACATCCTTAAAACTCGATAATATTTATCTATTAATCAGCAAAATGGTCAATGTATAATTAGATGTATATAAATGAATTGCTTAAATCGTGGACATTCAATATTCGACAATATTTTATAAAAAATATAATATAAATATACTGTCAAAATTATAATCAAGAAATCAAGACACTAAATGACACTAAATGAACTCAGAAAAGAACTTAAGTAAAAAAAATTTAGGGATCCCAAAGATATGTATATTGAAAAATATTAGTTAAATATTCAGAAATTATGATATGTTTATTTGCTCAAATATCAGAACATTAAAGTGTTAATTATGTTAAAGTTTATTAATTATTATTTAGTGGTTTTTAATTTTTTAATTAAAAAATTTTATTTATTTAATTTTAATTTTATTTATTTAATTTAATTTATTTAACATAATTAAATTACTTTAATTATGTTAAAGTCAATTACCATATGGATCGAGAATTTCAACTAAATGGCGTTTAAAACTTCTAGAGTTTGCTGGTCTAAATTAAGCACCAGGTCGAAATGGAATTAATATGGTGAAATTTCTGTTAAATATTGTACATATAACCTTCTAGTATATTTTCAGGAGTAACTATTTATTTTTTAATGATACAAAAAAAAACCAACAGTTGACTATAATTTGACTACAGAAATTATCTTGAAATGTAGAAGCTTAAAATTTAATAGCAAAATCACCCAGCACAGTAAAGTCAAAATAACAAATCAAATTAGAAACAGGAAATTTACTAGATTTTACAATAAATTTCTCTTATATGTATAACTAAAAGTCTAAATAAACATTTTACAGATATAAATGTATACCATTCTATATATTAACTATAGTAGGTTTCAAATGTAATAAATACTAATTGCACTATACGAGCTTGTTATTTGTTTATTATATATTTAGCCACAAGGCACAATAAGCAAAAAATGAAGGTGTACAAAATTAAAAACCACACATACGCCTATATTACATAAAAAACCAGATTGTTATGACAGTGTATAGTCCACTAATTGTTGACTATAAAATTTATAGCATAAAGGCGGTAAAATGAATGTAGCAAAACCTTTGCTACAATGCGAATTAGAAGTTTATTTACACAAATAGAAAAAAAACTAAAAAAATAAAACCATAGAATGCTGGAAAATTGTTCGCTTCCTTTATACCATAGTTTATGGTATATGTCTGAGCCTAATGCTCGGATATTGTCTGGTCAATAACCATATAACAAAAAATATTATTTCCCTCACGTTTATATGGGAAATAGATGTCGTTCATTGTCTTTGTCTATAACCAATTTTCTACTTGACAAAAAAAAAATCAAAATGTATTCTTTGATTCTAATAAAATATTGAATTCGGAGTACGATTTTTCTTTTAATAGATGAATATTTATGGGGTTATTAGAAATTTATAGTTATACAGATTTTATGTTGTTTATAAAAAAAAAAAATATTTTATTAGAAATGTAATAAAAAAAGAAACAAAAATTGTAAATAAAATAACAAGCAAATAGCTACAAAAAAAGGATATTGTATAGAAATTTTAGTATGTATCTCAAAATCTATAAAACAAGGTCGCCATAAATTAAATTTTTCTTTCTATATTTTATTGAATTTAATGATGGTATGTTTATAAATATATTTTATATAAATATTTAAATTTATTTCCTTATAGTTTTCCTAATGCAGTTTTGCAATAAATTTGTCATTATTAAATTTATATTTTATATATATATATATATATCATTAATATTTATTTAATATATTTTTGGTAGTAAATTTTAATATAGTTGATATTATTTTACTTATTGTCGATGGAATTTGGTAGAGTTGCTTTGACTAATTTGTATAATAAATTTTAATAGATATATAATACTCTGTTAAAGAGTCGAAATTTGTAATTAATATTGATAAACAATTTTCAAATTAAATTCTTTGAAAGTTGTTTAATTTAATTTAAAAATTATATACTAATACTAACAAATTAGAATTTATTTTATACTCTCTTCGATTATAATAATAAATTTTCTAGAATTAATGTAAATTTATTAGTATAACAATATATAGCAAAATCATAAATATTGGAAAATTTTGATTTAGTGTAAAAAAGTGTAAAATTAAAATTCTTATTAAAAATGATTATTGAGGTGCAAGTTTATTATGTTCAATGTCTTGTATTCTCGGAATATCGAATGTTCGTTAGTCCTAACGTTCGTTCGGAATACTAATACATTGGATGTTAGAGTAAAAATTTGTCATCATTTGGACGATGTGAGCGTCAAAATTAAAAATTTTACTTTAAAAAATGCTATTTTTATGTTATTATCACTCATGGCAAGATGCTCGTACAAGTGTTATAAAATCGTGATGGGATAAAATAATACAACTATAGTGCAGCAAATGAAAATAATTCATGGGAAGATGAGGATTTAATTTTTCTAATAGATTTGGTAAATAGATTAAATGTCCAAATGCATACCGGAGAGCTTGTAACAACAAATTAAGTCATTCAATTGCTAAAAAAAATCTAAAGGAACAGGTAGAATATGATATATAAAGTGTTACAGAAATTGTGACAATAGCTAGTAGAGGAATCAATTATGAATCATTAGAGGACGATTCAACAAATGACACCGAGCATGAAAATTGTAAATTTAAATTGTATCATGTTTTAAATTATAGTGAATCCTTAACTTCTGTTCCATTGAATTCAAATGTTTCGACTAGAAGTGCTTTAAATCATATTGATAATTTGATTATTTTTGCTGAAGATAAAAATTATGATCTGAGCAAAATATTACTAAAGAATATGAGCAATGATATTTTAAATGATTTAAACAATAATATTTAATTGTTGTACTTTAAATCTAATTTTACATAACTTATAAACCTCACATTTTTAGCCTTTATTTTTTGCAGAGCAAGTATAACAAGCTTTAATGTATCTATATTATATCTAAGCGGTGAATATTATATAAACTTTATAAAATATCTCCGTGTTCGATAATCCGAACGACAAATGAAAATTTTGCATTCGGATTAACGCACTTGTATCTTGTACTGTATAACTAATATTCGAAAAATTGTCTAATAATTGACTAATTGACAAACCATAACCAAGACATAATTCTCATACTCGGCAAGTGCTGCTGGACCTCATGTATCTGGCGTATCACTTCAAAGCTATAGGAGGATAATATCCAGATGAGAACGTTATGAAAATGTAGTACAAAATGCTTAAGTCAACGTGCTAATATTAAAGATTATATTCGATTTTAAGCCTTCATGAACCATAACTTTGAGGAATTTATTATTTTGCCAAATTATCATAAAAATTTTTACACTAAATCAAAATTTTCCAATAACTACCAAGTTTACCAACAAATAAAACGTGTCTCACAAATTTTCTAAATAAATTTTTCTGCAACTATAAACTATATTTAAATTTCCACTTCTCTAAAAAATTACATCAAAATTACATAACTCAAAAATATTATTTTTAACCTGTAATTTTTAAATCCTTAAAATTTACAAATAAAATAAAATATACTTTTTTCCTAAAACTTTTATAAAAATCATTCTTAGTTCTATAAAATTTCCATTTTTTACTTTTTCGGTTCTTTTAGAAAACTTTGTTTTTGGAAACTTAATTTTATCAACTTGTTAACAATTTTCATACAAACATTTTCCCCATTACTTTTTTTTTGCCTTTAGGAATTATCCTTACAGAGTTTACAGTAGTTAAAGAAGTAAATAGAAAAGTTCATTTAAATTAAAAGGGTTGTAATTTGCTGTCTATTTATTTCGATTTTTAAGAATGAGAAATAAATTTTAACTTTAAATCTGACACCAAACTATGTTATATTTGTTGAGGATCAAATATGTTTTTATATAGTAAAAAGAGAAGGATTTAATGTTGCAGAAAGTTTTTGTTTTTTTTTTTCACACATTCTTGTGTTTTGTTGAAAGGCAAATCCTTTTAGGAAGTAGATCTACAAAAAAAAAGTTATAGAAGAGACAATATGAATAAGTAAAATGAATTTCGAATAGAAATGATATGGAAAAGTCATAAAATAAACGAAATGGTAAAAGTTTTTGTGGATAAGCAAAATTGAGTTTATGGTTATCTTTAAATTTTTGATATATAGTAAAATTAATAGAGAAATGATATATTAAATAATTGATAGAATTGAAAGTTTTAATTATAATTCTAATGGTGTAGAAATAAAATTTTCATAATCCCGGAAGTAAAGTAATTTATAAATAATAAATAAGATTTATTTTAAAAATAATTCATAAATTCAATTTTGGGTTTATCATCTTATCTATAAAAATATCATCAATTAAATCGGATATATTCTTTCAATCCTACGAGTAGTATATGTAGTACTTATTTAAAGATAATTCTACTTCGTTTCATACGGAAATGTTAAGTGTTTCATCTACATAAACTGGAAAACTTTGATTGGTAAAAATTAATTTTTATCCAAGTTTTTTGCAGGTTTTGTAAAAGAAATTTAATTTAAATAGAAACGAATCTTTCTAGGTATCCTGGTCATAACTCAGAATCTAATTGATACCACTTCAAGTTGCTCTTTAGTAAGATAATTTGTAAGCAAACTTTAAAACAAAAAGCATTTTAGAAAATAAACTATGAAATTTGATCTACTATGGCCTACAAATTCATTCGGAAATATTTTGGGCGATAAAACAAAATTAATTAATTTTTGTATAGTAATTCATATAATATTTTCATAATAATTTGCTTGAAGGACTCAATCGAAATTATTATTTCCTGAATTCTTTGGAGAAATATGAAAAAATTTATCCCGTCGAGAAATGAGGACAATTCTTAATCATTTGCAAAACGGAATTATAACACAAAAAAGGACATTTGAAATGTATACCTACCAAAAACATAATTTCAAAAATATGTAACGATAATAATTGTTTTTTTGAATTAACGTATGAACCACATAATTCTTAATTGAAATAAATATTCATTTTCAATATTTTAATGATTAATAAATAATTATGATTTTTCAGCAACAGTGGAACAAAATTTATCGGTTTATTAGTAATAGCCAAAATTTAGATAAAAGTTAATTCTATCTCAAATTCTTTTGATATAAAACCTTATACATACCATTTTGTGTTTTCGATCTGAAATTTTGATTAATTTTAACCAAATCATAAGTGTTAAATGAACGAAATTTTGTTTATAAATTTTACACTTTTATGTTTGTTTTCTGTTTATCACCTTTGTTTCGTTCGTGTCTTGTTAAATATATTCAAGTATAATTTATGTTTATACTTAAATATATATTTAAGTATAATTTATGCTACTCGAATTCACGTTAATTAAATATGAGTAGTTTATAAAAAGAAACACAAATTTTTGGCACACATTATTTATGTTGAATTTTTCTGTTATTTAGTTTCAAATTAGTAAGAATTTAAAACATATTTTTATTTTTTATATGTATAATTGTATAAGTAATGCTCAATAGTAATGGAAAAATTCAGTCTGTTTATTTGTGCAATTTTCGTTTCGATGATGTGATGGATATAATTTCTTCATTGCATTGATCTTCGTTTTGTTGATAAGGTAAAATAAAAAACTTCATAAAAACCAATTTAATTATTTCCACCTTATTCTCGGTAATTTCCATAAAATAAGTAAATAAGTACATCATTGACATGACTCAATTTCTCAACAATAACAAAAAAAGGAAAAAAAATAACAAAAACAGAATCCATCGAACATAAACAAATACAAAAAAAAAATCATCTGAAATAATAATAATACACATTTTCCACATGGATAAAAACTACATTAAAATCTCCCGATTGCCTACTATCATAATAAACGAAAAAAAAAATATTTTCAATGTAGATTTCTAAATGTCTAATTTTTTGTTTGTTAAATCTTCCTGCTTTGCCATCTCTTACAGTCCACTGTCATTGAACTTCAATTTATTTAAATCAGCATTTCTTGTTTTCAATTTTATTATTATTTATTATACAATATTCAAACAGAAGCTTTAACATTGAGTAGATTTCTTTTTGTGGTAGTACGAGAAGATTTGAAGAGTTTTTCTCATAAAAAAAACGAAACACAACAAGCGATCAAATATGGTTAGACACGGAAAACAATACAATGAATTTTTCATTTTGCATAATATTTAAAATTAGTTTTTTAACCATAGTTGAAATATTTTATGTGGTTGCATTTTCATATACTGAAAAGGTAAACATTAAATTGGATAATAACATCGATAACAAGAATAAGAAAAAATACTGATTTTTTTACCTGATTGATGACTTGATATCAAGCGGACATAACAAATTTAATATGAGGGTTATTATTATAAAATTTAGAAGCTGAAAGGTTAGTCTTACACAGAAAAAAAAAACAATATTAAATAAATGCATCCAGCATTTTGTAAGTTAATCAAAATAATCTTTCTCTAAGTATAATACATAATCCTTCTGCTATAGTTATATTTTTATATGAAATTTACGATTTTAAATCAAATTTCTTGTCAACCATATTTCATATTTTGTGGTTATGTATTTAAGATTCACCATTTTTATTTTAATAGAATTTCTCTCTAGTCAAAAAGAAAAATTCATCATTTTCAATATGCAAAAATGTCAATCTTTTTTATATAACAGTTCCGATATCTTGGGAACATTGAAGCTTCAATTTTAATTTTACTTTTTTCAACAATGCAAATTGCCATATGGAAATGAATTCAGTTTTTCTGGTTTGTTTTACGATCCCATGAAAAAAAAATATATTTGAATTGAACCCATAAATGTAAAAAATTTAAAATGTAACAAGTTTAATTTTAGCAATGATGCAAAATAAGAAAAGTTATTATGTTTCCATAATCAAAAGAATTTTTTTATACCTTATTTGGTGAAACCAAGGCCACATATAAAACATTAATTTAATCCTTGACTGACATCACGATGATGGCTTTGGTTTAGTTTTTTATTATTATTATTATTGAAATTTATAGATACTATGTCATTTTCGTAGGTGGACAAACACAGGAATGTATTTGGTATTACCTATACAATTAAGTTTAATTAAATTCGACAATTATATTAAATTTATATATGTACATCAAATTTTACGTAGGAATTTAAAGGCAAATTGGTAATTTCTTTACAATAGCAAATTGTCTGCAGTGTTCGGCAGTGTCAAAGAGATGATCTGTCATAACTTTGTATTTTATTCATAAAATTGGAATAATATAATTTCAATTGCTATTGCGAATTTTTAATTAAAGTAATAAAATTTTTGAGTCGAAAATGAAGTTTGAACTCAGATAATTTTTGAAACCAATAAGATTATAGGATTAATTTAGCTGAGCTTCAACTTAAAACAAATGTGGAGTAATTTAAAGTCTGAATGTAAACAATTTTTAACTGATATTTCTAATAAAGAAAATGTTCATAAATTATTCGTTGTGCATATATTCAATTCGTTTAAGTATCTAGTCATTATTAAAGATGTTTTTAGAACATAAATAGCAAATATGTATACAATAATATTTTAATGTTGCCAATTCAACACTATTAAATATATTTAAAAGCCATATGAAACTAATACAAACTCTGTTTTTCACGTAAAATTACTCAATCCAAATTAAATTTTTATATCTAAATACTTCACTGCATATAAAACTGCACAATATTTGCATCAATTGCTTTTGGATTTTTCACAACTCATAAAAAATTATATCCATGCGTAAAATTTTCAAATATAATTTGCAATCATTTGAACTGAACAAATTAACTAAGAAAAACAAGGAAAAATCATTTCTTAAGCCTCTACAGAATTCTATGTACCTCAAGAGTATATTTTGAATTGATTATTTCAGCTACTCTCTAATTATATATGTACATATATAATTTTCCTTTAGCATATTTACATTTCACATATTTATATCCAAATAAAAACCATTTTATAGTTTCAGAAGTAAAACAACATAAAAGCATATAAGAAATTCTCAACCATAAAAATGTAAATCATAATATACTATACATATACATAACAAAGTTTGTATTATATGAAAGATTTTGGATGATTTTAAATTTTATTCTGCACGATAATTTTCTTCTTGAACGCTGATTTTTTTTAAAACAAATCATTGTCGATCGCGAAATTAACTGAAATCTTTTTTCCATCACAAGAAAAATTTTGTCTTGAAGGGCGCAAAAAAAAAAAAAAACAAACTAAAAAAAGCAAATCTCATGCATGATCAAAAAACATATAAAAAAATTTATTAAAGATTCGTTTTTTTTAAAGCCTACAATTTGTCTTGAGGTCTTAAGTGATTTCATCAACAGCACAAAAAGCAATAACCAAACAAGGCAAATGATGGAAAGGTAAAATAAATATAGAAAATTAGTCTTGTTTGTTTTTCTCCTGCAATTTACAAGTTTGAAATGAAGTTTTTTCTTGTTGTTGTTGTTGTTGTTGTATACAATCCTCCTTAAACCACCTCTATCAATTATGGATGATGATGATGTGAATTTTTTTTCTCTTTTATAAAAATGATGATTTTTCTAAATATATTCAAAAGTATATTTAAAATTGCATTTCAATCTTATTTTTTTTTGGTAATTTTGTATTGTACATCAAAAATAATAATTAAAGAGTCGATTCCTGATGAATTGTTTTATTTGTTTTCTTATTTCTCTTCCAAAAAAATTTTGATTGCGTAGTAAACGTAAATGATAAGAAAATATATATAATTAAATACTATAAAAAATAAATAAATTTGATCAACAAAATTATATAAATTTATTCAAAAAAAAAATTTCATTTTGAATCTGTTTCAAAACTACATAATTTCCGTTGCCTTATTTTAAGACATCCTGGGAGAGATTTGCAATTTTTGTCCATAATTTTTGTTATTTGCAGAACATTTTTTTGTTCTGGCATAGTGCCGCCAAAAAAGTTTTCGGAATATTTGCATAAACTTTTAAATAAAACAAAAATTATTTTATGAAATAAATCTGTATATAACGCTACAATATATAATATCGTCCTATAAATACCATTTAAAGGACATAAAAACAATTTTTTATTCCATGAATTTTTTTTTTTGTTGCAAATTCAATTTGAACAAAACTTTTTGTGATAAGTTGGAAGTTTTTTATTGTTCAGCAATTAGTTTCCGTAGATATTTCGTAAAGAAAAACAAAATAAAAATATAACAATTTTACATATAATACAAATAACGAAAAAATTTGTTTATTGTTGAATATTTTATGAAATTTAGTTATGTGCTAAAGAGATTTATATTATACAAATAAAAATTCTTCTATTTAGGACAAAAAGTTTTGATTTATTTTGTCAAAGCAAAAATTAAGTTGAAATTAAATTGATGGACGGACATTAGAATTTAATAGTTGCTTCGGGAATTAAAATGACAAATAAATAAAAACAAAATTAAATTAAATTGTGTTAAATTAATCGTCATCAAATATTGTTGTTTAAATAATGAATTTTTATGATTTTAATTCAAGACAAAATTTTAAATATTATGAGAAATATCAATTGACAAGACTTTTATAGCAGATAGACTATCTGTTAAGATAGATTTATATATTTTGTGATATAATTTCAGAAATTTCGATCAATTTAGAAATATCTTTAGATTTTGTTAATTTTGTGGTTGATTTAAGTAAGTCTTCTTAACTAATTCCAATTTTGATGCTATTATTTTATAGACATTAATAAGTAAACCTGAAGTATATTGAATAAATTATAAAGCCATATAATTATATTTGGACAAAACTGGTCCATCATTCTGAAATTACTTTAATTGCAAATTAGAAAATATAAAAAAGATGTATAATTTTAAATTTCTAAGAACAAATTTAAAGGGTTTAAAAATAATCACATTTGGGAATACTAATAAAAGATTGTAAAATACATTCTATAATTATATAAGTAGAAATATTTTTGACTGTATGACTTTGTAAATCAAATTTAGTTAACATGATTTTAGTTAACACGAAACCATATTAGGTCTGTTCGTTAGCTTGATACAAGTTACTTGGATCAATATGTGTCAATTTGATCGTGTTCGTTTGCGTTAGGTTAGGTTAGGTCCAGTATACTCTATGTTCGGTAGCTTTTTTGAACTTGATCCGATCTACTTGGAGTTGCTTTTTTCTAACCTTCCAAAATAGATAGAGTCGAATAGGTTAGTATATTTAATATGTCATTCATACGAAAAATTTAAAATTATATCAAAGCTGCTTTGATTTAAATTTTGATTTAATTATGTTTATGTTTGGCAGCAAAATGTAAAAAATTCCAACTGATTTGATCTGAGCAAGCGAACAGAATTTGGGTTTGGGTCACAAATGAACCTAAAGTGATCTGTGACGTCACTAGGTCTGTTCGTTAGCTTGATACAAGTTACTTGGATCAATATGTGTCAATTTGATCGTGTTCGTTTGCGTTAGGTTAGGTTAGGTCCAGTATACTCTATGTTCGGTAGCTTTTTTTAACTTGGTCCGATCTACTTGGAGTTGCTTTTTTCTAACCTTCCAAAATAGATAGAGTCGAATAGGTTAGTATATTTAATATGTCATTCATACGAAAAATTTAAAATTATATCAAAGCCGCTTTGATTTAAATTTTGATTTAATTATGTTTATGTTTGGCAGCAAAATGTAAAAAATTCCAAGTTCCAAGACAGACTAAAATCCATATAACCAAAATATTTATTAAATTCAGACATTAAACTATTAACACCTCATAACAAATTATAGTTGGAACGTGTAAAAGGGAACATTGAAAAATCATACATTGCGAACTCTTGTGCATTGAGCATTGATGTTAAAGAGACTAATAAAACATTATTAGTGCATTGAGCTATTGAGTATTGATGTTAAAAGACTAAGAAATATATAGATACTTTTACTCATAAAATAAAAATCATTACTATTTCTAATGATAAGTACATTTTTATCCATTTTCCATTAAACCTAAAACTAATTGAACCAGTCTTTTCATTTCATTAAATAATTAATTTTACAAAAAAGATAATTTACTGTATTTTCAATATTTGCCATAAATTACCTGATTTAATCATTATGATTATCTCAAAATGTTGATTAAAACCAAAAATTTATCCTTACCTGAAAATATAAAAAATAAATAAATTAATTTTTAAAATATTTAATTTTTTTTTGTTTTTGAAGTAAAAATGAATTTAAATTATTTACAAAATAAA
This sequence comes from Empis stercorea, assembly GCA_949752835.1. Lineage (NCBI taxonomy): Eukaryota > Metazoa > Arthropoda > Insecta > Diptera > Empididae > Empis > Empis stercorea. The sequence goes on along the minus strand of OX457089.1, from coordinate 21,534,073 downwards.
AATTCTTTATAAAAATTATTTTAATCTGAAATTGATCACATCTGACAGTTACATTTATGCTCATCCCCCCAGGTGGTTAGACACATTTAATTAATCGTTGCATTTTTCAGAAATATACTTTTTATTTAAAAAACAAACATAAAAAATTGATTGCACAATTTGTTTCAATTTTTATCATTATCAAAAACACTTTCTTTTATTTGTGCATATAAAAAGTCCTTGAGGCGAAACAAAAATAATATAATTTCAATAATTTAAATTACTGACGATATGAAAAAAAAACAAACATTAAAGACACTAGAACTTAGCAGGTGATCTACTTAAAAAAAAAAAATTTATAATAATTCCACTTTCTCAAGCAAACAAACATTCAAAATTAATAAAGAAATATAAAAGGCAATCAAAAATATTACTAAAGGTAAACCAATTTAATTTTGCACAGCGGGACATTCAGTTTCAGGATTAACCATTCTCAGTCCAAGAATACGGTTTTGGCGATAATCAAAAAGTCAATGTGGAAACAAATAAAAACGCGGCTATTTTAATATTGTGCAATTTTTTTTATATATACGAATCGTCTTCGTTTGCACTACGGGGGCGCAATAAAACCAGAAGACAAACGGACAGAAAATGCGATACATAAAAATGTCAGGAAAAAAAACTACTCGGATAGTTTTTTTTCCCTGAAAAAAATAATTAATTTTACCTTATTGCCAAGCAATATGTTGTTTATTTTATTATTTATAAAGAAATAAGTTGCTTTTTTTAAGGGTCTAAGAATTTAAAATTTAATTAATCAGTTTTGAAAATTTATTATAAGGGAAAATTATGATCATTAAACGCATGTCCCTTACATTTCATATATATTGAAATATTATTTTTATATTAAATTTTATTTAAAATGACATTAATCAAATGAATTTATTGAATTGTTTTTTTTTTTTTTAAATTAATTTAAATTTTTTTTTAACTATTGTTTGTTTAAAATTTTCTATGATGGCGACTAAGCATAATGATACGAAATAAAAGAGATGTACACAATGGAAGGTTAATGTTAATTGTCATAAATTTAAAACTCAAAATTAACACAATTTTGTTCCAGTTAAATTTTTTTCATATTTGGTGTAATTGAAATGAAGAATATTATTTTGCAATTAGAAACGTCAATTTTATATCGTGTAATTGGAAGTGAAACTGAAGAAACATAACAAACGTATAAAGTGGCGAAAAATTCCAAAATCTATTTTGGATTATAGTTTAATTTAAATTCTTAGCAAACTAAGGAAATCAAGTTTATTTAAATAATTTCGAAAATTTGATTATTTTTATAGGTATCTTCACTATAAGTATATGCTGTTAACCCATTAGATACCAAGGAAAACCTATTGGAAATAAATCAGTTTTTTTGAAAATATTAAAGTTTAATGATAAAATAAACAAAATCGGCAACAATTTTAAAGAAAAAATTTTTAAATTACAATTTTAAAGAAAACATTAAAATAGAAAAAAATTACCAAAATCAACTTTTATTTGTCTTTAGTTATATCCGTGGGATTATTTGAACTTTTCAAAAGTAAATACACACAACTATACCAAATAAAAATTCCACACTTTATTTTTAAAGACACTTTTCAAATTCCTTTACACAATTGAAAATTATACAAAAAGAAAAAAATATTCCGTTTGCCTGAAATAAATAAATCTGGGATTCCCGCAATATACATTGTAGGGGACATCTAACAGAATATTATGTTAGTGGTTTGAGTCCAATATACATTTCATAGCTTGCAGTAGGGACATCTGTGCCTAAATTGGTACTATGGGATAAAATGGGTTAATTATGGTTCGTTTTTGAATTGAATGCCAATAATTAACTCTGATTGGAAATAAATCTTTCTAAAACTAAACGTCATTTTATACATTGCTGATGGTATTCTGTTAAATTATATAATTAAGTGACCAAATAATTGATTAGCCTAGGAAACATTGACAAAATTGTGTATAACACAAATTGATGACATTTACTAATATACCATTATATAAATAGTTTTACTATTGAGTCTAAAAATTTTATTGTACCACTTATTTCTTGATTTAATTCCTTTCAAATTTGTATAAGAGCATATAAATCCCTGAATTACTATGACTCAATTAAATCATAGCTAAATCAAAATAATTAATTTTACCTCTCTATTATAGTAATCTTAATAACCTACATTTCCCCTCATTCATTTGGCTAAACTACTTAATCAATTTCATTTTGAAATATATATGTGTATACGTATAATTATCACAGCATGGATTATATGTCATGTTGGGACAAATTGATATTCATTTAACTTTAATTAAAAATATTAACGCATGTTAAAATATAATTAATTTAAATTACAAAAAAAACTGAAACAAATATATATTTTTTTAATTAACTTTATTAAAATTATTATAACATTTTTATCTGTTGTCTATGACATTGTATGACATTACTTATATAGAAATTATTTTAATTTATCCACTAGAAAAAAATATGTAAAAAATTTATTGTAAAATTTGAATTTTAAAATTAATAATAAATTCTTCCCTCTTGTCATTTGTATAATAAATGATATTATCAAGTTAAGTTAACTTTATGTTCATTGCGTGTTACAATTTTCAGATAAAAACGAAAATAATTTATAAACCGATTTTGTCAACATAAATATTAAGTAAACAAGCCTCATATCATCTTTGATAAAAAATATTTCTAACATTCTACAGATAACATAGAATAAATTGTCAGAAAAATTTGTGTTAATTTACTACAATTGCTTCCTATTTTCTGTTTTTAGGAGTTTAAAAAAAATTCCATATGTTAACGCTTTTCTGTCCGTCTTTTTGTCCGTCATAGTGATTGTCTACATAAATTTATGGCAGACCATTCGTTGGAAATTTTGAAATATTGAAAACCAAACGCAGTTAACAGAAACTTAAAATTAATCCGGTAGGCGACGCCGTTTTTAGCTTTTTACCAAAACATGTTTTTCGGTTTAAAATTATGATTCCATCAGGGTAGTAAATGTATGTTAATATGTTAATTTTAATATTTAAAATGTAATTTGGGATAGTAAATTAGCCCCGAAAATTATAGCAGCGTTCGAATGATGGTAGTCTAAAGAAGAATAAAACTAAAATTTCAATAAAGTAGAATAAAATTTCAATAGTAAGATGTTTTGCCGCAAGGGAGGATTATAGTGTAATATACATTATATTGTAACATTTTCATTTCAATGTTCACCGAAACCTATTATTGTAAAACTACTGCAAAGTAGTTAAGCTGCGCGATATTTTTATATTATGTTATGCTCTGGATTTATAATATGAAAAAGGCGGTCACAAAAAACAACAAAATTATAAGACTATATGTATGTGATCATTAATCACATTTACAAGCACATATAAAACATAAAAATAATTTCAAGGATACATAAAATGTGTCCTTATTTTATTGTAGCATAAAATATATATTATAAAAAAATAGCAAAAGGATAAATTTCCTTTTTTTAAAAAGGGCATTACCTTATTCTAGTATTTTGAAGCATAAACAAACTATTATAATACTCCAAGAGAAAAGCCGGCCTATATAAATTAGTTGTGTAATGGTTTGTATATCATTTTAATGAATGCATTATCTTGGACACAAAGTATAGTTAAGGAAATTATAAATGTAAACTAAATTTAAATAAAAGAGTCTAGAAGCAACTATATTCTAACTTTTTTTTTGTTAAAAAGTTTATTATCAAAAACAGACTACCTTTTTTTTTTAGATAGATGACAGGATTATAGAAAGTAAAATGTTTTGTTTTATTTAGTTTATGTTCAGATTAACTCAAGTAGAATCTATTAATCACATAAAAATACAATATAAGAAAATTGTGTAGATAGAGAAATGACATTAGGTGTACATGGTGTTGTTTGATTTTAATTTTAATAATATTCGGAAAAGCTTAAATTCATTCTTCAAGAGAAATATTAATTGAATTCAATTGCAATAGACCAGTAACTAGTAGTTAATTGATTTGAAGTGAAGGACGATTTAATATCTTCCACAAATAAATGCCAAGAAAACCCATTGTAATATTTCTTTGATGCTTCGTTTCTTTATGTTGTGTAATAAACCATAAAGAAATTTTTGTAATATACAACAAATGCTACTATTGTCGAGTGGTTACTATCTCGCTGTTTAAACTAATATAAAAACAATAATTCAGATTAGCCAAAAAAATTTAATTATGCATAACAATCCAAAAAAATATTTATGTAACTTTTGTATACGTAACACCATTAAAAAAACAAAAATTGATATAGGAAAACTCTTCCTGGTTTCATTATTTAACCAAAATTGTATACAAAAAAAAAATACAATTTTTTAAATGAAAATTTCATTTAAATTTATTTTGGTAAAATTTATCGACTCGACAAGGATAATTTAAAAGAGATTATCCTTTTGGGAAAGTTTTGTTTTTGTTTTGTGAATATTTGCGTTATTATTATGCTTTTTTAGTTATATAGTCCATTTTATATTAGTTTTGTTGATTCCTTTAAATTCATGCAGAACAATATTGTTTGCATATATGCCTAAAAGTGTTTTAACTAAACTAAACATATATTTTTGTCTATCTACATATATTGTATATAACATTATAAACTGGAAAATCTTTAGTGCGTTCGTAGTGGATAATTAACTTTAGTTTGTTAGAACCAAAATTGCGTTCGTAGTGGATAATTAACTTTAGTTTGTTAGAACCAAAAATATATCCTCGTTGACTATGTATTTGTTAGCTATATGTATTATTGTTTTGAATTTTAATCTTTGCAATATTTTGTATTTTCAATAATTTCATGACTTTATTAGGTGGGTATTCTTCTTCCTTTGTTTTAAGGATCAAAAATATTTATTATTATGTTGTTGTTTTATGTAGAGCTTAGAAAATGATAATATTTTAGTCTATAGCGTTGGACGGTGGAATGTAATTAAAATAGAATTTTTATGTTTTATTGAAAATTTATAACTTTATTTTTTTGTTGTTGAATTTTTAATAGAATTTTTGGTATATTATAGAAAATTAATTATAATGTTAAATTTAGATACAAAAAATGTTTTCATATGGAAATGTTGTTAGATTCCTATATTTCATTTAAAATTCTAATCTTACAAGAGCAAATTTTCAAAAAAAAAATTATATTCAAATTAATATTGAGTATAAATATTACCTTCTATTTGATAATTTTTTCTAACGAAAATATTAATTTCAATAATTAAGTAAAATACACAATGCAGAATAAAATTGTAAATATGTATGTTAAAATTATTTTAATAAGTGATAATTTAAAATGACAAATTCTAAAATTAATTTTGTAAGTTGTGATAAATCAAGATAATTAGGAAAATGATTGAAAATTTGATGAAAATATGAAATTGTAAGAAAAAAATTCTGTAATCAAATTAATTTTGAAGGAAATTTCCAATTTTTCATTGAAAGTTCATACCATTTTTTATTATAAAGGATTTAAAACAAAGACTAAATATAAGTCTAAATTTGCATGGTCTCCCCTTAAACACTTTTTCATTCCATAAACTTTATTAATTACCAGTTTCAAGAATAAAAAAAAACATAAAAAAATCCATAAAAGAATTTTTTAAATTACGAAATGTTATAGGGATCAATGTCTTCTAGTAGCAAAACAAAATTCCCAACACCTTTTAAAATGAACTCTGCATAGTGAAATAAATCGTTTTTATAACTAAAATTTCTAGTGTTTCTTTCACACTATGCCACAAAAGCGAAATGACACTTCCAACACTTTTTGTATAGAAACAAATAAGAAAATTGCAGAAAAAAATAACATTTAATCAACTTTAAACTTTATAATTTACTACACAATTTTTGTCATTTTATAATTGCATGTTCAAAAAACTTTTTAAAAAATTGTTCAACTCTTTAAATTATATAAACACTTTTTTTAACTAGGAGCATAAGAACGGCATTACTACATTTAAAAAAATAGAAGCCATATAATATTATTTTTTCCTTCTTTTTAAATATAAATTAACCTTGTTACCTGAGAACTTGAAAAAAATCTAAAGTTTCAAGTTTTTTGTCATTGTACAAGTTCGACCAAAAAAAGGGAGACATAAATTTTTAGCTGATTTATTAGATGGATAAAAATAAGAAATTCTAGTGAATTTGTGTCATTATTACTTTTTTTAACAGAAGCAATTTTAAAATTTTTTCCTATAATGTTGTTAAATGGATCAGTAAAAAAAGTAAGGACCACCAAAATCATATGACAAACAAATTTTCAACTGGTGGGACTATTTTAGCTTGGATACACTTTTCACTCATAGTTTAAAAAAAAAAAATTTAAGTCAGGTTCTGGCCATCTGATTATGTTAATTACTAATTTTTGTATACCTTTTGTTATCTTACGAACATGGTTTTTTTATCATTTCTGTTTCCATACGTAAAAATATTAATATTATATGAAAAAAAAACGTGTTGGGTTATAAATAATCGGCATCTTTTCAGTTGTAAACTGATTTATACGAGATACATTGACACTGTGTGCTAATGAGTTTAGATTAATTTACAGAATATATACAAAAAGTTTTTATCTTTATAAGAGAATGTTGTTCTTGGTATGCTAACTAGCTTCTTATTAATGTAAAAAGATAAGAAAATTAAAAGAAAGAAAACGTGAATATATTGAAAATATATAAGTAATAATCTTCAAAAGTTTTAAGGGGTTACTCACACTGCTATGGGAACCAATAGAATCTTATTAATAATTTTATAGGGATGTTAAACATTTTCTTTAGAAATTGATAGTTTTTGTGACAATGCGGTTGAATCAAACAGACGTTTCTGTATATATAGGTATCTAAAAATACTTCGTTTTTGTCTAGTCATTCCTTTCAATTTTCTGAAGTCTCAATGAAGTAGTATACAAATCAAAAGAATTTCTTAAATTACACAGTATAGAAGCTGAAAATTCCATAAAAATCATTTAATTGCATATGGATTAATTCTGTTAAAACTATTCACAAAAACATTTAACAAAATTTGTTTCAAAATAAAACATTACGATTACGAACGAAAGTTGGTATACACAATTTAATACAAATTGCGTTAAATTTTTAAATATTATGTATAATTATTTTGAAAAACACTATTTCTTGTTATTAAGTAATTAACCTCTTGTACCTGGAAAAATAACATCTTCAAAACCGTTTAACAAAAACCATTTATAGAATAAGAAAATAATAATAAAATAATCATTAGCAAAAATATATTAAAACTATTTTACTAATGATAATTGCAAAGAAATTAATGCTAGTTAATTTTTAAGACAAACTGGTAATTTTAAACTAACAATTTCTTCATTTAAGTATACAACAAAATACATCAGAAAACTTTTACATATACTTATTTCCATTATAAAGCATAAATGAAGATCTTTTTCTATCATGGATATATTTTAATTGCTGATGATGCCGCCGCCGCCATAATTGTAATAAATTTTTGCATTAACCACAACATTTCAAATTTTAATGTTTGTTTTATAACGCGAATGGGAAATATTTATTTATTTATATTATTTTACGATTTTATAAATAAATTTATATTTAATATTAAATAGAAATCGTTTTAATGCTTCAATTATAAATTTATCTTTTAGAAAAAAAGGTGCGATAAATGTTGAGTAATATATAAATAAAAATAATTTTATTTCATTTTAAGAGGATTTTAATATTTTAGGAAAATGAAAATATTTAATTCAAGATTACCAAACTGAGAGCGAAGTGAAGAATAATCATTTTTTTAGAGAATTTATAAATACGATAAGAAAAAATAAAGGAATTTTAAAGTATGACAATTTTAACTATGAAGTATAAATTATTATTTTTCTATGTGTTTTTTTTTATGGAAATTTTAAATGATTAAATCACGGTTGCCAATACTGATGGTATTGTAATAGTTCAGTTTCTAATTTTATGCATAAATTAATTAACATTTAAATTTTATTACACTGTCATTAAGCTGAAACGGATATGTATTTTTTAGTTAAATTATGTTAAGTTTTCTAGCCTTGATTAAGGATTCAATCTTTCGTTCGACAAAATAGTCACCCAGTCAATTTTGGTGATATAAATTTAAAATTATGCAATGTATTGATGAAATTATAGTCCATTAGTAACTATAGTCACGATAATAATGCATAAATTTGGAAGACAGATGAAAAGATGAAAATTTATCAAATTTGAAAATGACCATTTTACTTAGCAAATTGCCAATTGACTTGGCAAATAACCGATTTAGAAAAAAGAGACAAATTGTCTTCATGACTAATTTTATTTAATTAAAATTGTCTTAAATTTGATTTGATAAAATGTGATCAGGAACAAAATTTGAATAAATGACGAATTTAATTGAAATAAAACGATAAATTTGAATTTAATAATTTCGTACTGATAAAAAAATGTGTATTTTAAACAGAGACGCTGAAAATTGGTTTGGAAAATGACGTATTTGGGTAGAAGAAAGTACCATTTGATTTGAAAAAAATAGCAAAACTATTTAGCACTAAAAAACATATTAGAAAATTTCATATAAAGATTATTTTTCAGTTTTACCCTCCTCCTAACGCGAAAAGAATTCGAATTATATTTTCGTATTTAGATTGTTTGTTTTTTATATGGTGTGGAAATTTGTTTAAATTATGCTGTTGATGTGGCGATCAAAATGTTCTTGTTATATGTTTGTAGAGGATACATAAAAAAAAATTAAAATTTATGAACATAAAAATGGGAATGGTAAAACTTTTCATCATTGTTTCTGTTCTTTTACATACAAATTGCATTAGAAAAGTTGAACGGATCGCGAACAAATTCATTACAGAGCTGTTAAAATTATTATAGCGTTATGTCTGCCCTGCTTTTTTCTCGTAGTTTGTTATGTGCATATTATAATTATTTTTTCTATCTTGTCATGTTTTTCATTTTGTACATAGAAATAATGTTTAAATGTTGTTTGTAATTTGTGATTTAATTGTTACAAATTCAACATATATAATAAAATAATAGTACAATCTGAATCTGATATAAAAATTATAAAAATTCCCTAAAAAAAAATTAATAATAGAAACTATTTTCCAACTCTAATAATAGAGTATTTTTTTGATAATTTTGCAATATGAATTGAGACTAAGAAATGAGACTTATAGACATCCTTACAAAAAATTAAAATCTTTTATATAGTCGAATCATTTTTTAAATAAATAAATTATTAAATAAATCTCATCTTCACTAGTATCTTCCAAATCCAAATGAGAAATCCGTCTCAATTGCACACAATGATTAATGGAACGAAAAATTCTATTGCTTAAGTTATACGAGTACATTATACTATAATTTGAATGATGCTGAAGCCATAAGCTAGCCTGTATAAGTATAATTTTTTTTCTTCAACAGCAGTTTAGTTTAAGGGCAAAGCGTTACTCGAACTCTGACTATAAAAAGGCCCTTAATAATTTAGTAATTTGATTAAATTATTAACAGGCTCATACATAAGTAGTATAATTTGTTCCCTACCAAAATTTAGCTTTAAAATTTAGTTTATTGGGAAATTTAATAATAATATTTCAACCGATGATTTGAATTTCAAGTACACTCCGTTTAAATATTATAAGGTCACTTAAAAAATTCTCCTTTTTTCAATAAACAAATGTTTTTAATTAAACTATCAATTATATTTGATAGTTAACAATAAATGCAAATTCAATTGCTACAAAAAGTGCAAAATTGTGAAAAATAAAATAAATGATGAAAAACTAGTGTTTCAAAAGGACCAAAGTCAATAGTTTTGATTGCTTTTCAGTGCAATTGGAATGACAGCCTTCATACAAATTATAAATGTAGCATTCCCATCCATGCGGATGAATAGCGAGGAGTATCAGGCTGTACTCTCAGATACTTGATCTCCTTTTTAGAGAATAATTCTGACGTTAACCTTGTTTTCCAGCAGGACAATACAAGCATACATGAATACCCATTTTTGTTATTATTTTCTTAAAAAAATAAAAATAAATAATTTTTATACCCAAGTTAATAAAATTCTTACATATCAATATCAATACTATACTGTAGTTTTGTAGTCTCCTTGAATTTATACGATATCAAATTTTTTTTATTACAATTAATTTAACTATTTAAAATATTTTTCAAATATATAATTTTTAGGTCACTATTGAGAATATTCATATTTTCTTCATTTTAAATGTTTAAATTAATAAATTTAATATGAATTAAATTCCAATCTCAGATAACCTCGTTAAACATTTATTTAACATTTGAATATGATATATATATAAAAATCAGATTGAACAAGAAAAATATAAATCTGCCCAATTAAAACTGTAATTATAAACAAATTAAGAGTAATTTAATCTATGGAAGATCTAAACTAAAATATTAAAATGCGTAAACATTTCAAAAAATACTTATCAGAGTTTTTAAATTGGGTTAGTCTATAAATGATTCAGAGAAATCAAATTTTTTTACTACCTGGTGATTAATAAAATAAAAATTAAATTTCAATTAAAAATATTCACTACGGGGAGTGGAGTAGAAAATATATGCGCGAAACAAATAACATTTAAAAAAACATATTTTCTATATAAGTATTTCCTTTTACAAAACTGTTTTTCCCTGTCCATAAAAAAGCATATAGCATTAATTAATTCAATAAAAAAAATATTATTACAAAATTTAATAATAGTTAAATTTAAATAATTAATTGGCAACATATTTTTTCTTTACTTTTGGTAAATATAAATAAATAACCAATCAAGTAGTTTTTTAAAAAAAAAGTTGGTACTTTCAATTTAAATTGCTCATGTTCCGTCTATGTTTGAAATTTTTTTTATGTTCTACCTTAAATTAGGCCGAGCCCTTCACCATTTTTTATTTTATACATTAAAAAAATGTAATTTTTATAATTTATTTTATACCAAAATAAAAATTATAAATGTTTATTTAAGAAAAACGAAAAAAAATGAACGAGATGAATTTTTTTTATTATCATTACTAATAAATTATAAAGATATTTATTTGTTTAAAACATAATTTTTATATTATAACTGGTAGAGTCAAGGCAACATGTGAAAGGTGCGAATATAAATTATGTATATATACGAAGTCATGCTAAGCGATCTAAACATAATATTGGTTTTTATATTTACATTATACAATATATTTTTTGGGGAAAAAAATGTTGAACCACTAAATCAAATGAAGTGATTACTTTTTTTAAGATTTATTTTTTTAAGAAAAAATTGTTAAAATTTACAGAATTAAGAAATTTGCTTTTAATAAATTTAACTGTCGGTTAGGTATTATTGATTAAAGACAAAAGACTGTTTAGGAGTCCGGACACTAAGTAGCGTAAGATGTTAATTAGGCACATAAGTCAAATTTAGTTATACTTCTTTTCTGACATTTATGACAATTCAAATGTTATCCTATGCAACAACGTGTAATTCTTCAAAATTGAGAAAATGTCATTAAATTTAGTTCAAACTGACAGAATTAAAGGTTTGCTATAAAGTAAGATTGAAATTGGTTTGGGTCGGCTTCATTACATTGCTTTTTTTGTCTGTCAAATCAATAATATTTAATTAAAAAAGTTATTTTACATGTATACCAAAATTATAATTAGAATAAATTTCTGACAATCAACTCAATCCTATGGTACTCAAATCATATCAATGTATTTTCCTTTAAACAAATCGTCCTAAAACATTGAAAATATAGTTTAACAATCCCATTATTTTGAATTTAATATTTTCCTCTCTTATTATTAAAAAAAATTTAAGATGTTTTATACCATAAAAATAAATGAACAAAAATATAATGATAAAAACATAATTATATACATAAATCAATTAAGCGTAATCATAATAAAAAATATTTAATTTATTTATAAAATGTCTTTTTAATAAAATTGAAAAATGACAAACTTAATCGACGGCAAAAAATAAAAAAAGGTTCATTGCGGTGTTTAGTATTAAGAAAATAATAAAAATAATGATTTCAAAATATCTTTCTGAATGTAGCTGTGTACATTTTAATTTTTGTCGAGTGTGGAAGTAAGGAGGAAATTTTAAGAACATCCTTTTTTTGTTAATCTTCCTTGTACACAAATTAATATACACACGATGTTTAAGGGAGATTCTTTAAGGTATTATATATATTAATTTGTACATATATTGAAAAGTCTATATTGAATATTAAATTATCGCTTTTGAGGGCGGAAAAATGTAAATAAATACCATTACTTAATTTATTTTAGATCATAAGAGGATCAAATTTATTAAGGATTTTGATTTCAGCAACAATCATTTTAATTTGTCTTAATTTTCTTCCCCAAATGCTGTTACAATTTATTCAAGTAAAACTAATTGAAATATTCAATACTAAACAAAGTTATATGATAGTGGTAACATTAAATTCAACTTTAAAAGACAAAATCCGAGCTTTGTTTTTTAGAAAAAACTAAATTTTCGAAACAATCCACACTAAAAATTGACAAATTCTTAATCAAATTTATCATTTTTTGATCATATCAAAAATATTCGTTAAAATTAAAGAAGTTTGTTACAAAAATCTCACATGATAATCAAAAGATAAATAAAAAAAATTTTTATTTTGTTTATATCGATCACTAAAAAAATCAGAGATAAATTATCTAAATATTTATTTAAAATTTACAAAAAATATTTAAATAAATTTTCGACTAAATTCTTCGAGGACCGAGGAACCCCTAAAAGCAAAATTGTTTATTTATTTATTTAAATATCCTAAAAAATATCAGTAATAAAAATTTAAAATCCTGTAAGTAACCTCAAAAAAAAATTAAGATCGTTAAACAAACAAAAATAAACAAATTTCATCGTTCTTTTTGCTAACCACACACGAAACCTTTGAGCTCTCTACTAAACCAAGCCACCATCAAACAAAAACAAAAATAACTCTCTAAAAAGTATGTGATTATTTGCTAAGAAGTCCGTGAAATTAACCAGAATCAAAAATACTAAATTATCAGTTTACCACAAAAATAATCACCATCATAAAATAATAGCATCTAAAAGTGAGAATTGGACAGACCAATATATAAAAAAATGTCGCGCAGCCGAACTACTGATCAGTAGTTTTATAATCATGGGCTTTTTTTAAATTATCTACTGTAAATGCATATTTTGAGTAGTATGTTGCACCCTCTAGTGGAAGAAACTAAAATTATAACAACTGTGATTTTATACTACTACTTACTACCCTTCATTTGCGACATTAAACATAATTTTTGGGGTTTATTGACTATTGGAAATCGCATTTTAAAAATTAATATTTTATATATTTTAGTATTCAGCGCCTCTATCGGTAGAAATTTGAAATACGGTTACTGGCATCGTGTTCTACTTTTAATTACCTTTCCAACGAGTAGTCACTTCATTTTTGGTGCACATTTACTATATAAAATTACATTTTTATTCGGAAAAACATGTTTTGGCAAAATGTGAATAGCGCAGTCTACCGGCCGAATTTTAAAATTCTATCAATTACATCTGGTTCTCAATAAATCAAGCTTTCCTACCAATAGCTTTTTATTGTTTACATCGGACAGACGGACAGACGGACGGACAGACAGACGGACGGACAGAAAAACGTTAACATAAGGGATTTTAAAAAAAAAAAAAAAGCCCTAAAAAGGACAGTCTGTTCGCTGCGGAAACCAAAAATTGAAGGCAAAAGAAAATATTTATGATTAGAATTGATATTTTCTGTGTGTGTTCAAAATTTTGAATGAAGCAATATTCCATCGTGACCCTTGAAAAAGGTCTTCGGACGTCTGGACATTAGAGTAAAGTTTTTTTGCGGTTACAATAAAAAAAATGAGAATATTGTTTTCGTATTTTTTTGGTTATACCAGAATTAAAGATAGAAATATCTTTTTCATAATTTATCTGTGGGTTTCATTATGTTTCTTCAGATGTGTTTTTTTTTGTGTGGATAACAAAACTTGTGATCTTATGAAGTATAAACGTACAGGTAAATAATTATGATTGCTAATAAATTATTTATATATTAATGGAAAAATAATAATTACTGATTTTTGATTTCGTTTAATAACGGTTTATTTAAAATAATAACTTCTTATGTTAATTACAATTGACAAATTTTATAAGTATTAACAAAGTTTATGTTTTTTGTTCTGTGGTTCCTTAAAAACTAACTTGACAAATTATTTAGCTTTTTATCTATGCTTTATTTTATAAAAATGCATAGATAAAATTACTTCAGTTATAGAATGTATCATATTACATTCTTATTAAAAATTTGAAATGAAATAATTTTCCTTCATAATTAATTTGCATGAGAACTCTTTTTTTGCTTATTATGAATTTTTATTCATTATTCTGATCAAATAATTATTCTTAGGAAAAATATTTATTTTATCTAATTATAAAAAATATCAAATAGAATTTATCTTTGTGATAGAATAACAATTACATGGAATTGTTATTTTATCAAGTATTATAATAGTAGTTTTGTATAACTAAATAGAATGTTATATAACATCTCCCCCATATAAATATTTTTGGTCTCCAAAAATAATTTAATTTGAAAAGGGGTCGATATCTTCTTTTTTTTCTTGTTTATTTAAATCTAGATGTGTAATTACATTATGATTATTTGTATTTTTCCTTTTGCAAAACACAATTATAATAATAATTATTATTATTATAATTACAATAGTAATTGTACTCAAAGAAATATAGTTTGATGTGTTACTTTTAAAATTTACATATTCAAGAGTTTCTCTATTTTCAATAGTTTTTAAATGTATATTTTCTAATGTAAAATTTTTTACAAATTTTTTTGTTGTGTAATTATTTAAAAAATGTATTATTAAATTATCCTTATATTCTTTTAATTTGTTACTAAATTTTGAATCCTTAATTTTTATTTCACAATTGTTAAACTTGATAATATTATTTCCTAAAATAGTAATATCATGATCAATACAGTTTTGTACAATATTAGTAATTTTTAAATTTTTTGTTACAATTATGTTTTCTTGTATGAGATTTACAGATTCTAGAGCATTAACTTTATAAAAACAAGTATGATTTCCTTTAAATATATTTTTAATGCAATTATCATTAAGAATTTTCAAACTAGATTTTTTTATTGTTTTATTAGTAAATTCAAATATTTCATTTTTTTTTATTATAATATTTTCTACATTAACATTTAATTCTTCTTTATTATTATTTGGGAATGGTAGAATCAGAGCATTGTAATATTTTTCAGACGTGAAGTTAGGTAAGGATAGTATAAATATAATAAAATTGTTCTTTAGTATTACATTGTTTTTAATGAAAGGTAATATTTCTATTGTAATGTTGTAAGAATTGATTTCTTCATCTGTAAAGATCTCATGTGCTAGGACATCGAGACGACTTAGTAGGATAATGTCTTGTAATTTTTCAATATGTCTATTAACCATACTAATGTCTGCATATATTTGTAAAATGAATTTAATATTATTGCTAGTAGTAATCATTTTATTTGTTTCTTTTGTAATATTATTTAAAAAATTATTTAGAATAGTTTGCTGAGTATTTATATGATCACTAATGTTAGCAAGACCTTTTATTAAATTATTATTAATTATGACTTGTTTATTACTCTGATAGGTAAGCTGTTTATTATTTAATTCCAGATTTTGGAGATGGCTGTAAATTTCATTAGAATCTTCGCTGTCCATAGTTCCAGCAATAAATTTCATTGCACTTCCTACAATATTTAATAATCCACGTCGGTTGCGTGTATTTCTAAATAATATTGGTGTAAGTGCATTTATATTATGTTTTAAATTATATAATTCTCTATTTAAAAACGGATATTCGTTATCAAGGCCTTTCAAATCAAACATTTTTAAATTATTTTCTAAAGTTTTTACTATTTGATGATATTCTGTTAAATTCACAATGTGCAATATTTTTGTATAACTTTCAATAACTGGTTTTTCGTCGAGTCTCAAGAGAACAAATCCGTTTTCATTTTGTATCTGCGTTATATCTATTGATTGCATTAATATAGGTGTGATCACCAAAAGGATTAATTTCAATTCCATTTCCTGAAAAATAAAAGTTTGGTTTTAATTTTGGTGCTTATATTTTCTTTTTCTTTGTTTCTTGTAGTATTTTATTAATCTTTTGTTATTTGTATCTATTACATAGTTTCCTTCTAATTTGTACTTTTTCAATTTTTTATATTTAGGTTTATTTTTGCCTATTTCTCTATTTATGACTATATCTTCATTTAAATTTTGATAATTGTATTTATTTTTATTTAATTTTTCTAGACGCTTTACTTTTTCTTTTTCAAATTCTTTAGCTAAGGTTTCTATTTCGTTTTTATCGTAATTTTTATTTATTATATTAATTGGTTTTATTTTAGTAGTTGAGTGAATAGTTGAATTATAAATTGTCATTATTTTGAATATTTTATCGTCAAGTTCGTCTAAATCATTATTTTCTTTATCGACTTCAATTATTCTTAAATGTTCATTGAGAGTCCCATGTAATCTCTCAACGTCAGCGTTACCGGTTTTATTAGCCGCGGTTGTTGCGTGAAACTGTATATCATTTTCTTTTAAAAATTGTTCAATAGCATGATGTATAATACCTTTTTCATTATCAGATACTATTTTAAACATTTTACCTAAATATATTATTCGTTCTTTAATTCCTTTTAAGATCGATACCCATGTTCGATCTTTTAATCTGTGGATAGTGGCATGTTTAGAAAATTTATCAATCATTGTTAGATACATTGTATTCCTGTATGGAAACCAAATATCCACGTGTACAATATGGTTAAAGTATTCTGGTGATTCTGTATGTTCAAGCAAAAATTTAGGCGGATTTCTATCATGTTTTGCAAGATTGCATACATCACAATTGTTAATAAATTTATGGATTAATTCCAACATTTTAGGGTAATAGTAAAAAGATTTTAAATCAGAAAATGTTTCAGATATACCTCTATGATTTGATTTTAAGTGTTTTTCTTTAATAATACGTAGCATTTCATCTTTATCATTAATGTCAATTAACTTTATACTCGATTTTAACATTTTTAAATTTTTATTATTAACAAAATATTTTAGGTAAAGATTTTGAAATTCTAAGTATAATGGAATGTCATCACAATAAACACACATTAATCCTTTATCTATGATGCATCGTTTCATCATTTCTAATAAATTACTATCTTTAGTAACATAAATAATATTTTGACATTTCTTGTTAATGATTTTAGTTAAAAATTTTTGTTTATCGCTCATATAAATATATATTTGATTTTTATACAGATTAATAGCTTTTTCTGTGATTCGAATATATTGTGAATCGTCTTCAGATGCGCTATGTATAGTTGCACTAGTGGACATGACCTCATTGTCATTGCCATTACTACCAACTTGATTATTGTTAATTTCATTTTCATTAAAAATATTTAGAAACATATTTTCGCATTCATTATTTGTGCTATTATTATTTTCGATAATAGGAAAACGGCTCAATGCGTCAGCTACGCGATTGTCCTTGCCTTTCAAATAGTTTATACTGAAATTATATTCATTAAGTTGTATTTTCCAGCGTTGTAGTTTCATGTTTGGTGCTTGTAGACTATTTAACCAAACAAGAGGTTTGTGATCTGTCTGTATTATGAAATCCCTGCCATAAAGATAGGTATGAAAATATTTCACGGACCAAACTATAGCTAAAAGCTCTTTTTCGATCGTAGAGTATCTTTTCTCGTGATCGTTTAAAGTACGCGATGCGAAGCAAACAGGGTGATTATTTTGACTTAACACAGAACCTATTGCATAGTTGGATGCATCTGTTGTTAGTGTAAATTTTTTCTTAAAATCAGGATTTGCCAGAATTGGATCAGAAGTTAATAGTGTTTTAATTTTCTTAAATGATTCAATATAATCATAATCATTCTTATTTATCTTAGAGTTTTTCTTTAAATATTTCACCATTGGATATACGATTTTCGCGTAATCCTTTATAAATTTGCGATAATAACCGCTAATTCCTAAAAATGACTTTATTTCTTTTTGAGAAAGAGGTAACGTTATTTTCTGAATACACTCTACTTTTTTCGGGTCAGGTTTAATACCACCATTTGTTATTATATGACCTAAGTAATTTGTAGAACTTTCAGCGAAGTGACATTTTTCGATTTGAATTTTTAAATTACATTCTCTTAACCGTTGGAGAATTTTTTTTAATGAACATAGATGTTCTTCTAACGATGTAGAGAAAATTAGAATGTCGTCTAAATATACGACACAAATTTTATTAATAAACTCTTTCAGCACATTATTCATAAGTCGCTGAAATGTTGATGGGGAATTTTTTAGGCCAAATGGCATGCGAGTAAACTCGTAGTGGCCATTAGCCGTTGAAAAAGCAGTTTTATGTATATCATCTGAGTGGACTTCAATCTGGTGGAAGCCTTTCGCCAGATCGATAGTGGAAAAGTATTGACATTTGCCCAATTTATCAAAAAGTTCGTCAATATTGGGTATGGGAAATTTGTCATCGATTGTATTATCATTGAGTTTACGGTAATCGATAACAATTCTCCATTTCTCTTTCTTGTTTTCCGATTTTTTAGGCACCACCCAAATTGGGGCATTGTAAGGGGACGTGCTGTTTTTTATAATACCTTGTTTTAACATCTCTTCTATTTGCCGATCTACTTCTTCCCGATGGATTTCTGGGTAACGATAACTTTTAGTATATATAGGTACATCGTTTTTAGTATTAATTTTGTGCTTTATTTCATTTGTGAATGATAGATCGTTTTTTTCGTTATAAATTAAATCTTTATAGCTACTTAGGAGATGTTTGATACTATTAACGTCTTCCATTTGTAAATGTGACGCAAAATTTATTTCTAATGGATTTTGATCAAATTCTTGAATAGGATTGCTTATAATATCTATATTATTATTTTTATAAGTATTGAAGTAATAAAATTCTTCATAGTCATTTAAAAAAAATGGAATTTTTGTATTAGAAGTAATAAGTAATCTTTTTTCGTAATTTATAATTGATTTTAGGGGCACTAAAATGTTATTTCCAATAATTCCATCAAAGTGATCATGGAATGGAAATTCTAAAAATTCAACTTCTTTATTTTCATTGAATATATCAAATAATGGGAATCTACAAGTTATTTCGGAGTAAACAAGTCTATTTAAAACTTTTAATGTTCGAGGTGGGGTATTTATTCTCCACTTTGGTTGGCACAAATTTGTATTAATAATGCTAAGTTCAGCACCTGTATCTATAATAAATTTTAATTTTTTCACTTTGGTTTCTACAACTATATAGGGTAGTTGTTTCTTTGGTCTTGGTGAAAATTTTGATTTTCCGGTATTTGTGTATTAATTGAAATGTCCATTGGTTCTATTACATTGGAATTATTTTGCTGTTGTACGCTTCGATTATTCCTATCGAAAGGATAATTTGATCTTTGCGTTTGTCTACTATTAGCATTAAAATTTCTCGAATTTGAAGTATCAATTTGATCTCTTCTATTATACCTATTTTGGTTATTGTTATTTGAGGAATAATTTGTGCGATGAGTCTGTGTACTTGGCACAAAATTTCGATAATTATTTTGATTGTGACCGACATTATCACGATCTCTATTATTTCTGTTAAAGTAATTATTTTGAGTTTGTGCGACATTTGCACGATTATTATTTGAGCTATGATTATTATAAACATTTTCAGAACTTACACGAGATTGTTTGTTTGGTCTATTATATGACATATTTCTATTAGCGAGCCCAGTGAATTTTAAATAACCACTAGAAGCAATAATTTCGTAAGCGTCTGTTAAAGTTTTCGGATCTCTATTAATTATAATGCCACGTACGGGTTCCGGTAAGTTATCTTTAAAAATGTTTAGAGCTATTCTGTTGTTGCTCTCGATTTGTTCTTTAGTTGTTGCACCATTAAGTAGGTAAGCATTATTTAATCTACACAAAAGATTATTAATCCTGTTGTGAAAATCTTCGACCGAATTATGACACCGACATACTGTTATGTAATCAATTAATTTCGAGATTGATGTTCTCTCACCATGATTTTTTAGTAATATAGTTTTTAATTCAGTCCAAGTTTCTATTCGTCCGTTAGATAATAAGCTATTACGTGCGTCTCCTACTATTCTGTCTTGGATATACCCTAACATAATTTTCTTATTTTCGTTCGATAATTTTTCAATAAGGGGAATCAATGCTTCGATTCTATCTATGAAGTTAGCTAAATGTTTTTTGTCGCCATTAAATGTGACAATATTGCTAATACATTCAATTAAAATTTTAAAATTGTCAATTTCCGATAAATTTTCCATTTTGATTATTGTAATTATATTTATAAATTTTCTTTAAACAAAAGTATGATTTTTTTTTTTTTGCAATTAATTTTCTTTTTTTTTTTTGTTTATTAATTACGTTATCAAATTTGTAAATTTTATATAACGATATTTTATTTATATAAGAATTTTTTTTTGTATTTGATTGTTAAAATTTTAATTTATTTTCCCTTTTTTTTGTAATTTATATTTCTTTTTTGTATTTATTTGATTTATTACTTTTTTAGTTCATGTACTTTCAACTAATCAGAATCTAATTAATTTGACATATTAATTTATTTTACTTAATGTAAAAAATATTAATTTATAAATAGAATACGATTTTATTTTCGTTTTTATTTATTTAACTTTTAACTTTTTTTTTTTTGTATATTATTAAAGAAATTTTTTTTTTTTTTAAATTTACGAAATATTATTGATATTTATTTAAAATATTTTAAAAAATATTATTTGTATGTATTTATTTTATTTGTTACTTATTTACCTTAGATGTTCTTATTTTGTTGATAAAAAATATACAATTTTATTTTATTTTATTTTTCTTTGGTGAGATTTTTTTTTTGATGTTCTTGAATTGTTGATGGTATTTTTGATGCTTCTCGAATTGTTGCTTTCAGATTTCTAGTTGATTTCAGCTTTACGACACAAAATTAAACTTCGCATAAAGATTTCACATAAAAGGTTATATTTTGTTATACTAATTATAATGTTCTATTTTGCTGATTTTATAAAATTGTATTATTTATTTTATTTTGTTATTATTGTTGTTATTACAGCACAAAAATAATTTAATTATTTTTACTATTTATTTATTTATTATTATTTTTAATAATTTTATAAAACATTGATTTAAATAAAATATGTTCTATTTTATTTTTTGTATTTATTTTACACCAAAAAATAGTTTAAAATTATTTTACACCAAGAAATAATTTTTGTTCGGATTTTTACGTAACTCACTTCTTTTTTTTTTATACTATTTATTGATATTTCATTTTTTTACGTATGAAATCAATAATTTATTATGAATTTTATGTTAATTCACAGAGTTTTTTTTTTTTCACAGAACAATTTTGTTTTATTATTTATTTTAATCCCGTTTCACGAATCAGTATATTTTCCTTTACGAATTTGACTATTTCGTTATAGAATATTTCGTTATAAATATTATTAAAAAACTTTTTTTTTTGTTTTTGTATAATTCTTATTATACTACAAATTTAAAATTTTATTTTGTTGTTGTTTTAACCGACTGCGCCATTAATGGAAAAATAATAATTACTGATTTTTGATTTCGTTTAATAACGGTTTATTTAAAATAATAACTTCTTATGTTAATTACAATTGACAAATTTTATAAGTATTAACAAAGTTTATGTTTTTTGTTCTGTGGTTCCTTAAAAACTAACTTGACAAATTATTTAGCTTTTTATCTATGCTTTATTTTATAAAAATGCATAGATAAAATTACTTCAGTTATAGAATGTATCATATTACATTCTTATTAAAAATTTGAAATGAAATAATTTTCCTTCATAATTAATTTGCATGAGAACTCTTTTTTTGCTTATTATGAATTTTTATTCATTATTCTGATCAAATAATTATTCTTAGGAAAAATATTTATTTTATCTAATTATAAAAAATATCAAATAGAATTTATCTTTGTGATAGAATAACAATTACATGGAATTGTTATTTTATCAAGTATTATAATAGTAGTTTTGTATAACTAAATAGAATGTTATATAACAATATAATAAAAAATATGATTATTTTATTGATCCTATAAAAGTAATTTATTAACTGATAAAGTAAGTGTAAATTTGTTTATTGAAAAGATCATAAAAATAATTTATAAGTAGTTTCTTTTTTTCATTTATTGGGGTAATTGGGGACTTATTGTCTTCTTTTGCGATTCAATGATTTTTAGGATAATAAATAGTATACAGTTTTTTTTATAAAGGATCATAATGTATACACAGTAATCATTAGCCAGTTTCTAATAATTAGCAAAACCAAAGTGCAACTACACATAGTAATCTAAAAGATTTAACTATAAAACCAGTAGAAACATGGACCCTCAGACGATAGGAGCATTGGAAAGAAAATAAAATATTTCATAAAATTTTGGAAGTGGGATTTGGAAAGCAATATACCTATGTAGAATTGTATGAACTTAACAAAGACTTCAGTTTTTTTTAAGCTAATCCGAGATATAAAAGATATATGAAAAACTTGCGTTAAGTAAAACCTGCAAGAAAATCAAAATAACTAATCACTATATAAAAGCAGAGGCTATCAAACACAATTTTTGAAAGAATTTGTTTCTTTCATTTGGTAGTAAATAATCATCTGCAACTTAATTTTAATATTCGAGCACTAAATATTTACAAATTTCATATCAATTATAATTACCTAAATTACCAATTTGCAGAAAAACTTAATATATCAAATATATAATTTGTTTTTCCCCCCCAATATTTACGACTTCACATTATTCATAATTATTAAAATAAACATTCCAATCAAAAATTTCTCTTGTTTTTCCTTGGGATCATCAACTTTATTGAATTGAGATCACAATTTAAAATTATATACTTTCTCAAAACGAACGTAAAATAAAAACTGCAAATTCAACATTTTTTTTTGTATTTTATAATTTGAAATCGAAAAAGAAATAATTGATAGCATGATTTTTTGTCATTTAGTATATTATATTTATGTTTTTTTTGTTTTTCTTCAAAAATTGCCTTTAAAATAATTGGGAGACCCTGACGAGAAAAACAATTATCAATAATTCCATAATTTTATCATAATAATATTCTGTGTAATCATTATGATTTTTTTCCACCTCTAGATTGGCTCCATTACGTTTTACATTATAAAAACAACAACAACAACAAAAAGTATTTTAACAGGATGTAATTTCATAGTAATTTTCAATTTTCTTTTTTACCCCCAAAGGAATAATAATTTTCATCATCGCCGGTTGTTAGTTTGTTTATTTAATCTGAAGCTCACGTAAAATAAAAAATAACATAGCCAATTTACATTTATATCGATCGGATTGACTGTCAATTATCTCATAATAATAATAATTTTTGATTGATTTGATAGTTTTTTTTAATGCTATCCAGAGCATATATTAAAAAAATATAATTTACATTCACATATAGGAAGTTTCACTTTTGCTACGAAGAAATTATTGTGTTCAGTCAATGGAAATCTGATTCGGTGAACAGTGCAACTTTAATAAAGAAACAATTGTTGAAAAAGTCGTGATTAATAATTTGTGAAGCAATTGTAATATTTAAATTACTACGATCGGTTTAGTTTATAATAAATAATCAATTCTTTAAAATCGAGGACTTTTTTGGATATTGATGAAATTAAGATGAAATGAAAATTAAAATAGGAAATTTAGAAATATCACATTGATGTTCAACCATAAATGCGTTGATTATTAATTTAATAGTTGGTTTTCAATCTACATCTCAATGAAAGGAAGAAGATAAGAAACAAAATGTTAATCGATAATATTTTAGGACTATAAGTACTATAGCAGAGAAAGTAATTGAAAAATTTCGAAGGTAATAGATGAACAAAATTAGAATTTGTATTCATTAACAAAATTATTTGAGTAACAAATACATTTCCATAAATTAGCAAAACTGTAGGTAAGCATATGGTATATGAAGTAATAAAGAAAATTCGCCTTAATTAAACATTATTTTCTTATAAGCTCACTATATTCTTAAAATATGCCAATTTTCAATTAGCAATTTTCATCAACTATTTTCTAAGAAAATTAAATAGATAACAATCTAACAATCAATGTATGTCAATAATGTACATGATATTTTCCATCGTAAGTTGGGGCCTTTTACATTGTCGACATATTCATTCAACATTTCTCTCCAAGCTTTATTTTTTTTTTCATTTCACATGTTTATGCATCCCTTTTGCTTAAGTAAGAAAATAATACAAGTCTAAAATTGAACATGTTGTACAATGTAAAAGGCCTCTAAGCTAAGGTATACATATTTCATATTTTAATTCATAACAGATCCATACGTTTTGACTGATCACCTTTATACATATAGCTAAGATAATTAATTTCTGTATTGAGTGTGGAGTTTAAACTGCATTTAAACATCAAAAAATTGGATCTTCTTTTAAATAATGTTTGTGTATACACAAAAGAACCATGTAATGTTGATAAACCGCATAATTAGCATACTAAATATATACATATGTATATATATATTCTAAGCATGACATACCTTCGATATGCTGGTGGGCAATGTTTACTTAACAAATTTTAAAGAAATAACTTTAATATTGTTAAAAAAAATTTAATTTTGAATAAATTACTATTAAGTATATGCTCGTTATAATGTATATCTTTCAATATTATAATAATATAATACTGAGTGATTACTGGATGACCTAACAAGCAACATGTAAAATATTTAAAGTGTACGCTTGTTTTTTTTTTATAATTTACAAGAGTTTTGATGTTATTGTTGTTGCTTTTGAATTCAAACCTCCTGACTTTTTATGATGATTTTCTTACGGGTGGTCGCACATTGTGATTCATTATCATAATGGTTTGTTATTTCGCGTGCACTTAATTTTTTTTTCATAAAAAAAAGAATGAAAATGTTTTCTTTTTACTTTAATAAGTATAAGAGTACAATTTCGTTTGAAAAACATAATTTCTATTTGTTCAATGTAGTTTACATTATAAATAACATGAATTTTGCATGTGTAACACAATTTTTATAGGTATGTTAATCACGTTTTTTTCATAAGGTAAGTATAATAATTGTGGAATTTAATTCAATTTTATGTAACCTTTTTGTTCTTTTTAAATTAATTTTATAATATAATTATTAAAGATAAAGTTGGGAATTTTGATATTGGAAAAGTTGTAGTACAGATATATTTTAAAGTTTGTAATTTACGACCTGCAAAACTTCAAGCTTTACAAAATTTCCAGAACTTTAAAATTTTTCATCAATTATTTTCTAAAAAAAAGGTTTTAAACGTGTTTCACCAATCTTTTGCCACAAAGACTTTTTTAGTAATTAATTTGAATAAAAACTTTCTTCTGATAAACTCATACGCATTAAAATTATCAAAATCAATCGAATAATTTATTAACTTAAACTTAGCACTTATAATAGGCAAAATATCCTGTACTAATCCTTAAAGCAATAAACGATAAAATATAAAAAAATTATTGTATTTATTAAAAAAATTTCAACCCTCTATTTAAAATTTAAAGTATTACTTCATTATGAATTTACACCAAAAATGTATAAATAAAATTTATAAATAATTTTAAATTGTATTATTTTATTTACTTTTCACACCAACCCCATTTGAAATTATTTATTTTAGTAGGTATTTCGTTTTTTAACAATAATCCCTTCAAATAAATATTTTTCGTTGTTTGCACAAGTTCAAGGATAACGTTAAAAAAACGTAAATACTTACTTACCCCATTTATAAAATTTTATTTAAAAATAAAGTAGGTGTAAGTACAAATTTTTTTTTTGAAAATCATTTGTGAATTCTTAAAAATAAAATTAAATTGGTAGTAATTTTTTGGCTGGTTCTTTAAGTAAGCACGTGGCTCAGTAAGTTGAAACCCAATAAATTACATTAATGATTTCTATGATATTGTAAATTAATTTAATATCCGTTTTTTAGCTTTTTAAAGGATATTTATTTCGACCATCTTTTGTGTGATTCTCTTACACATTCGGCAGTGACTAAATATTAGTCACTGATTCACATGTTAACATACGTATAATAAATAATATGACCCCGGAGAATTTGCAAAAATTTCCCAATAAATACTGACCAAAAATTTGAATCATATTTTTAAGTGTTTATGGGTGGCCTCTTCAATAAATTTTTGCAAAAGTATTTTTGACTTTTGCCACGAGAATAACGAACTAACAAATTTCACTCGTAAGTATATTTATGAATTTATCTTTGGTTTAATTGAAAATATTGTGAATGTTAATAATAATTATGTGGCAGATTTGAACTCAACGTTAAAGTCTAATCACAGGCACAGCATAACAAGATTATATTTCTGTGTAGTGCTATAAATCAAAATGTTTTCAGTTTTTTTTTTTATGATTTTTTTTTTTTTATTAACAACATTAAACATGACATTGCAACAGAGTAACATTAACATACAACATGCATGGAGCACATAATATATAACTTAAATATTATGCAGTTTTTTGTCTTTTTGTTGTGATATACAATATTGTCAAGAGATCATAATTTTAATTTTTGTATAAAAAAATGTTTTCAGAATTTTATGAAAATGCAAGGTGTAAACCACAAATGATATCAGTCCAAATATATATTTATGAAATTCATTAAATTTTAGTATTTGTACTACAAATTTAGAAGACACGAGAATAAAATATAAATTAAAATAAAGATTTTTCAGATATAAATAAAATTAAATCTGAAAATAATTGTCATGTTTGAACCGTAGAGTATTATTAGCATCTTAAGCTCGACAATCAGCGAATATCTTGGCTTTCTAAGCCTCTACTTTTGCATATTTTGCGCAAAAACCATGTGGAAGAAGCCGTTCCTTAAAGCTCGTAAGACGTTCCTTAAAGCTTGTTAACCGTTGAGTATACCAAAAATTCTTTCCCGTTAAGATAATAATATCAAGTTAATTTACCTGATATCAAGTTAATTTTTATTGGAAAGTTGTTATTCATTGAGAATGTTGAACTATAAATTTCGTCTCTACAAACGTTTATTTTTTGTTCTTGGCCAAGTCCGTACTTTAATTAAACATTGATATAGCTAGCTGTTTGGTATTTTAAATTTGTGTAATATAGGAAGGAAGTGAAATACCCCTTACAATTGAAAATTTAAATACTGAAATATGTGAAATGAACAAATTTATAAAACATACTTTCGTCTTTTATTAAAACTTCCCAATTGGGTGGGCACGCACTTAAGAAAATTTTGGATTTTTTTTAATTTTCATTAAATAGAATGAATGCACATTGCACTTGTACATTCATCATTTATTTATTTATTTATTTTTTAAGTTAAACCAAATAAAAAGTGTGCGGGCAAGAATAAAAAACAACCAAAATTTTTTATATTAAATGGAGTGGGCTTTAACACGAAAGAATTTCTTATAATATAAAATTTAACTTTTAAATTAAAAGTACTCAAAGAAATCTAATACATTTAGTCTTTTTTAACAACATACAAAATATTACAAAAATACATAATTCAATTTAATTAATAATGATGGGTTGCTTTATATACGAGTATAAGTAATAATAAATTTATTCGTAGGAGATCAAAAATGAATTATACGAGTATATTAAATGGTGAATGTTAAATAGAATTTTTCCCTAAATTTAACTTTGATTGGATGCAAACAAAAAAAATGAAGGAAAAGAATTAGTTAATGGTATAATTTAAATTGGTTGAAATAAATATTATTTATGATTTATATATTAATTTATTTGTTAAATATATATTTAGTGATTCTTATGTTAAATTTTTTGACATATTGATGCTGAGCGCGGCATTAAATTAATTTGTAAAAAAAGGTTAATTAAGATTTGTTAAAGAGTTTCATAATTTAGTTTAGTATATTTAAATTATTTACGCAACGTTAAAGTATCATTCAAAAATGACTGCCACTTTTCATAATACCTTTAAGAAATTGTCTGTCAATACTCATGTACTTCGACAAAAAAGTACATACATTTGTCTCCAATCAAGTTTAATTTTTATTATTTATTGACCCAAAAGAAATATCGAAATCGGTGATGCTTCTTCTTCGTATTAATAGCCCGTTGTGGACCTAGGCCTACCTTTTCGAGATTTTCCCGACATTCTATTACAATTTGGGACGTAATCATTTCATATGGATTCCGAACAATAAATTTCTTTGAAGCGGAAAAACGATATATTGCAACAAGCTAATTGTGTTGTAATGAATCCCAATTGTAGTAGCAATTGGATTAGATCGCTCGCATTTTTCCCAGTCTTAAAATTTAATCTCGGCCGGTAATTGAACTCAAGACCTAATATAACACTATACCAACTGAGCCACCGCCACTCTAGTTTTATATTAACAATTCTATTCTAAAACAATTGATTAATTATTCAAAACTATCAAATATACAATGAAGGATTACACCAGAAATTACAGAAATATCAAAATCAGGGAGAGATATTTCCTCGGAGTGACATTTTTAAAAATATGACCTGAGAATATCCCCATATTCAAACTCAGTCACGTTCAATATAATATCTTTCACAGTTTACCCCAAAACTGAGAATTTTACCCCAAAACTGATTACTAAATTACATATGTACACATATATTAATTTCCTGTCATACTTAATAGATATACGTCAATCACTTAATCGCGCGTATAACAACCTCAAAAACCACATAAACTCATTCATTATTAACAATTTGATTGATTGAAATGTCCTTTATATACAATATTTTTATTACTTTTATCGTCTTAAATAAAGAAAAAAAAGCAAAACTCAACTAAGCTAAATGAATTTAATCAAAAACATGATCATTTATATCTTGTGACAGAAACAAGGATAAATGTATCTTTAGCGTATTATAAAAAGACAAAAACAGATCATTATAATACTTTTGAGATCTTACAAAAAAATATGAAAAAGAATTTTCTCTCTTAACTTGTGAGGTTTCCTGCTGGTATTTTTATATTTCTTTCGAAACTTGGGAATTTTATATATTGCTGAGAAAATTTTTTACATGCCCTTAGTTTGAAAAGTGTGATTTCTTATTTTTGGTCTTTTGTGCAAAAAAAAAAATTCTACTTCAGACATTAAAATTCCAATTATGCTAAAAGAAATATTAAAAGATAAATGTTGAATGATGATCGCGTGTCGCACATGATCTTAATTTTTTTTTAAATATAACATATATTTAAACTAGGCAGCCGGATACCACAACACTTTTTTGTTTTCAATTTGTGATATTTCTTAATAGCATATGTAGTTTGGATTTTCATTTATGAGAAAATTTGATATAGTTAAAAAAAAAATGAGATCAATTTGTCTACAATATTCAAAATCGTACAAAATTATATGAAACAGGGAACATAAATAAGTGAAATTAAAGAAATTCATTGATTTAAGCTGTATATATAAATAAGCATTGGCATTTAAAAAAATAGATAGTAATTTTTTTAAACAATTAATTAATTTTTAATAGTTTAATTAGCATGAACGTTCAATAAATTTTTCTTGTTTATTTAATAATTTGTAAATTTAAATAATTTTACTATAAAAAAAGATGAACACTTTTAAATGCTTCAATACAAAAAACGACAATTTAAACAGTGGAATGAGACAAATCTTATATTACTTATCTCTCATTTTATTTTCAACAGAAAAAACTTTTAAATAAATCTTAATTTTCTATGAAAATTTATATAAAATTCTACAATAACAATTTTCTAACTTTATTTTTGAACCATTGACGTATCTGTGCTACACATATAACTTCTTAAATATATTTGGTGTCACCTTTCTTTTTTAATGGGTGACGAATTTCATGATGATTACAAATGGTTAAAAAGTGTCGAATTTCATTTGAAAAAAAAAATGTAAATAATCTAAGATTCTCTTTACATATTATATATTAAAAAGAGGGTACGTAGAGCATTAAAATTTTATGCTAAGAGTATGTTTGTGAATGATTGACAAATATTTGTAAATGTCAAATCGTATATGAATACAATCGGATGATAGCATCGTTCTTCTAGTTTTCTTCCTTACTTTTCTTATTTCTCTTTATTATTCTAACCTTCGATTTAGATTAAATTTTAAATTGGAAAATGTCAACGATATTATTATAATTTTTTTTTTCTCCTTGATGTCACACAAATTTTTTTATTAAAATAAAATAAATATTCTATATTATTATTTTATTTGTAAAGAGAAGGAGGGAAGTTATTGATTTTAAAATAACAAAATGAAAATGAAAATTTGTATTAAAAAAATATTTGTACAGAAACAAACTTTATGAAAGAATTAGCGATAATTCAACCAATAATCTTTTTTTCAAAAGAAATTTAATTAAAAAAAAAAGATTTTTTTTAGTCATTTAAAGTTTTCAAATTTTGTAAGCAAAAATAAAAGTTTGCAAAAGTTTTCAACAATCAATAAAGTTTGATTTTTTTTCTTGAAACTTTTTATTATTAAAATTTGTTTTAATGGTTTACCAATCTTATATATAGCAAGTTTTGAAAAATTCTTGAGATTTTCTTAAATATTTTTTATAATAAATTTTCATTTATGAATATTTTGAAGTATAAATAAAATAACGTCAATTTTTTTGAATGTGCTTCTGGCATAAATTTATTTTAAAAAATCGCATGAAAAAAATTTTGCGGTAATGATATGAGAAATTATAATAATATCAGATTTTTGTGGCAGGAGTGATGATCCATTTTAGTTTGTCAATGCAAAACCGATTATAAGATAATTTCAATTGACACTGACATAGTGTAATTTAATTACGATAAGTTGTGGGACGTCACGTAACCCAAGTTCAATGAATGTATAATCTCATTAGCACATTTCCAACCAAATTGGAAGAAATGTGTATATTAGTTTCACTCTGTCTGTCCGTCTGTCCGTTTACACAAACTTCTACATCTATTAAGCTAGAGTGTTAAAATT
Source organism: Empis stercorea (assembly GCA_949752835.1). Lineage (NCBI taxonomy): Eukaryota > Metazoa > Arthropoda > Insecta > Diptera > Empididae > Empis > Empis stercorea. The sequence goes on along the minus strand of OX457089.1, from coordinate 21,502,762 downwards.
AGAGTGTTAATAGATAGATAGTAATAAAATAATAGGTCCAGTAAAACAAAATTTTCTTCTATCTCTTTTCCCCTCTGAGTTATTCCCCCTCCAAGTTCGAAAATTGCCTATATTGAACATCTAATAACTTTTAAACCAATAAAAAATTTTGAGGTCTGTAAAAGCTATAAGATAGAAAAATCGTTTATCTTAATTGTGAAATTAACAAATTTTTTAAAATTTAATTCCTTGTTGTATAAAAATACCGTTATATTCATACCACTTTTTTTAGTTTTTTTAACACCCTGTATTTCCCAAACTGCTTATTATGGAAGGCTGAAATTTATGTACCAAAGAGATATCTAAAAAATAACTAGAGTCTCTGAAGAAATTGTATCCGTATCTCCCCTCCCGTTTCCGTTGTGGCCCTTCAAAAATCAAAAAATTACAATTTTAATTTACTGGTAACATTATAACTGCACAATATATTTAAAAACAAATATTGAGAAAACTTTCGAAAATCATATTTCTTTAAAGTGCATTAATTAATAAATTATAATCATTTGCCCCACACTTATAATTAATCAAAATTCTTAATCATGTAAAATTTTGCAAAAAACGAGCATTTTGCATATTTTTAGGAGCTATATAAATGGAATATTGGATATTATTTCATATCACATTATGATTATGTTCAATTAAAAGCAAAATTACAGAAAACTTAAATGATAAGTTTATATATATATTGCTGGAATAGAAGGGAAAGAAATTAATAAAATCGAACAGGGAAACATTTTTACCTATATTTACCATATCATTTTTTATCTTTCCTATGTATAGTACATTGAAAATACTACTAAAATATACTATACACGTATAGGAATTCCCATTGTTTTAGAATAGCTCATAGTTCTACATGAGGCGATTTTTGAGGAAATGTGCTTTTGACAAACCCGGGGTTTGTATAGTACATTGAAAATACTACTAAAATATACTATACACGTATAGGAATTCCCATTGTTTTAGAATAGCTCATAGTTCTACATGAGGCGATTTTGAGGAAATGTGCTTTTGACAAACCCGGGGTTTGTTTATCGTATTTTTTCATTTCAAATTGGTCTTTTTATAATTCAAATTTGTATTGTGATTCAAAATTTGATTTCTCAACGCACAAGATTTGATTTGGGACCAATTTATATTGAAACAAGTCCAATTTGTTGAACTGAAATAGTTGTAAGTGTATTGAAATATAAGATTTTTTCATGAAGGGATTTAATGTACCATCTTCACTTCAATTTCTAATTATGAATTATATTCAAATTATTGATTGCCTACAAATTGTTGTTTTTTTACTATTTGATATTACAAAATTGTGCGTTAATTTCTAAGATTCTTCTATAATTATTAGTCCTATTCGATTTAGCATTTTAAAGCAAAAATTTAGATATTTTCATCTATAATATTTAACACAGATTATTAATCCCTTATCCCTAAGAAAAATTAAATAAACTAAATCTTAAAATCAATATAATTTTTTTACTAAAATCCAAATCAAATAAATCATACAGGAAATCCTAAATTTATAATTCCGTAAACTCTTAAAAATTTATTATGTAATGCATCAAAATTTAACTCCACTTAATAAAGTAAAATACCATCTGGAAGAACTCTAATTGATAAAGTATTTTTTCTTGTCTGTTGAATATCAAATAAATAAATTTTTCTTGGATATTAAGAGATGACAATCTAACATTAATAATAATTATTTGTATTATATTTTCATATATTCATATTTTCCATTAAACTAAACCGATAAAAAATATAATTTCAAAAATTTTACCTAAAAATAATTTTCATTTTTTCCACCCTGCGTTTAAATAAATAAATAAAATAAAACTTTTTCTTATCATTTTCAGCTTGTCAAAATATGACATCTTAAAAACAAATTATCTTTAATTCAAAATGTTGACGATAATCTGCAATTTATTTTGTATAATAAAATTATATAGGAAATATTTTTCATCATATTTGCAAAAAATATCCATAAACATTTTTTAATATTACAACATTTATCAAAAAAATAGAAGACGGTTCTAAAATACAAGACACCAAATAACATTTTTCCTATACAGTATAATTGGTTACAAAATTTTAAAAGATTCTTTATAGAACTGCTCAATTGTTGGTCCTGATTGTATTTCGTATAGATTAGACAACGCGCGTAAAAGCATTTACTTAAGAAGGCCGTCTAAGTATAGAAAACATGGTAGATAAATTCAGTTCTTTTTTTCTTTATGTATTTTTGCTTTTCTGTAAGTGTCATAGATTGATGAAGATTCATCATTCTTTGTTAAATAAATATATATGTATAAGAAAAACACAAAATTATGAAAATTATGTGTAATTTTAAAAATTCTTCTTGGTACATAATGTAAAACGATAAAAAAAGATTTCTTGGATGCAAAAATGACTGGCAGTCAATTTTCAGTTTTGTATATTTAAAAATTTTTAAATTTACTTTAATGTTGTAGATTTTCTTATAATAGGAAAGATTTTGATTTGTTTCAGAAATTTAAATAATTTTATTTTTCAAACAGTTTTTCCGGCATTTTTTATACATATTAATAAATTTGATTTGCAAAATAAATATTCATTTATCAAATTTAAATATTTGATATTAATACGAAATTTATTTTTATTAAATTTGCAACTTAGTATGTATATTATATTAGATTTACGATGTAAACAGACGGACAACATCGTATAAAGTTGACAAGAAATTTTCCAGACTTGGATAAATTCCAGAAAATTTCTATAATTTAGTTTTCCAAGTTAAAATCCATAATAAAATTTTAGATTTGACGTTAATGTAATAATTAAAATATGTCATTATTGAAAATTATTGATCGGGAGCTCTCCCTAAACACTGGCGTATGGCGTATAGCGTCTGTCAAAATCGTTTCATGCAGATACATTTTGTATGAGAGCTCCCGAAATACGCGGCGTACGAACGCCGACAATTCGAATTTCCAATTTTTACGGGCGTATACAAATTTTTAATTTGATTTTTGAAATTTAACAAAATCGATCAAAAAATTTTTAATGTATATAAATGTGGCGTTTTGTTTCGGGATACGTATCAGCGTATCGACGTATATACGATATACGCCATACGCCGGTGTTTAGGGAGAGGTCTTAGTGATTACTTCTATAAAATTGTCATATAATATCTCACAGATTAACATTTTTCTCATACATTTTAAATCCTAATTTAAATTTAACTATTTATACACATTAATCGCTTAATTAAATACCAATAAATAAGTTAAAAAACTAACCACCAACCATTAAGTATGTCAATTATTCAATAGCAAAATTTATTTACTTCTTCAAATTTTTAATTTTTGAGGCGTTCTAACAATTTTCAATTACTGTATATTGGCACCACAAAAGTTTAAAAGACTTACAAATTCTTATTTCAAATCAAAATTTGTTTAAAAAAAAATTCTTGTTAAATTTTTCACAATTTATTTGATTTTTTTGAAGATTGTTTTTTTTTTCTCTGAAAGGTCAATTGGTTAAAAATATAAAAAGATTAATTTATTATTTTTTATAAACAAAGATTAATAAGTAATTTCAAAACTGATGATGAAACTTGAGTAATATTTTCGTCGGAAAGTACATTTTTTTATTTCATTTCGTTGCATCAAAGTGTCAAGGGAGTACATATAATTTTAAATGTAAAATAGTATTTTGAAGATTATGTTACAAAGACTTTTTTAGCTAAATATTCAGATAATTACTATTTATAATATATTTTTTATATAATTACCCATTCTTTAATAAAGGAGTATTAATTATCACGCATTTGCTTTTTAACTTACCTAGAAAGATATAATAAAAATTATTAGATTTGTGAAAATAATTAAATAATATTTAATAAGTAATAAATTATAGATTTATGAATATTTAGTAACTTTTTTTCTGTTAAAGAATAATCTATAATAAAATAAAGTACAAATTTAAGAGCCTGATAATTAGATAATTGACAATTATTCGCGGCGACCTATTGTGTTTGGCCAAGGGCGGCAACGACAGCGAAACCATCGCTGGCGAAAAACACGACGACAACGACAGCGACAACGACATATTCTGTTTGGCTCTTTAATTTCATTGTCGCTTTGATTTGTTAATCGTTCAAAAATTGGAAATTAATATACAGTTGCTCACAAAAGTATCCGGCCACCCTACTTGGTTCAAAATATTTAATGTTTTTCAATTCATTTTCAATTAAGTATTTTTTTTAATATTGGCTATAAAAAGCCTTTGCTAATCCACTTTATAATACTAGAAAAACATATTAGAAAAATGAATTAATTATAAGAAAAACTTACATAGCTGTCCGAACTCATAAAACCATTGACACTAAAGTCGGCCACTAAGTGTGTATGCATGCGGGCGACTTCCCCAAAGTAAGTTTAGTTACCAAATAGTTTCCAAATAGTGCGTCATTCGAGAAAAATTCCATTTCCGAATTATGTACTTAATTGTTTGGTTGTCGATTTTTTCTGAAGTATATTTAATTTTGATATTTCTATGATTGGATTATAAATTACAAGGCTAAATAATGTTAAAAAATAATAATTATTTGTTTTCTGATATTTAAAACTTAACGTCTAAGATTAATTCTACTGAATAAAAGAAGTGGCCGGATACTTTTGTGAGCAACTGTATATACATATATATATATATTATATATATATTTCATAATTATTAATTTACTACTGAAATATTTGGTTAAAAATGTTCAAGTGTACACCGGAAATTTTAGCTGAATTGAACACTAGTATTATAATAAGTCACTACTTTATTCCATTCTAAATATTTATTTCTATATTAAAAATAAACTTCACCATTTACTCTTAAAACCAATTCATTTTAATTAACTAAATCAATTCTCTAATTTTGAAAAAATATAGTGTTCAATCTAAAACTATGTATGGTATTTAATATTTCATGGAAAAATGAAACAATTATTCAAGAATTCATAAATTTCAATTCGCTTCCTTATTTCAAAAATAAATTAAAAAAAATTTGGAATTTATTATCAGAACAAAATAACAGTTTTTCTTTCATATCTTTTTAAACTATACATTGAATTCAATTTCTATATTATTCAATCAACTTTTTTTCCATATTTAAAATATTATAAATCTACAAAATTCAATCAGAAAAATTATTAAAAAAAAAAAATGTTTTAAGATAAAATTGTAAAGATATATTTTTCTATTATTATTGAACTGGGCAAGAAAATTTTATATGGATAACAACACCAAAGAATTACCATTTTTGAATAAAGATTTTTCTTCTATGTTTTAGATATGTTTTTTTTTCATGATATTTATTCATAAAACTAGATTGCAATACGTCACGTATTTTATGTATGAAATAACAATAGATCACGATTTTTTGTAGTCGCGTTTAGATTAAAAGTTATTTCAAGAATAGAAAAATATTGTTTCATTATTACTTATTTTAATTTTTTTTGTATTTGTTGAAAATCAGTTGCGCATGCGTTTCTTTTGAACTGATACGATTGTTAAGAGAATACAATAACGTCAGGACTACTACCGACAAATTGATAACCGACTCTTTGAAAACAAATGAAAAAATCTATTCTCCATTGTAAATTTTGGTAAAAGAAAGGAACATACAATTAATTGAATTTGCAAAATTAATTATATCCAAATTTATTTTATATACGAAAAACCGGTGATAATAGGCAAAAAACCGGAAATGTGATTATGTTAGTAGTACAAGAAATTCGGTAAGTGTAAATTTATTTATCTTTTTTGTGAATTAGTCAATTGTTAACTATTACTACTTATTACTTGAATTATGAGTTGATATACTGTAGGGATAGATAATAATTAGCACAGCCCAATGAGCTTCATTGACCAGGGTAAGTGGGAGACTCGCTTACCCTTTTCTCACTAACCAATCAATTGAATTACAAAAATCCCTGGCATGGTATACTGTTTTTAACTCCCAAAGGGGGGAAAAGAATTTAAAAATGGTATAGCATTATGTTAATAAGATAGAATCGAAGAAGAAGATAAGCGAGTAATTCATCTTGAATTGAAATGATTCTCTTGGAGTTCCTATTCAATGTGAGTGCTTACAAGGTATTTTAATGTATCATATTTTATTGATACGAGTATTGACTATCAAATCATTTCACAAAGGCGTAAAATGCCATTTTCTTAAAGAATTAATAGCAACATTCCCAATATTCAAAAAACATTGACTAACATTCCATTTTCATAATACTTAAATTTTAAAATTATCTAAATCAATTTAATCATTTTAGCATCATTTTATGGGTATTTTTAATATGTAAAACCCAAACAAAATGTGAAAAATTAATTGGAAAAATTACACTATTTCGAAATAATAATTTATGTATTTGTTATATTTTAAGAAAAAACTAAATGGAAATTGACTTAACTTTATTTTACACTTAAATCCATAATAATTTAAAAAAAATTCATTAACCAGTAAAGTCTGTAACAGTTTTTCATTTCTTCGAAATTGTTTATTTATAATCAATATTTATATCTGATTCATATAAAAAATAATGTTGTACAAAAGTTGAAAAACCTGTCAGGATAAATAAAATTTTGATATTATTTATTTTATCACCAATAAGATACAGAGTGATTTTAAAATATTATACATAATGAATTAACTTTTACCATCCTTAGTTATGTAATAATTTGTTTACATTTTGTGGTTAAATTGGCATCACACTCATTCTGTAATATTTGTGTTTGAAAATTTTCCTACAAAAAATAAAAAACAAGAATCTTCAATTGAAAAGATTTTACATAATTCATCCTGTATATCTGTACTCCACCCAAAGAAGCTGTAAAAAAAATTGTTTGACTATATAAGATGAAAGAAAATGATGCCATAAAAATGTCTTCATAAAATTCTTATCTTAAAAAAATTAAATCATTACAAATGTAAAGAAATATAACAAATATCAAAATATAAAAGCAATTGCATATATCGAACTTTGTTTTTTTTTTCAAATCCCAGGTAAAGGTAATAACATCTTTAAATTTCTTTTTGTTTTTGTTTTACTTTAATACTTCTTGGAAATATTTTTATTTTATGATTTTCCATTTTCGATTCGAATTTTATGTTGAAATACCATTTAAAGATATGCTTTTAAATATTTTGTTGATTTGTTAAAAAAGGCAGACTCTACTTTCAGACAAGGTGTTCGACATTTTAATGGCAATAAAATATCGTAGCTAAACTATATTGCATATAGAAATGTCAAGATTAGTATTGTCAATCAATAGTAATTTATATGCAGTCTACATTCAATGTTTAATTTTTTGGAAAATATTCAAATTGTAATTCAATTAATTATAAAAATTGTTTATGTTCAAAATTTAAGTTGGGGTAGAATTTTGATTGCACAATAACTGGTTAACACTTAGTGCCTGCTATATAAATGTCAATCATAAATCAATGAATGAGAAGTTATTACTTACAATTTTATTTGTTATGTATTTAATTTATATTTGCAATGAAATTCGTAAATTATGTTGATACATAATTAACTAAGTTTCACTTTAATCTATTGCTCTGATCAATTGCTATAATTTCAAATGAAAATTAATTATTTAATTATATTGCCAGTCCCACAATATGTTAATTATTACCATTGATGATCAAATTATTATACAGTTCTTAAAATTGTTTCATCAATCAAATATCTTTATTCATTTGTCTATTATGGTAAACATGTTTCATACTATATGAGATTTTCGCTAGAAATAGGTGCTAAAGAAGTAAAATCATTTTTTTTATAAACGTTGAATTTGCCGTCTCCCATGGTCTGATAAATTTTGTTGGCTATTATGTTTTTTAATGACAGAACGCGTGCATTTTATAATTAACTTAACCGAAATATCTTATCAAGTTACTACGTTAGGTAATTTAACATTTTATGATTTTAAATTATCTGCGTTACATTAACATATACTTTAAAAAAATTCTTATTAGTTATTTCGAAAAAAATAGTTTTATTATCTTTTATAATTAAGTGATCACTTACAGGTGATTATTATAATAATGGTTTGTAATTAATGCAATATGCAAGTATTTTTTTGTTTTTTATTATTATTAAAGATTTAATTGAAACATTGTTCATAAATCCATGGCATTCTTTTAAAATGTTACTAATAAAAATTAAATTTGATTGTAAATTATAAACTGCTATTAATAAAATTATAAAAATGTCATAATAAATTTAAAGTTTTAATATTGATACAATTATTGAAAATGTTTAGCAACCGCTGTACAACACCAGAGAGCTTGATGGCTGCCGTGTAAAGGGTTATTATTCGAAATTTTATAAAAAAAATTACAGAAAATTAACTTTTAAAAAAGGAATGTTGAAAATAGAGTAAACTTATATTAGGTCTTGGACAATTTCCTACATCAAGTATTTAATTAGTGATTTTATTATAAAAAATAGTTAGTGCCCACCATTCAAAAATCAAGAAAAAATTTAATATACTTTAGTTTTTATATTATTGATTTTATTGCATCACATCATTCTCATAACTGAAGATAAAATTAATTTAATTTTTACAAATTACTTGAATAAACTTGAAATAATTATGAATTTTTTTAATTTATCAATTTCTTTTTCATGAAAATTAAATTTTTATCAATTATATTTCCAATTAAGATTAAAAAGACATATTTTCTGAAATTCTCTTAATTAACTCCCCATCAGAAATAAAATCAATAAATTCAAACCTAAAAATAAATGCAAATTGACAATACTTAAATATAAATTAAAAGAAATATTGATACATTTATTAAAAAAAATTCATGTGTATATTATTTTTCTGTAAGTCACGACCTCTGATGGTGCATTTTTTTTTACTTATTAAAAATATTATGACTTTTCTTTGCCAGATAAAAATTTAAATATTTTCATAATAATTAATTATCAATTAAATAAAAATTCCAATATTTTATCATAGTACATATATATAATAATACATATAGATTGTTTAACAACAAATTGAATTTTAATAATAGATTATTTTGGTTTGTAGTTTTAAAAATTAGAGTGTCACAAAAAGTTTTTTTTTTACAAGTCATTTTTCCCATTTTATGATAATAAGAACAGTAAAACAGTTTCATTCCAAAAAAATATTCGAAATTTCTGATCTGATGGTTACTCATTCGCCTGAACAATTACATGATTCACAAAAAAAAAATCAATTTAAATTTTTAAAAATAAATAAATAATGAAAACTTATAATAATTTTTTTTAATTTTTTGGTGCGGATTGCTTGGTGGTTATTCCAGCCATCGACAAATATATGTGTATATCTTAAGTTTCCAAAAAGTTGGTTTAAATATGCGTTACATAGGTATTTTGGAGTAGCCTTAAATACGTGCTAATTTATCGACCATTTAACGTAACAGAAGAAAATAAAAAATTATTTGTTTAAAATATATTTTTTTAAAGAAAATTATGGAAGCCAAGAAACATTTAACGCACATTTAACGCAATTCCGGTTATTTAAACGATCCATATACCTTTTTTTCTTGCTGTCGTCTTGTTTTGTAGTATGGATTTGCCTTTGAATAACACATGAAATGTAGATAATTTAAAATTTTAATGACTTTATATTTATATACACAAAAATGAAATAAATATTTAGGAGGAAAAATATATGGACAGCAGACAGCATGAAAGGAAGTATAAATAAATTGTCATTAACCGTCATTTGTTATAGATGTCGTTAACACGTTCTCTATAATAAATTCAATTTAAATGAAAATATTTATATATATGTATGCATATTATATGTACATATGTATATAATAGTCTCTCGGGTAATAACGTATATGTACATAGATTGATTCTGGATATCCTCTTTATAAATTGTTTTATTACTTATTATATAATATAGCTAATATTTCTAGACACCATTAAGGTTTAAGTTACTAGAGGTGTTTATAATTGGTTGTAAGTTGTAAGAACAGTGTAAGTAATCTAGTAGTTAGTTTGTAGTCACGTATTTGAAAGTTCTTACAACCAATTCTATACGATGGTGTATACTCATATTAGGAGAATCGTTAGTCTTTGATAGTTTGCAGAAAATTGTAGTGTTTGAATAGATCTAGTTCACAGGCAACTGGGCTATTTTAAATATTGAAATTAATTAAACTATTACACTCTGTCCAAATCTAATAAGTATTACTTCTATAAAATCATTCTTACAATATGTATTCGACAAAGTCTGTCAATATCATTCTTACAAAATTCGACAAAGTATTTTTCTCTAAATTTAATCAAATCAGTAATTTATTTATACGAAATTCCTGTAATTCTTAATACTTATATCGAGTCTGAGATCTGCACGACTTCGTTTTGCATATGAAAAATTCATTAGTCCGAATATATCGTCGGTGCCATGCCAAAACCGCGAATGTGCAATATTACGGTTTCGAGAAAATTGCGTTTCAATTTTTGCCGATTTGTGAAATTCTTATATAAACGATATAGAAATTTTAACATAAGCGATATAGAAATTTTTTAATATTAAAAAAACTACGACGAATTGCACATTTGTGGTTTTTGCATAAATTGTAGATTTTGAAATTTTACAATTTCTGGCATTAAAAACTCAATTTCATAAAAAACGCACATTCGCGGTTTTGGCATGGGACCGACGATATTTAATAATCGCATAAATCATGAATTCCGTTCGGAAGATATTCCATCGGAGATTTCCACTCCGACGGAGAAAAAAATGGAATTATGAAATACCTCGGAATCGTATAAAAATATTGCCATAGCAAACCCATTTTTCGGATGTTCGAAATCGAAATCAGCTTACTTCAAATTCAAAAATTAAATATTTTTAAAATATTTTTTTTCATTTTTTTTTTCATACAGACTTGATGAAAATTATTTTAAAAGTATTAATTTCTGAATTTGTGTATTAAAAAATGTTTAAAATGAATACTGTTGGGTTTTTGTTGGAACTTATTGATAAAGAAAACTTAGAAAATTTTATACATTTAAAAAGAAACATTTTAAGCCAATTTTTTTTATCAAAAGTTGACTTTAATTTCAATTTCCGCAACTGTTTTTTTTCGGAATTTTTTTGTATGAACTTGATATTTCGATCGTAATATAAAATACAAATATACGAATGAAACAGATTCGAAAATGAATGATATTCCGAACGGAATTTAGAATTAGGAGGAAGTCTCCGTCGGAGCTAAAATCGAACATTTCTCCGTTCCGAACGGAATTCATGATTTATGTGAATATCTATACCTATACTTAATTCTTTTAGTAGTATTTATTTGCTAAATATATTTACTTAACATGTTTGCATAAATAAATTTAGCATGCTTACAAACACAACTCTTATTAGCAATTACACAAATTTAATAACAAACTTGTCAACAATTATAATGTAAAAAAAATTTATTATTATTCATTGAATTATTTCAATTAATAAAATATAGTTGTCTATAGTAAGTTTTAAAATTATGTATGTATAGAAAAAACTTGCTCCGGAATATTAATTAAAATTATAAAATTAATATTTAAGCTGTCTTTTTTGTGAATTTTAATTTTAAAATGTTTAGACAGTGCGAATAATTTGTTGTTTAAATACATACTTAATATAGTTAAAAACTAGTTTGTAATACCTATATACAAGAATACAAGTATTGTTATTTTTAATATTACACCTAGAAAAGTTTTTAAGCGTTTTTTAAAGAAAATTGACAGTTTCAAAAACTATAAAAGATATTTATGAACTCAATTTGATTCGCTCAAAATAAACTACATTCTAAATTCTAACGTGAAATTTTATAGTACAGAAAAAAACCGAAACGATCGTGATAATTTTCTACTTTTCTACCAAATTTTGACTGAAACTGACACTGAGCTAGTTGAGCTAGTAAAATTGGCCTGTCATAAGTGAGCTAGTAAAATTGGCCTGTCATAAGTACAATTTATTACTACACTTTATTATTACAATTTTTTCTCCTAGGAATTTAATTATAATATTTTAACACAAGAGCACTGTTTACGTAAAAAAAAATGAAACACTTTGCAAGAAATTAGATTTATTAACTAAAAGAGAACTCCATTAAGCTTCAATAGCCTTACAGAGCCCAAAAAAAGTTGCATTTATATATTATTCGTAGCCATTTATTACAAAACTATTTTGGAACAAGTTTTATTAAATTCACATAACTTTCTATTAATTATATTTGTTAAAACTGAATAACGTTGGTAGGCCTAATTTTGAAATTTATATGGTCTTCAAATACAATTTGCTATTTTATACATTAAGTATTATGTAAAATCATAAAATTCTAAATAAATCTTTAAAAAGTAAATAAATAAATGTTGAAAACGAAATCATTGTAAATATGCATTTCATATAATACATGGGGTACATCATTCAATAAATTAAGCTTTTGACAGATCCAATACTTCAATCCATTATTAAGACTGACCAGCTTCAAGTATTCCAAAAAAAAATCGGATCAATTGAATATTTTTATTTAATCACGAAATGAAAAAAAATATCAAATTTTTTTATACAAAAAATGGAACTTAAAATATCTTTAATAACAATGGGGCAAAATTAATATATATAGTTTAAAAAAATCCACTTAGTTCTGAAACTATCAATGTTTATTATTACGTTTTTGTTTCGTTTATAATGTTTATAATATTGACATTTGAATACATACAGATAATATTTTTATAATTTTTTTTTTGTTAGAAAATATATCCGCATAAATACATTTTTAACTGAATATCTAAATTTTTGGACAATAGCCAAAATAGATCCTTCAATCTAAATGTATATAGTATATAGACTTGCTCCAAATAAAAATATATCTCTTCAACCACAGAAAAAAAACATTAACCCACCAACATAAAATCCAGACATTTTTATGAATCACTGCAAAATTTTCAAAATTTATTTTCCTTTTCTTTTTTTATTATTAAAAATTTTCTATACGCCTTCGTAATTTCAAAAAATCAAAATCAGTTGAAATGGCACAGAGACAGCGAGTATACCAGAGATGTCCTAAAGAAACCCACAAATTTTTGTTTAAATTTATGTTGCATGCTGTCAATTTGCGAAAAAGACAAAAACAATAATAAAATAATAATAATATTAAGATTTACTGGCCAATTGCCCAAAATGACAGATTGAGATGACTTTTTTACTTATAGTATTTATGAGATTTTTTTGTTTTTTTAGATATACAAATAAATAATTCCGCCACGCAAAATATTTTGTAAGGAACATATAAATTTAAAATTGTGTAACACTTAGAAATTGCAATAAATTTGTGATTATTGTCAAAGAATTTACTTCACGAGATTTCTATCTTCTTAGGATTGAAAATTGTAGTGATTTAGAAGTAGTATGAGAGGCCATAATTTAAGCTTAAAATATATACATATAATGTACATTTTATCAGTTACCTGATTTGCAAACGTTGTAGTGACAGACAACATTTTTTCAGTATTGTTTTTTAAAGACGCAAATGCGTTGGCCGCGCTTGGGTGAAAATAAATTTATAGCCACGAAATGCAAAAATATTAAATCATTTTCAATTTAAAGTTGAAAAATATTTAAAAATGTAATTGGGATACAAGTTGGTTTAACAAAAGGAGTTGATTTGTTATTTAATAAAATTAATTAAATATATTTAATAAAATTAATTTGATTACAATTAACAATTCATTCTTTTAGATTTTAGAATACTTAGTTATCAAAATTTAGGTATGGAAAGTATGTATATTGGCAACTCCGAATGAAAATGGAGAAATTTATTGCTATGTTCTATTCACAAATGTCAAAATCAGCATTGCCGACCCATAAAAAAATGTCAATGACGGAATTTCCAATATATATACCTATATAATATTAAAATTACATTTTTAAATTATAAAAATCTCGCAAATACCACCATACCTCCCCAGAGCCTTCCTAAATATATCTGTAGCATTTCATTACAGCCTGAAACCTGAAACATGCTTAAACAATCAATGAGACTTTTATAATTCTCTATGGAATATTATTGAATGGATGTTTAAGGAGTAAGAAAACTCAAAATTTATATTGGAAAAATTTCAAAAATCTCAAATTATTGATATACAAACAGACACAACAAAATTGATAAAATCATGGCTTTAAACTAATTTGAATAAAACCATATATGTATATATACGATAAATATAGTAAATATATATGCATGGTAGCCTCTAGAAAGTTTTAAAAACAAAACTCCTTTCAGATTTTTAATTAAATTATTTTTTAACATTAATCCAAATTTTATTCAATAAACTAAAAATTCTTCTTGTACTTTTATTATACAACACAAAATAAAAAATCACCTTTTTATTACCAAGCAGATTATAAAATAAAAATTATTATTATGTGCCGCATTTCTGTATTTATAAAACATGAATCAATTTTTCGCCCAAAAACAAATTTAATCATTTTATACTCGCGCGAACCATAAATTTTCACCTTTTTAATGGGAATGGGACTATAAAAGAAAAGATTACGTTCAACTGAACACACTAAATTATAAGAGAAAAAATATGAAACACAAAACAAAGAGATAAAAAATATCAAAAAAAAAAAGTTAAAAAAAAAAAATTTGTAAATTGGACAAATGAGATGCATGCCAGCAGCAGTGATCTCTGTTCAAGTACTCAATATATAAATTAATTTCGCCAGCAAAAGCATTTATCATTTTTTTTATCGATACTTAAAAGCCCTTTTTTTCTTGAAAGAAGAAAAAATATTAATAATATACCAACAAATAGCAAAAATGTGATTTTTAAATGACCAACAAATAATAATGTTCCATAATACCAAAGTTTATTTTCATTTTAAATAAATGATGAGTTTTATGTAGTGGCTGAAAATACGAGCGGTTTTACTTTGATGAAATTTATGAAAAAAATAAATGCCGACATTTTAAAATAGATTTAAAGTCAAAAAATTTTTTTTAATGTTTTTCTGTTAAGGTCAAATAAATCTTTGAACATGAAAATATCTATAAAAACCAAAAAATCGGTACAAAGAAGCTTTTAACGAAAACTTGTACACACTAAAAAGATAAAAAAAAAAATGAAAAATTTAAAATCTTCAGAAAAAGTGATCAATCATCGTCGGTAAACTTCATCACTATAACAAGCTTCAATAATATGGTAGTAATGTACATTAAAGGATTTAATGATGTTCTTAAATAATGGGAACAATAAAATTGCTTACAAATAATAATACAATTGCAGAAAAAATACGAGGTTCACACAGTTAAATTAAAAGACTGGTAGAATCGTAGAATGGTGTTATAGTATTAAAAAAGTCTTTGACGATTTATCATTTCTTTTAAATTAATATAGAAAACGGAACCTTCAATTCTGTTACTGAAGGATAGTCTGAGGTTTTAAAAAAGCTATGGACAGATTCAACAATTCAACGTCCACCAAAGAAGTTCAAAAATAAGCGTTAGGTCTATTCTATATCAATCCAAATCCAATAACTAATTTTCTACACTGGAGTAGCAAGAAGTATTATCACTTGAAAAAAGGGTAAGAAATTTAATTCAAATTTCTATGTTTATCAAATTTCTATGTTTAGCGCCTTTCTAAATTACAGACAAAATTCTGGAAAATTTTTTTGGAATTTCTTCTTTTTTTTGGTTAAACACTAAACAACCCCATGTGGGTTTAGGCCTACTTCTAAAGGATTTTCCCGACATGCTGTTGCAATTTGTGACCTATTTAATATAGATTCCGACCCATTAACTTCCTCGGCAGTGGAGAAAATATTTACTGCAAACAGCAACAAGTTAATAGATTTTGAATGACTCAATTAATGCCAAAAAAATGAGCTCGACCATTAGCCTTCTTTTTCCCAGCCTTCTTGTTTACATTTTCTGTATATTTTATTACTGGTGCTCATATAATAGTAAATATACTTATCAATAGTAAGCAATTGGTTAATTATCATCAAATATATAGAAAAAACTATTTTGAAGAAATAAATGGTAAACAATTGTACTTGTACAGCCTCTAAAAAGCATGTCAAAATTGACAACATGAAATCTTTTATTCAAATTTCCAATTGAAATAACAAAAAAAAATTTAAACATTTTCTAACCGAAAAGGTAAACACAATAATTATTATCCCAAAAACCGAGAATATTAACTATGCGGGACTGTGCAGCAATAACATCAGCCACCATCAAATTATTGAAGTAAATTTATTTCTCCAAAAACAAATTCTCAATTTTTCTATTGAAATTCCCTTCGGCCTAAAATAATATCTATATATAATATATACTAAAATATCAACAATATGTTCCTTCAATCGTTTCTACTTGTCAATCATTTATCATGTTAAAAAAAAACCAACAGAAAAAAATGTATTTCCTCAAAAGAGTTTTGATGAACATGACGCCGTGTGCCGGACTAAAAGAACTGTTTAACTTTTTATTTTATTATATTTTTTGTATATTCAGTTGGCATTTTCAAAATATTAAAATGAACAATTAGAGTTGTATTTGCTTTTGTAGCACATTTCCAAAAAAAAATAATTAAGTACACATTAGCTTAAAGCTGTCCGTCTGTACTCCGTCTGCTTACAACACATTTATTACGTGATTTATGATGGAGAAAATTTTTTTAATGGATATTAATGAGAACATCAATTCAATAGTGACACATAATTTCTATCCTCACAATCTCTACCCTCAATCAAACTTTTTTTCAAGTTTATCAAATCCTCAATTTTATTTTGTATAAATTTTACTTTAGTACGAGGAACTTTTTTTTAGAATACATACAATTGACAAACCCTTGATTTTTTAACACATTTTTGTAGTTATAAAGACGTTCAGTTTATAATAATTTCAAAAATAAAAATATTAATTTAAATACTTTGCTCCCCTATTCTTTTTTGTCGGGATTTGAAAAAAAAAACTTATGCTGGTCTATTAATGAAGCCACACATTTTTTTAATGTGAAATATTTACTCTCCAATCTACATATTTGGTTTAATGAACTTTCAAGAAACTATTAGATATAGATTAATTCTACATAAAAAAGGGTTATTTAATTTGAGATTTTACATACTGAAAAGCCAACAAAAAAACAATTTAGGAATGATAGTTTTGCGTGTTACACGATGCGTACGCTTCAATAACAACAAAACTATTCAATTTTCAAAACTATTAATACATATATATTATGAATAAAATAACTAATAATAAATAGAAATCAATTTACAATTATATCAAATTACTATTATGTCAGATGTAAAAAAATGCATAAGAGCATATTTTCGCTAAATTTAAAAGCTATAATTTATTTAGAAATATCCAGATATATGTATATTGTATATATGTATAATTTAATTGTATGAAAAAATAAGTAGAAAAAAAGAATTAACTTAAGTAGAAAAAAAGAAAAGAATTAAAATAAAACTGCTTAAACATTATTTTGATAAAATCATGCAAATGTGATTTCTATTCTTTCAAAGCTTTATATGCCTTACAAAACTACACTTGTACAGATCCCTTGAAAATTATTATGTATAGCAGTATAGGTATACATATAATGTAGTGTTAATGGTTTCTGTCAACATTTGTAAATTTTGTTTTATTATGAAAAACGCAATAAGAATTTTTTTTTTAATTTATTACAATTTTTCGTTTTATGAAAAAAAAAAGAAAAAAACTGTCTTTATTTCCTAGGTATATATACACACCTGTAAAAAAATGCAATTAACATAATGATTTTTACACTTAGACACTATTTAGTTTAAGCAAAAATAAAATCTTTATATTTTATTATATTTCAACGTATAAGTAGATATTCGGAGCCTTAAGGTGTACGTGCGTTTCACAAAAAGAAAGGGAATAAAAGAAATTATAATTTTACATTACTTTTTAACTTTTTTAAAAGTCCACTACCTACGATACGATACTATACGAGTTATACACATTTAGTTTCTCATGGGATTAAATGTAAAATTAATTGAAAGCTGTAGTGAAGATTGTTTTATTCCATTCTACTGTGATCATATTTCCAATTAAGTTGGTTTTGTTTTGAAATTAAAAAATGATGGTATGAAATCCATAATATGTATAAGACCACACAGTTACAAAATAAAGACAAAGTGATCAAAAGCTCAGTCTTGGACCTAAGACGAAAAGCTGTCTTGGCCGGCACAAAAAACAAATAAAAGTATATTTCATTAGTTTCTTTCTGTAGCAGCTTGAAATCTTCCTGAATATGTAATCTCTTGAAGGTTTGAGAGTAATTTCCGACTTTCCGAGGTTATTCAGACAACATCACAAAAAAAATCTGTCAATATGATTATTTTTACTCTTGTTTTTAGCTACCCGAAAAACTTTTTCAGTTTAAAAATCTATAAACTGTTTACTTTAGTCCTGCCTGAGGAATGGTTAACATTATGTGTATGTCTTCTCAATTCTCACCTATTATGAGTACACAAGGCTCATCACACAGTATTCTTTCTATATGTTATATGTACAAAAAGTTGTTAAAGGGTATTGGCATAAGAAACCATTTAGTTGTTAAAGGGTATTGGCATAAGAAACTTTTAAATTTCGTCCTTTTTTGATAATGCCATTCATTCATACAGTACATTGCAAAGAAATTTTTCCCTTATAAATAGTATTTCTATATTTAATTGTTATAGTATTTCTATATTTAAACATATTTTTCTGAATCTTATCTCTCCTAAAAATTTATATAAAAGAGGTGTAATAATAATAATGAAAGTAAATGAGGCCAGGATAATTTGCAGTCACTCCAATTCATTCATTCTTTTTTTTTACTTTATTTACAATTCCACGAAAAAAAATATTATGCATTTTATTCTTTTGTATTTAAGATTAAACCCGCGGTCGGATGTTACAAAAAAAATATTAAGTACTTAACAAAAATTTATTGCAATTCTGCAACATTTTAAACCATGAATAATTTAATACTTGGCACATTACAACAAAGAATACAAAAAAAAAACAGAACAGAATAGGAAATTTCCGGAGACACAGATTACAGTTCATATCTTTTCTTGCGTGTTTTTTTATCCTTTGCTGTTTTTGGAAAAAAATAAAAATTGTGGCAAGGCAAGAGTAGTAACAACAAAAGAATCAGTTTATTTGGTAGCATATTTTGTTTATATAATGGCAACAAATTATGAAGGTGAGAAGAAAAAGTAAAACGAAAACCATTTTCATTTACCATATTTTATAAGGTTACGTGGATGCAGTGATTATATATGAAAATGAGGGAGCTATCAATACTAACTGGAAATGTAAAAGGTCCTATAAATAAATTCAATTTAGCCGTTTAAAATTATCACATTAATTTGTAAACTTGAAAATCACATAGATACGCCTATATAGAATATCTAAGCCGGGCTGTAAATGTTGGATATCATATGTATTACGAGCTTTTGTCTTCCCTCATATGATTATCGACTTGAATATAAATACTTATTAGCCAACATAATAAAAGTTTCGTATAAAATTAATGCATTTACTGCCGGAACAAGGAATCTTCAAAAGGGATATATGTTCCTAAATCATGTATCTTCCTCTTTTTGTCAACCACTTAATGATAAATCTTGAACAACTTTTTCCACAGATTTACCAAATTACATAGTGAAAAGCCCCTTTTTACGCCCATTAGCAAAAAAAAAATTGTTAGTAGTTACAAGAAAAAGGATTTCTTTCTAAAAAAAAATTCTAATGGATCTTTTTAACAATTTTTGATGAGTAAAAAATATGATAATTTACAAAATGGAAAATAAGAATGAAAGAAAAAATTCCAGTATAATGTTTGTTCATTAGACGATAACGTGTAAATTTCAAAAGAATAATAATAATAAAAAAATATGTTTTTGTCCTACTTACAAAAAACTTGTGTTTTTCACCTTTTAATAATTGAAAAAGGATATGATTTCCACTTTTTGTTTTATTGTAATATTGATGTGACACAGAAATTGAATTGAAGTGATGGGTGGGTAATGAAAAAAAAATGGTATATATAAGAAAGACAAAAAAATGATAATATTAATTATGCTTTAAAACGATTTGATGATGAAAATTTGCAAAATATTAAAAATATTATATTGTTAAAGAAAATTTCAAACAAAAACTTTTTTTTATAATCTTACGAAAAGGACATTTAATTAAATTTTTATACAAAAAAAAATATAGAATTTAATTATCAGAAATTTATTGGTGTTCTTTTAATATTTTTGTACAAAGAATCATTTAAAAATATTACATAAAAAGAGTATTGAAAACTATTTTCTTAATAAACGTTTTTCACGAATCTTTTTTCTTTAGGATCCTAATTTCTCTAGATAATACTCCATTTAGTTCACTTATATATCCACTTTTAAGATTATCCAGATTTAGATCTTAGTACTCGTCTTGTACATATATAGATTATTTTAAGCTTGAATATATTTTTTAAACGATGACTACGTCCAGTTCTATTCACTCCATGCCTTTCGATTTACTTATCTTTCGTGGCTTTTAGGTGGGAAAGATAAGGAAATTTCTCCATTGTCTAAGTCTACGATGAGAGTTTACTTACCGGTAATATACTTATCGTTCAGCGTAGTAGCTAAGTTTAGTATTAAATTGGTTTATTCCAATATTGTGGTATCTAGTCTAAGGAGCAAATATTGTATTACCGAAAAAGTTTGTTTATTTATCCAATATATATTGAGCTCCCCTCCCTCCCTAATTAATACTGAATGATTATTGTATCAAGAAACATTGTTATATTTATTATTTTGAACATGCGTAGGATAAGATCAATATTTTATAGAATATACTCTTTATACACACGCAACATAATATATTATAATATAGTTTATGTTATTTATGTTTATGTTTATGTTTATGTTTAAGTTATGAATGTTTCCTTATCAATTGTGTGCGGTTTTATGCATTCTGTAATATTACAAGAGGTGCGATTCCACTATACACAAGGCTATAGCCATATAGAAGCACTTGAAATGTATATAAATTAAACAAACATGAATGGGGAGTTATATAAAAAAAATTAGGTCAATACTTTTTTTTTTTAATACATTTTAATTGTAATACAAAAAGCCTTTAATTATGGCGCCTATTGCACTTATAAATCCTTTTTTTTTTTTTAATTGAAAAGTTATTACATATTTGTAGTGGAAAATAAAAAAATAATGATTTAAAACATAAAATTTATAAAAGTAAGTAAAAAAATAATTTTCTATTTATTCATAAAAAAAATATGTTAAACATTAAACAAGTTTTTAAAATTAATATGTAAGTAAAATATATACATATGAAAAGAACTGAATTGATTTATACTGTGAAAAGTTTACATTTAAAATATATTTACATTTAAGTTTTTTTTAATGTAAAATATATGTAAACATGAAAAGGGCGTGCGATATTCATATATCAAATTTTAAAAAAGTAACTTTCGTGTTGGTTTCTTTAATGAAGTGTCAATAATATTGCTAAAAAATTATAAATAGATTTAAGAAGCACAATTTATTTTAAATATTATAGATAAAGTCATTACATTACCACCAGCCTAATTTACAACGACGTTGGTCTCTTGCAATTTTTAGAGCAAAATCAATTAATTTTATATATGATAGATTTTGCTGAAAGATAACTTCATTTTGTAATATAGAAATTAGGATAATTGCAACAACCTAATGGCTGGTAATATTGCCTTTAATTATTGTCAGAAATTCAACACAATTTTTAAATAATTTTCCACTCTTAAAATTAGATAATTTACATTATTATTAATTCCAAAGCTGAACTATATAAAGATGCTTCTGTTATAAAACCAACCGAGGACGGGGACATTACATTTTGCTGAGAATAATTGTTACCAGCAGCTCTCCCTTTCTATTACCTTTAAAAATATCTTCATTTACAATTTTCGTTTATAACAATTTTTGTTTATTTGTTAGTTAAGTTTGACTTTCAAATCTTCCAATATTTTACTTCATTAAAATATTTTCAAAGTTCTTCATTCCTTTGATTAATTGAATTTTGGTTTTAATATAATTGTGTTCAAAAACCATAAAGATAAAATAAATATATGTAAAATTTAACAACAAAAAATAAATATGAAAAATCATTAAATATTTTCAAAGAAAAACTAAATAAATATTTAAAAAAAATTAAGCCGAAAATCTAGACTGAAACTGAAAGATATTTCAAAAAGATGTGTTAAAAGATTTCTTCATGTTTTAGTTAAGATTCTGTCAACGTAATTTCCTTTTATTTTGGAGCATTTTTAATTCATTTTATTTATATATTATACATATATATACAAAATGTTTTGTTTGCTTGTTTGTTGATTGATTTGTTTGAATTGAGTCAACAAAAAATTATAATATGAAAAGTTTGGTAAATTTGAAAATTTATTATACGATATAACTCAATTAATACATAGTTCCACTTTTTGTAAATCTAAAGATTATAATTTTTCGTGACTAAATTTTTAGCAAATATTATGATAATACTGATTGTGTCATATATGAGTTTCTTTATGCCAGGGGAAAATAGTCTTTCCTCAAATAAAATTATAGTCTTTTTACATTTCAAGTTAAGTCTGTTCCGCAGTTTAATATAGTAGCATACTGCGCATAATAGGCCAACCACCTCCTATTAAGTATACTTACATATTGCACAATACTCAAGCTTATAGATAAATTTATTCAATATGGAATTGCGGGAAGACAAATATTCCTCGATCAATTAATCACTATGTGGTAAAAGAAAACACTCTTGTTAATTGTGCATTTAGAAAAACCAACATTAAAAACTTCCTTATTTTTTGACCACCACAAAAAAATATTTACTTTTCTCTGATTTTGGCTGTAATATGTTCATGACATTAATGGTTCTCACTGATAGTGTTAAATGTTTTATATAATTTCTACTTAAAAATAATTAATTAAAGAAAAAAAAAAATTAAATATCAGATTTTGTTTTTGTGTCTGGCCAACATGGCCAAACTGACCGTTGGCAGTAGTAATAATTTAATTGGTATATGATGTTAGCGTGTTGAAACATTGTTTATTGTTTTGGAAAAATACTACTATAACACTAAAACAAGAAGAAAGCAACAAAATGCTGTGTTTAAAGGAAAAAAAAAACTGACTTTTAATAATAATTCTAAAAGTTAAAAAAAAAACTTCGTTTGTGTCGTGCTCCGTAAAAATTATAAACAATCTCTAAAAGACCATAAACGTTATTAAATTTACTAAATGATAACGAAAAAAAAATGTTTCGGTTTTTAATTTTTTGTATGTTTATGGTCAGCAGGATTTATCTAACCCTTTATGTGATTATAAGTATATTATATGCATTATAATGTACAATGTTTATTTAGCACTTTTTAACGAAATTACAACATTAATGTCTAACTAGTCTAACTTACCCTGTTGTTATTGTAGTATACCAAAGATAATTTTAACTATGAAAACGGTTTGCTTCCCAAACTTACATATCAGCTGTAAGTTATTTGTCCATGTAATTAGAAAAGCTTATTAATTTTATAAACTAAAGCATAATGCCTAATTAGAGGAACTCAATAATTACAATAAAAATGAGCTGTTATCCTTGCCAGTCTTAACGACAATATATTAAATAATGCTTCCTTTATTTTACGACATCAGATAAATTCCCATTCACAACAAACTCATTGAAATCACGTATCATTTGGCATCACTATATTACAAAAAATAAAATAAAGATTTTCCAGTGCGATATTAAAAATATTTGTACCTTTTTACTCGTTGTTGTCGTTTTTGTGCACGAATGTGGTAACATTATAGCAGATAGTTAAAAACTGATAACCTACAAATGGTATTTTTCTCATATGCATTCTTTAAGATGAATTTACGATATGTCTTTACAATACGAGTAAAGAAAAATTATAAATATAAAATACGAAAACAAAAATATCCTCACACGTTTTTATTTTTTGCCATAACTTTTAAGAAATTTTTTATTTCTGATTTTCTTTGTGATATAAAAATTACATTGTACATGAAAGCAACTTTAATAGCAGGGTAAAACATAAATACGATATCTTACTATATATAATAGATTTTTATAGAAATGTTTAAGATAAGAATTACTTAAAGAAAGGACATCATTAAGGACATTTTTATTGAAAAACATTTGATAATGGAATTATTAATATATTGAAATTTTATATAGATCTGAATTGTTATTAATAAAGAAATTTTTGTATAGAAAAAGAAAAATAATAAATATTTGTATACTTACTTACTTAAATATATAAATTGAGTTTTAGTAAAACTTACGAATGTAATCAATATAATTTTCAGAATTTTGAGTTGTACATACCTGTAATGAAACAAAATTATGTTTTTAATAAAATTTTAAAGAACAAAATTTAAATCAAAACTTCTTATTTTATAGTATACCTAAGTAGTGCTAAAACATAAAAAACTTTTTATAATTAAGTGATAAATGTTGTGATAATTAATTGATAAATTAATACTGCAGTACAACATAACAATATAAAAATTGATAATATTATAGAAAAGGTTCAAGAAATTAAGTTTTTATGTGTTTCATTGATACAATAAATTGAATTTTAAAAATCATGTAAATTATGTTTGTAAAAAAAATTGCAAAAAGATAACAATTTTTTTCAAAAGATTGTCAAAGTTAAGTGCAATTAAAATCTTTAATACAATTTTGAAACCTTATTTTCAATATTTTAAATATACTTAGATAAGCTTCAGACATTGAAAAAAAACTATGCGAATAATATTAAAAGTAAATAAGTAGACGTATAGTCCAAGAATTGGCATGTTAAATAAATTGAAATGGTTAAGTCTAAAACAAAGAATTAAAATAAATATCTTAATACTTATATTATTAATTTTTAAAATGAAAAATAGAATGTTACCAGAATACTATCTAAGAAATAATTTTAATTTCAGAACAAGTAGAGTTAGAAACTAATCAACAAAAAATATGATTTTTTATATAATGGGCTAAAGCTTTACAACAACTTGCCAGTAAATTTAAAAACTGAAAAAAATTTAATTAGATTTAAAAAAAATATAATATACCATATGTAAGAGAAAATTTTAATTTAACATAAGTACTTAAATGAATTTAAAAATGTTATTTTTTTTATACTTATACTATTTTACTAAATAAAGAAATAATAAATAATTGGATATAGATAAAATAGCAAATTGAATTAAATTATGCTAAATTGTCGCAAAATCTCCAAAAAATATAGAAAGATGATCTAGCAAATTGTACGAGTTTTATAAGAATTTAAAGAAAAAATAAATCGCTTAAATTTAGCACAAAGAAGTCGGTTCTAATGCTACTAAATAGATTTACAGGTTTCATTTTTTTTATATTTTTTGAAAGGATTAGCGATTAAGTTATAGTTTGCAGTAACGATGATTTAGGCTCAACATTTGTGCCCTGAACCTATCCCATTGAGGTTTTCCGGCAATTCTGTTGTAATTAACAAAATCCTTTACCAAAATATAGCAGAATTTAATCTCATTTAATTTATGAACACAAATTAAAAAATATTCACATTTTTAAACAACAACCATTTGCACAACATAGAAACACTAGACTCGAAAGAGTCAATATTTTACCGCCTACCAGACAGAAACTAATCTTATGACCTATTCAAGAAATAGAAAAAGTAGAACTCCAATTTACATTCATTATTTCAAGTAAAGCAGTTTACAGTATAAATTCAAAACAAAGATAATAATTCAGTTTCAGTTGTCTTATATTTATGTAATTCAATTTATAATTAATTTTAATAAATATAATCGAAAAGCCTTCAAGAAGTCACAAAATTATAATAAAAATTTTCATAAATATATACTTAATATATATACTTTTTAGTAAGTTTCTAATTTTATTTAAAATAAAATCATAAATTTTGGATATAAAATTAAGAAATTTATTTATAAAAGCCACCAAGTTTTAGCAAAAAAAAAAATTCTATTATAATTTTTTAACAAAAAATATCGTGCGCCTCTTATAAATGTCAAAGGCCAAAACGACTTCACATTTTTCTTTTGCAAAAAAAGAAAAATTATCAAAAAAAAATGTTAAAATTCTATTGCTTAATTCTACCTTAAAGCCAAACAAACAGAAAAAAAGTACCAATCAAGTAAACTTTTAAACCATTTACGAAAGAAGGAAAAAAATACTAAATATACCATAAAACAACCCAGAAATATAAAATTCCATCATAGCCTTAAGCTTAAGCAATTTTATAATATTTAAGATATCACCACCGTCACCAATGCCACCAAAAAGTATTAACCATAATCCGTAAATTTATTTATTTATTATTATTTTTAAAAAAAACTTTAAATTTCCGCGCATGCACGATTCTTTTATTTTATTTTTCTGTAGATTTTTTATGCTTTTCCTGAAAAAAAAAATTGAAAATGAAAAATCTTAACAACAAAATTTAAGGAAAAATCTTTTGTTTTTGGTCGTTGTTTTTTTTCAATATTCTCGTTGACATCTTTGAACTTTGCCAACCCATGATGACAACGACAATGATAATGATGATGATAATAATATTTTGAGTGTACAACTACAGAGTAAGAAAAAAATTGTATAACCACCACAAAAGACGACGACGACTGTTCATATAGCTTAAAGCCCTTTTAGTGAGTAAATAGGAAAAATTATTGATTTTTTTTTTGTAAATCATGTATAAAGTTTAGTTTGACTACCTATCTGAAATATATTTATTTGGTTTTTTTTGGATTGTTGAATAGTTAGCCAAAGCGTGAAAAATGATTTTTTTTTTCATCGAAAATATTTAAAAGAAAATCTTACGACAAAGTTTTCAATTTTTTTGCGCAAAAAGGAACTTTGTAATTCGTAAAAGAACCTTGGAAAAGTGTATGGTTTTAACGTTATGGAAATCGAGCTAAATTAGTATGTACGATTTTTTTTTAAATTGAATATTTCAAAGTAATTTTTGTTTTTATTTTATGGTTTAGAGCTAAATGAGTCATAACGAGAGAGATTTACTTGAGAAAGTATTAGGTCAACGGATATGTTAGAAGTAAACGATGATCATGCAACGAAATTATTTATATGAAGGAATCCCACGAGAAAATTCTTTCAAAATGCTGACGAATACTTACATACATATATCCTTTTAAAAGTCAGTACTACTCGAAACCCAAATGGAGTACGGTCAAGGTCAAGTGTTGACCAAAGCAAAATACAATACCGCTACGAAATTTTGTCATAATTTACCGATCATGAGCTTAAATTGTTATTATTGATGGTCAATCAAAATTCCATCAATGGTGTAACAGATCTATTTGAACCTAATCAAACCTCAAAGAGGTTTTTCTAACGTTCTATTGCCATTATAAGTATATACAATTAATTATGTAATAAGCAAATAAGTTTCCTATTATAGCAAACTTAAAAAAAGGAAAATAAACTAATTGTACACAATTTGATGAAATAGAACCATATTTAACTCTTATATTAATATATATATTTTCTTCTCACAATCATTTTCACAAAAACATACACACGACATGTAGACTTCTACTATATTATATGGCACCTGGCATATTCGTTAATGGTGTTTCATCATTAATTAAAAGAAGAAAAAGAAAGAATATATTCTCAGGACTAGACATCGTCTATGATTTTATTTACAATTATTTTATAAACAAAATGTTAAAGGAAACTTTTTTAAATGCATAGACAAACTTCAAATCTGAAGTGCAAAACAACTTTAGTCGTAGTACAAGGTAAACAAAATAAGTTTTCCTTTTTGTGTGACAAAGCTTCGATTTTGATTTTGAGAGAAAGAAAATCCTTTTTACTGAAACTTTTTGATGATAGAAAATATGGAAATAGAAAAATAAATTAGAAAAATTGTTGCAAATGTTTAATAGTTAAAATTTAGTTAGTGTATTTAATATATACACTTACACTTCAAAATCTATATATATATAAAGCATAGATTTTCAAGAATATTTCATTTCTAGTTTGAGTTAGAGACGCCTATAACATCTCAACTAGTACCGAGTTGACAACCGCTAAAATATTTCATAAATAAGTATAAAAATTGTAAAATTTACCATTAAAATTGAATTTACTTAAATTATATAAGTGAGTAGTTCTCCTGTAACGGGAGAATTTGATGTCCCGATTGAATAAGTAAATTCCTATCCTTACAATTTTTTTTATTTGGATAAGGTAAGGTAGGCTCCATATATTATAATTTAAAATTGTTAGTTTTCTCTTGCATTTAAATAAGCGAGAATTATTCAGTTGCATTGTGAAATTTATTGAAGGAACACGCAGGGGGTTATTTCCCTGTCGTTCATTTTAAAATATTAATAAATTTTTTTTAAATTTTGGTGTAAATGTATTTGAAGCAAATAAGTGAACTATTTTTACAGATAAAACAAAATTTAAGGTAAATATAATAATAACAAAATTATTTTGATAAAACAACATGTAAGTCCATTACCCTGCTTTCCTTCCCCTGGATTTGTTCATGTCAGGGTAATGACTTCCTTAACAGGGGACTGACTTTTTTAATATTTTGTTAAAAATAACAGTTAAATAACACTTCGGGTATTTTATAGATGATGGTCCTTCAACTCTGTATAAAGATAAACTATGTTTTTACTCTTAGCACAAAAATTGCAGGACTTTTGCTGTCCATTGCAAAATTATAAAATGTACCTATGTATAAATGAAGAAAATATTTATTTTTGTTTTTAAAATGAAGAAAATATATTTATGTTTATTGTTAAATTAAAAAAATATTTAGTATTTCAATTACATAAATTCCATTTATATAATTAATAAATTTCCATCCCCTGTAGTAAAAATCATTCCCCTGGTTTGCAATCCACATTCCCCTGTTTGCAATGTCATTCTCCTGGAATGGGTCATTCCAGGATTACCCCTGACTGTAAAAAAATAGTCTTTCCGATGAAGTGAAAGCTGTTTCTTTTCAGAATTGTTATATTTAAACGTAGGTGAACAATTCCACCATAAAATTAATCACAGTATATAATAAAAAAAAAAAAAACAAAAAAGTATCAAAATTGTCCCATTATGGGAGAACTACTCAAGTATGTAAAAACGAAAGTAAACATCTTTTAAGCCAGAAGCATGTTAAAAAAGTCTCGCAAAAACAGAGAATGAACAAATAAAATGCAAAATCATCACGAATGAAATTATTATTACAAAAAAGAAATATAAAGGTAGAACGGTCAAAATAAATATAATCTCATCATTGATGCATGCAATAAGTTCTACCAAGCTTAGCATACACAGAAGCTATTCTATTTTTCTTTTAAACAAAATGAAAAAAAAAAAAAAACATTACAAAATTTGTTGCGTGATTTAAATAAGAAAAAATTATGAATTCTTTGTATTGTATTATATTTTTTTTCTTGTTATCAACATTGACCACTTGGGTCATATTTAAGGGGTAAATCATTTTAAAATTATCAATGATACCCTAAAAACGACTGCAACTGAAAATAAATTATGATCGAGAAATTACGAAAACAATCCAAATTATGTAATCCGGCTTCATCTCAATAATTCAACTAACTGATTGTTGAATAAATTTTTGTACCATTTGTTGTATTGGAGAAATAATTAGTATAACAACATGGAAATTGTATTCAATAGTGGGTCAATTGTTCTCAATAAATGTCGTCAACAATTTCCTCTTTCTTTAATATTACTAAAACCATAGCTAAGTCTCAACGACCACAATGTTTCCGCAAGAAATCTATTCGGAAACCCAAAATTAAAATCCAATCCGAAACAATTACCTGACAATGCTATCAACCCCTAAGTGATTTTGTCTACCGCTTTGTTAATTCCTACTTATCGTCATTTTTTCAGTTACCTTTGTGAAGGTTTCTGCTTCTTCTTATAGTCTTTTCTTAATGAAAATAAATTATTATGTTTGAAGAAAATAAAATTACTGCCGGAGACATTGATAACAAGACGTTTTCACAATATCGGAACTACCATAATAGAGATAATATTTAAATGAAAGATAATTTTAGTGTTGTTAAAGTTTTAGCCGATCCAAAGGATATTGTAATACTGAAAGATTTTGTTCTGCTTTTTTAAATTTAATTAACAATAATTTAACCAGCATATAAAATTTTTAAATTGTCGATCATTAATATTTTTCATTACCAAATATAACTAAGAAACCATTTATATAATTCGAATTTACATTTTTGAGACGAAAGAACTGTCATATTAGTATTGCATTGTCATAGTCTACATTTTATTTGGGACTAACACCTCTCCCTAATACAGTATATAGTAGATTCTATATACTGTATATATAGAAAACTTATAGTTACTGTACAATTGAATTTCTACGTTTTAATTGCCGATGTTCTAACCCAGAAATTCAAAATAAATTATTCATTATTATTTTTTAGTTATAATGTGATGATAATCGAAAATTTATTGACAAAACTAAATATGCTAAAGATTTTATAAAAAATATTTACAATGTTGTCATGATTCCTACATTGTCTAATAATCAGTCAAACACAATAATAATACATATATTTAACTTAGTCTTTCATTTACACCTCTCCCTAATACAGGACATTCGGTGGTTTCTTAGTTATATTTGGTAATGAAAAATATTAATGATCGACAATTTAAAAATTTTATATGCTGGTTAAATTATTGTTAATTAAATTTATATCTATAGTCAAGTTAAATCTCACGAAAATTAAAAATTATTTAAATTTAAAATATAAAAAAAAGTAAAAAGAAATTATTAAGTATTATTAAAAAAAACTTTTGTTGTAATAAGGGGAATATACTTATAGTAAATATTAATAATCTATATACTTAATGAAATTATCGAAATTTAAAAATGTCCAGTTCGATTATTATAATGATTTAAAATATGAATTTTTTAGCCTTTGAGATATATCCATATGTAATTATAATAAAAATCAATATCAAATTATAATATTATAATATAGGCAGAAAATATTAATTACTTATATTATTTTTATGTACCAATCATGTTACCCTAAATACAGTATATAATATAGTATATTATAATATCACAAAATTGTGATTTGTAATTTTTAAGTATGTATATTGTATATAATAATATAAAAATTTGATCAGTTTTACTAGAGGCAATTTAAAAGTTTTAAATAATTTCAAAACGATTGACCTTATAATTTATTTATTTTTATTAAAAGTAGATAAAAACAACTGTATTATTTAATAATTTCTCTGATTACAATTATTGCCAACATAAAATTAAAAAGTATAGAAATTAGTGGACCAAAAATTTGATTGTCATTACTTATTTAGAGGCACATGATAACTTTTATATTTTTATTTAGTCAAAATCGCCATTATATGTTTTCGGAAATATATATTAATTGAAATGAGCATCATACAAAAAGAAGGTTTATAGTTTATATTCAAAATTGATATGAAAATCATTTTTTCTTCATTAGAATTAATTTTTAAGTTTAAATTGTATGTCAGAACGCGCGGTAAATTATAAATTTATGTAAAACGACTAATGTGGGTATACTAAAATGTTAAACAATTACTAAATGTAAAATACAAATTCAAATAAATTGCACCAAAAAATATCTAGATTTTGATACCAAACCAAAGACTGTTTCTGTAATTATATATTATTGTTGCTCTTCTATAGGATAATTTACTAAACATAATTTTGGTGGAGTTTCATTCTTACGAACCGAAAGTCTGACAAATCGTTAATTCGACAGACAGATAATATTATTAAATTTTACAATATAATTGTATAAAACTGCTTTTTTGGTATAATTTTGTAAATGTCAAAATATACAAGAGGCTCTCTTAATCGATTTTTATGACAATTTATAGGTACATAAAAAGACCAATTTTTATTGTACATCATTAAATCTTCTTGTTAACCATTTCAACTCATTTCGAAATTATATTATAGACATCGAAAGTATAAGTAAAACTCTCATAGATCGAAACAAACAAAAAAAAACCATGTGGACCATGATTGTATTGTAACAATAATATAAAAGGTATAAAACACCAAAATTCCTTTATTATTGAATGGTTATATGCGGTGTTTGTTTAAAAGAAAATTTATTGAACTTTTTAAGAGCGGGAAAAATCAAAAGTTCTGAAAATATAAGAAAACAACAAATCGTATTTTTATCATTTATTTACTATACTATGTATATGTACTTATTATAAACATAACTGAAAAATCGAATATCAATTGCTGATTTACGGTCACTTACTGTCACTAATTAGAGAAAGTCGTTAAAAAAAAGAGATAATTTTTTTGTTGGACAACTACAAGTATAATAATTTCATTTGATCGCGTTTTGAATGGAAAAGTTTACCATCACCAGTTTAATCTTTTATCAAATTATGTGGAAAATTAGTGTCATTAAAATTTGGTAAAAAAAATGTTTGTGTATAATAAATTCCATTTTAATCATGAAATTATACAATCATTATTTATTGTATTTTAAGTTAAATTATAGTCATAATGACTGAATAAAACACAATCATTTAACAGTCATATAGTAATAATAATAGCGCGTATAAAAAATTGGAAATATTATATAAGTATACTTAATTAAATTAATTTTTTGATTAGTTTCAAATCAAATATAAATCGAAAAATTATTTCTCACAATTTCAATAGAGAGTAATGCATGAAAACTGTTGTAAGAAATGTAATAAAAAATTTATTTCTTCGAGTATTATAATGTGAATGGCTAATGAATGGTATAATCTTAAATAAAGTTAGTATGTACTTAAAGTATAAATAATTTTTTAGTCCCGAAAGTACGAACTTTACTATATTTTTATTTGGGAAGATTTATACTTAATTATTTGAAAATATTAATGAGAAATTTGAAAATTATAATAATGGAAAATTTTATAATTTCTGCTTAATTGTAATTTGTAATTATAGCACAATGGATCTAAGAATAGTGTGCCTATGGATTTCTAATACAATTTGGGATATATAGGTACTTAATTATAGTTTATTAAATCTGATTGAGTTAAAGTTGAAGAAATTGATTGGTATTAAAGTATTGTGGGCCGAAGATCAGATGTAGTCGATGTAATGTAATGTACATGGCAATTCTCAAAGTATACTAGTTATACTAATTTTACTATTTTATATTTTTGCTCATAAAGAAAATCAAAATTTCCAAATTAGTTTTGTCTTTTCTTTAATAAGTATATAGTTCAAATTATGAAGAAAAGTCAATAGCAAGATTTTGAATTTATCATTTGTTATGTTATTGATTTGCCATTTTTTCAACAATTGCTTGAGTATATAGTTACAGCGTTACAGTCTATTATAATATTATTTCTAAATCAGTAAATTGAAAGGGATATATGTCATAGATTTAGAAAAACTCTTGAAAGTATTATCAGGATGCCCCTAGAAAGGAATCCGCTAGGATCTAGATGACGCGCCTTCGCCCAGAACACCGGGAGACGCTCAATATTCCCAGAACTTGAAAGATGCCTACTTACGTGGGAGGACGCAAACAGAACAGCAGCCAACCGGAACAAGATGGCAAAGCCAAGTGGAAGCCCTATCTTCCAAGAGAAAGAAAAAAAATTATAATATTCATTTCATATGGGCAATTATTGCAAAAATATTCATTATGTAAAATGTATTTAATATTAAAATAACCATTGAATGAAATGAAACTATTCGGCCTTTCATCCAATTTTACTTAAATATAATTCAATTTATAAAATGTAATAAATAATTCAATTTATAAATTTTTTCAATTGAAAAAATTTTCAATTTATTTATCAATTTTATGAATCAATCTTTATTATTTTTCGAATTTTATGTACGCGTGTGTAAAACTCAACAATCAAAAAACAAAATTAATTGATTTAAGTATATAAAACAAAAATTGACTGATTAATTAATTTAGGTGTTTTTTCTTTCGTATATACATACTTAATAATTTAAAATATTGTAAAATTGACATGCACAATTAATTTAAATTTGATATTTTTTTTAATCAATGTATATAAAAAAATAAACTGACACTTTTCGAATTTTTAATTTCTTTTGATATCTTTATTATTTTATATAATTAAATTATTTTGTTAATAATAATTTATGAGATTTTATTTTAAAATTATTCAAATTGCGTCTATCAATTTTTATATTTTCGGTAAACCAAAAAAAATTAATTGGTGAAGAAATTTTATTTATCGATTTTTTTAAGTTTAATAGAAAAGGTGGGAAAGAAATGGGTTGGTAAGATCATATAAAATGGGTTGCATTTGTACGGCTTTTTTCCGAATTTAATTTTGTATAATATATTTGTTTTAAATACCACGGGGAATTAAGTTGATTTTCATTGCGTGTGATTTGCATTTGAAATCAATTATTTTGGGAATATGTATATTTTTAATATTTTTATAGTATATTTGATTTTTTTAGAATAAGGTAATAAGGTTATATAGAAATTCAGAATATATAAGTTATGATAGGAAACAAAATTATCGAATTGACACCAGACACCAAGAAATGGTAGAAATACAAATTATTAGTGTTACTTAAATAAGTATAAGTAATAATTAATTAAGAATATATCTTTTTTTTTTTTGAGACTTTCTAAATTTCTCTTTTTACAATTCAATCTGATCTGTTCTCAAATAAAATTCGTCCTTTACCAAAGCTTCGTCTTTATTTTGAAACAAGATCAATTACTTATATATTACAATGCGAGAAGATACATATAAAATTTACAATGTTGTAGAAAAATTTATTCATTTCATATAAATGGGCATATAGAATATATATATAGAATATAATTTTTATATATAAGTATTTGACTTTTTCCACAGAGAATGAAACTAAAGGTCTTTATGAAGGTTTAGCTTAGCGAATTCAAACTCTCCATAAAATCGTTGTGAAAAGAAATGTTTGGCGAAAAAATACATATTGATAATTTGGATGAAAAAATTTAATTTGAAAACTCAATTAGTAAGCCGGCAAAATAGAAATATTTTTAATTACTCAATCAATAAAAAACAAATGCCAAAATTTGAAATAATCATCGAAATTCTTTATTTAGCCTTAAATATTTAAAATTGTTACTAAGTATATATATTACTTATATACGTTATTTTAGTAAGATCACTAAATTTTGAATAATTTTGAATATAAAATTTTAAATGAAATTCTGATAATAATTTAAGAACACCTAATCTAATCAACTATCTAATCAACTTACACTTAACATTTAGGTATATATTAACAGTTTTTCAGAAAATACTATGCTATGATATCAAAAAAAAATATTGAACCTCGACGTATGTATACATGCCTTCATTTGCTCAGCAGGTGGCACTGACCATTTTTTTTTAAAAAAAAAAGCATAAGGGCAATAAAAAGTATTTTAATATTAATGTAATATAACTTATATTGATTGTTAAAACAATTTTAAAATTTATAAAAAAATATGAAATCGCATAAAGTCGTTAATCATTGATTATTAAATACAAATTTTCTTTACATAAATAAGTGTATAAGGATAAAAACTGTAAAACATGAAACTACAAACGCATAATAATAATAATAAATATATAAAAATGTCACTTCTTATTTCAATCAAAAATTTTATATATACTTTAGATATACTTTATAGCAGATAGTTGGTAGTTTTTATATGATAGTCATAGTGCGTTTGTTGGTTTGGTTGGTTGTCGTCCCCTTGTTTTTCAATATCAAAAAAATATAAAATGTAATTTTTATTATTATTATTTGTGATTTATGTTTTACACAAAACTAACATGTCATTTGATATTTTTTTTGTTTAGTGCTAGAAATTATCAAAAGAGAAGCGCATAAAAAGAAGTAAATATACCTACTCAAATATATGTCATAAAAACTAAATATCAAATTTTAAATATTATTCTAATTTTTGATATTATTTTTTTTTATTTGTTATGCACTTAAAAATTATTAAATATCACCTGGTTAAAATCTCATATCATAAAAGAAAATTTTAATTTTCAAATAAGTAAAAATAAAAATAAAGAATTTTATTTAAAATTATTATATACTTAATATTAAATGGTAATAAAAAATTTATATTTAAAATAATATTAAATTACACATCAATTTGAACAAATTAAAGTTCTTTGGAAAATAATCTCACCGCAAACAAAATAAATTAAAGAAATTTAAGTATCCTACTTACTTTATTTAAGTTCTATATCAGATAGGAAGGGAAGAGTGCATTGTGAAATAATATTCTACCAAATAGGATAGAAATTAGGCTTTTTCAAATACATTTTTATTGGAAAAGTAAAATAACATTTTCGTGCAACATTCAAACTTTATTTATTTATTTATTTCTTGTTTAATTCAAACATTTTTACAGAGCTTACAAAATAAGTTAATACAATCAATTGAAAATAATAAAATTATATCTTAATTATTACAATAATTATTCTAAATAGAATATTGTCATTTAAATGATATTACTAAAAAATTAAAAGTAGTATTTGAACTAAAATATAATTAAAATATAATTAACATATATGTAAGAATTTAAAAATTAAATTTAACACATTTAATCTAGTCCTGTAATATTAATTTTTTTAAATTGTTTTTGGATGTTGAAATTGTTATTTGGTATTTATTGCCTAATATTCGCATCCTATTTATTGGCTCAAACTTCCCATACAAGGTTCTGTGAAAAACTAATTTAAACAAGTTAGGTGATCTACAGCGTTGGTTATGATTGAGTTCAATATTATTCAACACAAATATAGTATCAATATTAAAATAAAGCACTTCAGTCAGAAAGATTACGTCAGCCATTTCACGTCTTTTTTCAAGAGAACTCAAATTAATGAGTTTTAACCTATTTAGATAAGGTGGCAGAACTAGTGGGTCTACCCATTGTAATTGACGGAAAGCGAATCTAATAAAATTTCTTTGGACAGATTCAATACGACGACTATATAAATCGAAGTAAGGATTCCAAACTTGACTGGCATATTCCAGGTTAGGACGCACGAGACAAGTGTAAAGTGACTTTAATATATATGGGTCAAGAAATTCCTTCGACCATCTTTTTATAAAACCTAACATAGCGTTAGATTTATTAATAATATAATTATAGTGTAATTTAAAATTTAATTTAGGATCTAAGTAAACACCCAAATCCCTAAATGACTCAACTACTGGAACAACTTCATCAGTCAACTTGTAATTAAATGTGAAAGGAAGTTGTTTACGCGTAAACGTCATTATAGCACATTTACTAACATTTAATTTTAAAAAATTAAAATTAAACCATATTGAGAAACGACTTAAATCTTCTTGAAGATAAATAGCATCATTCAACGAATTTATTTTCCTATATATTTTCATATCATCCGCATATACTAATATTACTGTGCTTAATAACAGATACCACATCATTAATTGCAATAATAAATAACAGGGGACCAAGATGGCTACCTTGAGGTACTCCTGAATTAGCCTCAAATGGCGAAGATATGATTTCTTTAAATAAAATACTATAAGTCCTATTAATCAGATAAGATTTAATCCATTTTAAAAAGTATGTAGGAAAACCTAGTTTCTTAAGCTTAAATAAGATAACTTTATGTGGAAGAAGGTCAAACGCTTTACTTAGATCACTGAAAAGTACCTCAGTTTGACACCCAGCTTCCATATTATTAATAATAATGGAAGTTGACTCAACCAAATTCGTCACCGTAGATCTGTGTTTCATAAAGCCATGTTGATTAGGAACTAAGAATTTTGTACAGTGTTCATATATATTATCAAATATTATTAATTCAAAAAGTTTAGGTATGGAAGATAATTTAGCTATTGGTCTATAATTAGATATTTCTTTTTTAGAGCCTTTTTTATGAATAGGTTTTATATATGATTTCTTCCATATATCGGGAAAAGTACCGGTAGATAATGAGTGTCTAAACAAGATAGCTAGAGGCAAAGTTAAAGAACTAGAACATTTTTTTAAAATAATTTCGGGAATACCATCAGGCCCAGGAGATGAGTTATCTCCTAGCTTGTCTAAGTAAGACTTAATCTGAGACTCATCAAGGTTTATATCCTGGAGGGTAGTTTTTGGAAAGTTATCCATATGTTCAAAGTATGATTCATTAATTTCAAAATTAGAATTAGAATTAAGATAAGAGCTAGAAAAGTGATCACGGAAATAATTAGATATGACAGTAGGATCATTACTTAAATTACCATTATGAGTCATAAAAGTAGGAAAGCGATCAGATTTTCTTTTATGATTTACAAAATTCCAAAATAGTTTTGGCTTATCAACAAGTTTAAAAGACATATCGTCAACATAATTACTATAAGTTAGTTCAACTTTTTGTTTAAATATGTTAAACAAATTTACAAAGTTAGTATAATCAATGTTAATTTTAGACTTGAGATATTTACGCCAAGCTTTATTTTTTAAGTTTCTTAGCTTTTTAAGTTCAGGCGAAAACCATGGGGGACTATTATTAATTCCTTTATAAATAGTTTTCGGGACAAACAAATTAAAACCATAATTAATGACATTATAAAAATTCTCTATAACAGAATTCAAATCTACATTTTGAAGCAATGTATTATAGTCCAGAGAATTTAAAAATGCATTGAGCCACTGAAAATCAGTTTTTTTAAGTTAAATCTATAAGAATTAGCATTTAAAACTGGGGGGGGGGGGGCCGTTATAACAATAAGAAAGTGAAATTGGTGGATGATATTGATCGACATTAACTAAAGATGATCCAAACTGAGTTGTCACTATATTATCCCAATCAGAAGTAAAGATTAAATCTTGTTGCTTTGACTGAAAATTCATGATATCAGATATTTGTTGCAAGTAATTAGCATTTAAATTATCACAGAAAGAATACTCTACTTCAGTAATTGCATTATTTGGAATCAAAAAAGAATCTTCATCATGTTTCACCCATTTAATATTGGGAAGGTTGAAGTCCCCACAAATAATAATTTCGTCAGAAGAACTGAGTTCAGCAGAAATTGAGTCAATAGCCTTATTAAAATCAGAATAAACTTCTAAACTTGAACTTGGTGGAATGTAACAATTAATAATTATAAGATTTTTAGATTGCAGATTTATTTGAACCCCGGCTATCTCAAGAGAGTCAGAAAAAGGTATAGAATCTGAAACATTATAGTATGATTTAATAGCAATTAATACTCCACCACCTATACGAGTATCAGTAGGATTTAATAGATTTTGGGACTGATATCAATCTTTTCTGAATACTAAAAATGATTGATCAAATAGTTCAAGACTATTAATTGAAGATGTCAACCAAGTTACAGTAAGAATAAAAATATCAAATTCCATTACAATTGAATTAGAAAGTACAGTTTGAGTTTTTGTACAAAGGCCTCTGACATTTTGGTAATAAATTCTTAAATCCGTAAGATTTGATTTTTGAATAGGGATCAAATTAGATTTAGTAGGATTTAATTTACTACTAACTACATTACTATTTAATGAATTAATATTATTTATTAAAGGTTTATTATTAATATTTATAGTATTATTATTAGTAGATATATCTATTAAATTGCCATTACCAGAATGTGCACTTTTTCCTTTCTTGTGATGGAAGGGGACGAAAAAACTTGTCAAAGTCTTCTCTAGATTTTTGCAGATTTATAATTCTTCTAGAATTTAAGTGAGAAGCATAAGCTTCTAAATCTTTGGTAACTGCTCGCTCACCTATACCCAAATAATCGTGATAACGGACGAAGATATTTTTTAAAGTATTATATTCTATAGGAAATCCTTCCTGTTGAATTAAAACTTTAATATTTGTTTTTGTTTTACCATCAATACATACCGTGCTATCTTGTTTATGTAAATAAGCAAGATAAAGTCTGATATTATGAAATGTATTATAGTCTCTAAGACGGGATAATATATAGTGACAATTTTCATCGGATGCTGATGTGTTAGTTAATTTAACGACAGGTGGTACAAGTGGGTCCAGAAGTGGCTCTGATTGTTGGTTTGTGTATGATTTTGTAAGATCATGTTGAGAAGAAGTTGATGTTATAATTTTAAAAGTAGATGGTTGCAATGTTTGTCCTTGAACAAAATTAGTATATTTGTTATTATTACTAACGCTATTGCTATCACTAATCAATGGATCTATATCAGCTTTCGGTTGGCTATTTATAATAGGCGTTAATATTTGTTTGGGTTGTGAAGTAGTAGGACATGTATTATTGTTATTAGCAGAGGCTGGGTTTGGGTTTAGTAGAATTTGTGGTAAAGAATTAGGTTGTGGATAATTTAAATATGAATGTGAGATAATAATAATGATTATTATTATTATCTCCCTGAGTTGTAGTATTATGGCTGTTAAGAATGTAATTATTCGTATTGGAAGTGGGATTATTATTAAGTGTATGCGAATTATTAATATTTCTAGGATTATTAAAATGAGGTAAAAATCTAGCATTATTATTAAATGTGTTATTTTTTATATTATTGTTACTAACGAAGCTCTTAATAACTAAATTACTAGAAGTATTACTGCTAGTTTTCTTATTAACATTACTAGATTTATTATCATTATTTTTATTTTTGACTAAATCATTATTACTATTATTACTAATTATATTACTACTAGTTTTATTAGTTTTAGTGTTATTATTATTATTTCTAGTCTTAGTGTTAGTTGATGATGATTTATTCTTACTATTACGTGACCTCCATCGTGAAAGCGTCATATTTTCCCATTTGAAAGCATTATTCTCACCATTTAAGAGCAGCCATTCATATTTTATAGGCATATAAAATTTGAAAGTCTTCCTTTTAGAGTGTGGTTTATAGATATCACATTTTGAATCAGCTATCGAAAAAGTATTTTTAAATGGGTCAGCGTGGGAGGGAGCGCCTTTAATGTAGTATGTCCCATATTGTGTATCATCTTTTCGTTGCAATGTAATTTTACTAGCTTTATTATTTTTTCTAGTTTTTTTTTTATTTGCACTTGGTTCTACTTTATCTATATTAGTTGAATTAGCTACATAAATTTTAGATACTCTATCATTCCATTCAAATTCGGACCAAAAAGTACCAAATTTATATATATAGATTTGTCCGTGAGTAAAACATTATTCACTCTTTCGGTAGTTACAGGTGAATCAGTTTGTGTTGAAGAGTCTTTCATCTTTAAGGACTTATTGTTGTTATTAATTAGATTATTGTTGAATTTGGTATACATTACTATATCTGTTTTTTTCGTTAAGTCGTTATTACATTCGTAAATGGAATTTAGTTCATCAAAAACAGAAATACATGTATCATGGTTATTACGTGAGTTATTAGGACTACTACTTTTATCTGCACCGGAGTTATTAGATTCATTTATTAAGTGATCCAATTTACTTTCAATATTGATTATATTATTTTTTAATGAAAATAATTCAGTAATTATAGGGTCACTAAAATAATTTCTACTTTATGCTTAAGTACTGAGCTACTGGAAAAGGGATAATAATTCTAACTATGTACTTAGCAATGACGTTTTCTCTGGATATTTTCAAGGTGTGCACTGCACACTCTATACATTTATTTATAAAAATACGATATATATATATATCGTATTTTTATAAATAAATGTATAATAAATAAAAAAAATAAAAAAAAATAAATAAACAAAAAAAATCAAAAAAAAGTTTTGTTTTCTTAGTTTTATGCTCAAACTGAAATTCATTTCTAAAAATTTCTCTTTAAAAAATATTAGAAATATGAAAAATATTTGCAACTCTAATATGGTCGTACACAGTATACATTTCTATTAAAAAAAATTTAGCTTTCGCATCTCCTGCGGAAATTGTTTTGAGACGCCACTGGTACTTACATACTTATACTATCGAAAAACATTTAAATAAATAAATATACCTACTTAATGCAATATATTTGCTTTTCAAATGCCCAAAAATCAACTGCTATGTTTTTTAAACAATGTCTAATATAGAAACATTCTATATACAAAGATGGTAATAAGTACAAATAATAATTAAAATGGAATGGGTACCTTCTAGGTCACTGGTAAATATTAAACATTGTTCAAACTGACCAGTATTTTTTTGTTACATTATTCAAAACTGATCAGTAAGTAATTTATACAGTTTTGACATAAAATATTTAAAAAGTTAAAAGCTGCCTTTAAAAGCCAACCTCTTGGTTTGGCCTTTAAACTTTTTCCGTAAACTTGTAAATTATATTCTATTATTCTTAATTTAAAATTACAAATTTTAGATTTTATATTGTAAGTCCAGTTTTCAACAAAATTATAAGTATAAGAAACAAATTGAATATTTGCTCAACAATAATGAGTCTAATTTTTGGTAACATTAACATTACTTAATTATAAAAAGTAAAGGTACCATAAAATTGCACAACAAAACTATTTAATTTTTTATAATATATATAATAAATTTCTGATTATATTAATTCACGTAAGATAATCTTTAACAAATAATTTTCAATGATTGTATAAGTACTTCTACTATTAACAAATAATCGAAAAATGAAAATGAATAAAAAAAAAAATCTTGAAAATTATATTTTGATTGTGATTTCTCAAGTGTTTCGGGACAACAACAAAATAATAAACCATTAAAAAATTTCATGTAACATATAATATAATAACATTATAATTCATAAGCATAGAAACCCTATTTTTTGTTATTTGGTCCACTTAACCCACTTATACTTTTCGTGATGGGAATTTTAAATAGAAAAAAATATCATTGTGAAAAGTACTTTTTTT
This sequence comes from Empis stercorea, assembly GCA_949752835.1. NCBI lineage: Eukaryota > Metazoa > Arthropoda > Insecta > Diptera > Empididae > Empis > Empis stercorea. The sequence goes on along the minus strand of OX457089.1, from coordinate 21,459,685 downwards.
TTCGAAAAATGAAAAATCTTTTTGGAAATTTTTTTGATTTTTATGTAAGATATATTCATAAAAAATATACTAGTTTCAAGTATTAAAATATATTTAAGAAAATAGAGTAATGCCGGTATGACAATGGCTTGACAAAATCCAAAAAAAAACTAAAAAATGTCTCTTTGTGCGACTGAAACACAAATATTTTTCAATGAGAGACAACTATAGTGTCGTATTGATGCTGTCAAATATATTGTTTTTGTTTTTTAATCTGTCAAAGATATTTCGCTGCTCGAATACTTGTTTGCTTCATACGCCTCTGACATTTTCACTTTGCTCCATATCCACCCTAAATTTACAACTTACAATTTACACATGTTAGACTTCTTGGTCCGTGTTTCAAGACGGGTCCCGAAGATAAAAGGCACGGCTCCATGTCCATCTTATAATATAATGACTATGAAAATTACTATGGATATATAAGGCAAAAGTAAAAAAAAAAAATTTGGCATTAAAGTTCTATATCAATGAGCAATGGATATGGAGCAAAAAAATTAATTTAATATTAATGTTGATGTTTCATGTACATTGCTCATTTATATAGAGCAAAAAAACATTTAATAAAAATAACTTGAAAAATGTATAGAAAAATTGCTCTACGTGCTACCTTTTTTCTGATTTTTGAGAAGTGAGGCAAGCAAGCATTGAAAAAAAAAAGAAATGGATGTGGAGCAAAACTGCTACTCGATATCTCAGTAACTATTACAGATAAGAAAAAACGAATTGCAGTTTTAAAAAAAGAATCTCCCAAACACTACAGATATGGTCCTAACTCAAAAAACTCTAAAAATGGCGTATGAAGCAAACAAGTATTCAAGCGGCGATTTGTAATAAAATAATAAAAAAAATGCTTGAAAAAATCATGAATGTCAAAAAATACAAATGGTTTTGTTGCTGCTACACAGTGACAAATCATTAGCGACATGGATTTTTTTTGGATTATTTCTGGATTTTTTTTTACTTTCAGGATTTTTTTCAATATAGCGTGTTACTCGCACTCATATCTTTTTCTCATATAAGAAATATTACCTCTCCCTCTAAATGGATAGTTTCTGAAAAATTGAAATTTTCAAGCCATTATCATACCGGCATAAGTAGTATAAGCTTTTTTTTATACGTTTTTTAATAACAAATTTGAATTGGTCCAAGAGTGATGATAATACAAAAAATATTATATATACATATCTATATATAGACCAACCACGACGAAGGTAATTCTTCAATAATAAATTTTTAAGATTTTAGAAAAAGGTATTTGTAAAGTAAATTTATACATGTTTGAAAAAAGCTATGTTAAATTAAGTCCATCGAGTGTTAAATTTTTGCTCAAGATTTTTTACAGTAATGAATTAATATTTTTTATATTATACTTAGTAATAATTAAGTATACTTAGTTATATATAGAATATCATTGTTTTTGTATTTCAGTATAAAATTTATTAGTTAAAATTTGCTATCCGAGGAGAAAATTGATTTCTAATATTAAAATAATTTCGAAAATTAATTTAAGTACAGAAAATGAAACTAACTTACAAATATTAAGTTTTTGGCGGACACCTATACTGCAATTAAAATGAATCATGTAATCTGTTCTTTCAGCTTTAACTGAATCACGAGATTCATTTTATGGCCGCTATGCGCAAGAAATATAATCGTAAATATTTATAATTTATAGGTACATTCATAATATATTCAGAAGGATCTCAAAAGATGAAGCAAAATGAATAATAATTATAGTTAAGATTGAAAAAGCATTGAAAATTGTCAAACTCTAAAAATTTGACTCCAAAAATTATATCACCTGCAAAATTTAAAATTATTTATTACTAACCATATGTTGTCTCAAGTTTTCATTAAACAAGCCAAAACTTAGGGAGATTGAAATTTTAAGATTAAGTAAGTATATAATCTCAAAGTTTCTTCTAATTAAAAATGTCCCCAATTTATATTATATACATATTTCAAGAAATTTTGTTTTCTTTGGTTTTATAATAAAATAAACTTGACCTTTATCAAATGTTTTTTTTTAAGTTTCAATTTCTTGGTTAAAATTTTTTTTTCTCCTCAATGATAAAATTCATGTTCAAAATGTTTAAAGGAAAATTTTGTGGTTTTCTTATAAAAGACAAACGTTTTTTTATTGTATAGTTTTATTTAAAGCGGAGATGATATTTTGTTTTACAATTTTAAAACCATTTTGTAAACTTTGTTCGCGGTGTCTGGTAAAAAACATTTTGTAATTATTCGTCCAATGTTATTTGAAACTATGTATTGGAAGTTTAAGTGTTTTTGGAATTCGTTCATTAATTTTTAATAAAATTATTATATATAAGTAGTACCTATATCGAGAAAATTATCAATTATTATTTTCGATGGACATATACTTACCACCTATAACTATAACATATACTTACCCCCTGTATGTAAATTGTAATATTAATATTTTATTCAAAATCTTGAATATATTAAATATTAGAGCGAGATTATATAGTATGTACTTACTACGTTTTAAGTTCGATTCCAAGCATCGTGATTTTACTCTAAGTTTAATCAGTTTCGAAACATGAATACCAGTAGTAAAATATGCAGAAATTTAAATTTTGGGATTACACGAAAGGCTGACGTTCGTTGAGCACAAAGGAATTTAAGATACTAGCTAAAATATAGGAACGGAAAGGTTTACATTATGTATAATGGTTGACTGGGTGTTTTGAAATGAAGGAATATCCTCCTCATTAAGGTAAATATAGGACCACTATACACTACCTAAACCTTCATTTCTCTCTTAACGCGTTTTCCTTAGCCGCCCGACGCACAAACTTAACTCAAGGTATAGTTCTTACCCATGTGGTATTGTTAAGAAAGAAGAAACTAAACCATTTATACATATATATATATAATAAATTTCTATAAAAACACAATAATTAAATTGGACTAATATTCATTTAAGTTTTGAAATCTAATTTTGGAAACAAATATTTTCATTCATTATCCAAAAATTAGAAATTTTATATTAAGTAATTGTAAATAAATTATTTATACAGTAAAATATATTAATTGATTTAATAGAAAAGTAAAATAAAAACCGTGATCATAAATATATTACAGAAAATATTTATTCATCATAAAAATCGAAATTAGGTATATAACCTAATATTTATTTTAAAAAATAATGGCTTTATGGTTTTATTACCAAATTCGATTACCTACTTTAGAAACATTGTAAAATATTGAACACGAAAACCCCATTAAATTCATATCTAATCTTACATTAGCTTCTTTTTAATTAATTTTACAAATTAATATTAATTTTATTCTTATAGAATTTTTAGTCTAAATTCGTCCTTTTTTCATACAAATTAGTGTTTTTATAATTCCATATTAGTCTTTTTCATTTAAGTATATACAAAAATTATTTCATAATTATATATACTTTTATATATATTTTTTTTCCAAATTTAATACGATACGAATTAGTAAAATATTATTTAAGAAATATAAAATAAGATATAAATTGTACAAATTATATGAACAAAAATCTCAAAAAAAAAAAATTTTTACCAGAAAATTTAACTTTGAAACAGAAATAATATTTAAATTAAATTATTTATTTTTCTAAGCAAAGTTACCTCCTTTTTTATTATTATTTTGATAAATATTACGTAAGTAATTCTCATATCTCATTAGTTATATTTCGTATGTAAAGTTGTAAAGTATGGTTTAATTGAATTCGTATTAAATTCTAATTAAACTTATATGAAATATAAAATGTTTTAATTATGTAAATAAATTCTTAATTATGAAATTAGATAAGTTTTTTGGTTGTAAATAAAATAGCCGAGTTATTATGATTCTAAAAAGACTAATTTGAATTTGACCTGAAACTGAAAATATAATATAGATATGGGTGAATATTTCAAAAGGCCGATATTTTATATATCAAAATGGCAAGTCGCTAAATTGTTTAAATTATTTATTTTTTTTTTTCATTTGGGTTAATAACTATTAAATTAACAAATTAGTACAAACGTCCAATTAATTTTATCATTTTTAAGGATTTTTTTTATTCACGGGAATGACAGGTAGCCACGGAAATGACAAATATACCTACTTTTTTACATTTTTTTAGGGGAATTATATTTTTATCCTTGTTTCTCACCCAAAAGATTACAAAACTTTATAGAAAAATAATTTTATTTAAAAAAATAACAAAAAATAAATTCATTTCTTATAAGAAAACTAAACAATTCAATATACCTATTGGATTTTCGGGTCAAATTAGGCTTCTTTTAAAAAGTCAAACTAGTCTTTTTACATTTTAAGGTAGTCGTTATATTTCAAATTAGTCTTTCTACACTTAAATATAGTGTTTTTTAACTTCAAAATAGTCTTTTTATATATGAAATTAGGATTAGCCCTTCACAAAAGAAATTCCTCTAAGTATTTTAAATCTTTTAACTATGTAAGTAGAAACAAATAATATTTCTTTCTACTTATATAAAAGATTTAAAGTATACTTAGAGGAACTTCTTTTGTGAAGGGCTAATTTCAAATATAAAAAGACTATTTTGAAGTTAAAAACACTATATTTAAGTGTAGAAAGACTAATTTGAAATATAAAGCCAATTTGAAAAGTAAAAAGACTATTTTAAAATGTAAAAAGACTTTAAAAAAAGACTATCTTTATGTGTAAAAAGCCTAATTTGACCCGAAAATGCAACATATATGTAGTATGTACTTATACAATAATTTCCAAATATAAAATATAATTTATAACATGAAAGAATCTTTGGGAATTTATAAAAGACACGATGTTCATGCTGTTCAATATTTGAAGATGTAATATTCCTTCAATTTGGTTAAAATTGACATAAGAGGCACCTTCTTGATTCAAACTAAAAAGCTGGTTCTCCTTTTCTTTATTACATTTTTTAAAATTCTCTTTTAATCCTTGAAGGCGCCAATGAAAGTACATATACGCAAACCTACAAAATACATTAAAAATAGTTTACAAGTGAAAACTTATATGAGAAAGTAATTTCCGTGGTCTTGTGTAATTACCGTGTAAGCACGGGAAAACATGGAAATTACAGCACGGAAATTACAAATAAAGCAGTATTTTTGGCATAAAATGTTAATAAAATATTAGAATAATCTAAAATTGGTTTTACATATACTACACCACATAATATTCTTAGAATTGGTATTTAATTTAATGTTATTATAAATAAATAAATAAATAATACTTACCATGGTAATTACAAATTCATTGAACGAAATCTTGAAACAACTATTCACTTGGAAATATTTCGCAAACCTAACTGTTTTTACTTTTTAGAACAAATTGTCATGGAAAATTTTTAAAATCCCATTACAACTGTAAACAAGATTGACCATGTTTCGATTCCTAAATTATTATTTTTTACTTTTTCATTTTGGTCACGGAAATGACAAAAAATGATGGGACACTCAAAATTTGACATAAAATATGCAATATTTATTTATTTTTTAAATTTAATATATGCAAAATAATGGAACAACCTTCCTTTACAATGCTGTATCCTTAGATTTATGGAATTTTTTTTCTATTTTTGAAATAATCGTAATTATTTATAGGTAAGTACGCATGGAGACACGACATGGTAATGACATTTTCATATTTAAGACATTTTTTCTCTTTAAATCTGCGAAATTTTTTTAATATTCTACTTGGTGGTTATTAAAACATATATTTAACTAACAATTTCAATAGGAAAATTAAATTGTTTTTTATTCTGTATATGTTAAAATTGCATGAACTCAGAATATCGGCCTTTTCAAATATTCACCCATATACTATATTTAAATAATTTAATTTACAATAATCCTTTTTTTACAACAATTTATTTTTTTAATAATATTTTTCATTTGTTTATGTTTTTATTTTGTTGCAATGTATTTTTTTAGGGTTATGTTTTAAACGTCAAAAAAGGTATAAATCTATAAATGAACAAAAATATATTTATATACTTAGTGGAAACTGAAAATACACCACAAAAAATTCCCACCAAAACGAAAAACAAAATTAAATCAACAACTCAACAAAAAAATAATATAATTAATTAAATTTAATAGAGAAAAAAAACTTACCTAATAATTTCATGACTTCATGTAGATTTAAATATAAATTTAAATGTCCATTTATAGTTGTAAATATTGCTAAATATAATCCAAGTTTGAAAATAAAAGAACCTGTCATTTTGACGTTTCTTAATAATCAAGAAAAAAATTTGTTATTTTCTAGTAAATTTCGGATGCAAAAAAAAATTATATTTAAATTAATTTTCAAAAAGAAATCTTGATTTATAAAAAAAATATTAATTTTATTTAAAACATTTTGATAATTGGAATAATTAATATTTTATATAAAAATAACAAATTTATAATTGAAAATTTTATGAAATAATTTCATTGTTGACACTTTATAATTATTTTTTGTTTACTTTTTTAAATAAACACTGTGGTTTTTTATATTATATGATCTCTTTTAAACACCAAATATTACAATATTAGCACATCACTGGGTTAAATGAATTATAACTAAATACAATAATTATTTATTCACTATAAAAATAAAATAATTATTTAATTTGTAATTCAATTAAATTTTGATTTAAACATAAAGCACACACCCAACAACGAACAACTTCATAAACCGACTGCAGGAAAGTTAAATGAAAATCAATTCACTCAAAATAAATAAAAAAAAATGACTGTCATTTCAATTTTTTTTTGTTAAGTTGGTAGTTAGGAATGTCGTCGACGTCGATGACAGAATAATTTATTACATTCTACCGATTATAGCGCACTCAGCGGTAATTTTATATTTGATAAAGGAGAAAATTGAGGAGAACTTGGAGAAATTAGGAGAAATTTTGTATAATATAAGTATAACAGTTTAAATTTGTTCATAGAAATTTGCTTTGGTTCGGTTTTCGGTACCTAATTAAATTTATTTTTATTTGTAAAATTTATATTTTTTTAAAATTTTAATTTTTTTTTTCATAGCAACTGTTGTTGTTGTTGTGTTGATAAGGATATTTTTTATTATTTGCTTCCAGTTCTTTCAAGTTATTTGTAGCAAATTTTTTTATATTGTTGCATCTTGCACCATCCAAAATAATGGTGAGCTAGCGTAATAATATTCTATAACTATACTATATCAATATCACTAATTTGTATTTTATATTTGTATACTACTTATATCAGTAATTTGTATTTGATCCCAATTAAATTCTATATATTAGAACTAGGTACATTTAGCTATAATTTATTAGAATAATTCCAAAAACTGTTCCAAAAACTGTTACCTTACAGACAGGATAATAATGGACCAATATATAAGGACCTAAATTATCCTTATATATTGGTCCATTATTATCCTGTCTGTAAGGTAACAGTTTTTGGAAGTTTTTCTTGTACTAAATAATACATAGGCACTTTTAATTTTTAATTTTTTTTTTATTGTTGTTGTTGATATTATAGGTACATATATTGCTATTGAAATGTGGTGTACTTCTTTTAGGTTAAGTGATCGATTATCATCATAGTATAGACCTACATCATAGAAATTCCACTGACATCACATATACTCCTATTATAATTTGGATCACAAATACAATAATTATTAATTACTTTCTTTTTTTTCGAGAAAGCTTTAAATTGATTTTGCGACAACATAATTAAACAGATTCAAATTTTGTAAATTAAAATTTTTTATTTAAAAAATTAAAAAATTAATTATCACAAAATAATGGACAAATATTAATAATTTATTATATTCCAAATTAAAAATCTGCATGTCACGTCACTGTCCAATTACTATGTGAGCCATCTCGTTCATATGGAATACCTTATGGATTTTCGATTCTATATTTATCGATGGCGACTCCATTCACTGCATCTGCTAAACATTTTTGAGGACTACCGAGCTTGGTGCTCTTCAGAGTTGGCGGCTGCAATATCATCGAGCCAAAAAAAAACCGCAAAACAAATAGTAGCCAAAATAAAAATTGCAATTATTAAACGTTTTTCAAATACATATACGAGTATTTTTTAAAATAATTTTTTTTTTAAATGTAAAAATGTGATTTTGATGTGATTTGGAATGTTATAAATTTTTAATTGATTATGTATTTCTAATAATTTGTCGTTGAGCTATTATAGTCAAAGTTACTTTCAAAGATAATTCTTAAAAATTAAAAGGGAATTCAAATTCACATAAGAATAAAAATAACCGCCTTTGATAATATTTTTTATAACTACTGATGAAAATGATAAGCAGTTTTTTATGTTATACCATAAATATTTATAATTGCAGTAAATTAATAGGAATACAAAATAGGTCTTTTGTTAATAGTTTATATTTATAATCTTAAATTACTGGGTCATGACTTACTTATGACGCATACGCATGCGGATGAAGTGTGTATATTTTATGTATAACCTATGTACATATGTAAATACAAGAAATAGTAAAAACATTACAATTGGTATATGATCATAATTTTTGATGGTGTTATATTAAATTTGATTAACTTGGAAAATAATGCAAACAATACCGACTATAAGCCGTAAATGTTGGTATATAACTGCATAGGATGAACATAACTTACAGTACACATATTTGAAAGACAGAATATTAAGAAATAGATTAATAATGCACATGGAGAAGTGGGTAAAGCAATTTGCGAAATGCATGGCAAATTGGAAGCGATTAATATGTGAAACTGAGAACCATGTCGGCATGTAGTGTATATGCAGAACTTTTGACAGAAATTTATTCAAGGTAATATTCAAAGATTCATTAATTAATTAGTTTAACTAAACTGTTTAACTAAATTCTTTTATTAAATTTTATGATCGTATTTTATTAGATTTATGTATGATCGCTGAAATTCAATCTCCATTTCTTATACAACAGTTCGACATATTCCAATACATTTTTAACATAAACAAATTTTTATTTGATTTCATTTATTAATATTTTAAAAATTTTAACAATTTGTGATTCACCAAATAATAAAATGATTAATATTTTTATTTATTTCATAAATTCATTGTCATAGAAGTCAAATGCCTGAGCACATGTATTGGACTAAGTACATAATTTAATATAAAAAAATGTATCTGGCAAAAATTAACCTAAAATTTATTTTACATGTGTACATATATATGTTATATTAATATTTATATAAAAAAAGAGAGAAATTAGATATTTATAATTATATATAATTATACATACTTAGTGATTAGTTATTAAACAATTTATATTTATTTATAATAATAATGAAAATTATTTATTAATGAAAGTATTTAAATTATAAGTTGAAGCAATTAAGTTGAAGAAAACAACTATTGTTTTAGTTATTCAATTTAAAAACTATAAAATTGTCGATGTCTGCCAACCTTGTGGAAGGTTGTTACAGTTAGCTAACCCATTATACAAAATAGAACAAACTGGACAAAAATTATATAAAAACTTGTAGACAATAACAATAACAATAACAATAACAATAACAATTGTAGCGAATGGGAGTTCAGGTTAAAGTATAATAATTAAAATGATTTATGAACTTTTATAACAATTAATAACAATTCATTTGAGTTATGATTAGAATTAGATAATGAAAATATTATATTGTATACATAGAAATCATTATAATTTTAAACTAGTTAAACATATGGCTTTTCACTTTAAATAATTTGTTAAAAGTACCTATCTGTCTAATAAAATATTAGACAGATATTTGATTTGTACTTTAATGGTATACAATTAATGCTCAAAAAATGTTTAATTTTTCATCGTCTATTTGAATAATGCAATATAGAAAATTTAAAATTTAATCGATCGATGGATTTCCAAGATTTGTATTTAATTTAAGACTTTTTTCGTTACTTAAGTTTCATTAATTATAATAACTTTCCATTTACATAAAAACATTATCATTTTATTTGCTCTGAAATTTTTTGTCACTATCTGTTGCATTTTTTCATAATTAAATCTATTCATATCTGACCTACACACTAAAAATTATATAAATAGAATTTTTTTTTTGTTGTTTTTCATAAAACTGAAACTTTAATCCCGATCTGAATATAAAAAAGGAGACTAATGTTACTTGGAATGTCATATGGCTCGTCTGAAAATTTAGAGTGGACCGTATGAGACAGGCAAGATATAAGCATGACTAATCGATTGTTTGTATTTCAATGCGGATCAAAATTCAGCCATCCATATATGGTGATTATTGAAGTAAATATTAATAAATATTTCACATAATTATCTTTATAAGAAAAACACCCTTAACAAAATATTTCAACTTTATTAACAATATTCAAAGAATTTGAAATGTACAAAATTTATCCCTTATCGTTATCCACATTATGTGCACCAATATTATATTCTTAATTCCAAAATGTTAAACTATTTGAAATATTTAGATATTTATAACCAAAAATTTATTGACTTTATATTTTTAATAGCCCATGTTGTCTCAATCTCTCAACAAACCAATTTATTTAATATACTCATTTATTGCTCTATCTGACAATTTTATAGCTTAATAAATAATGAACTGTAATAATAGTGAATATCGACAATTAAATGAAAGTTTTGTTTATTATTGTTAATTTTCTTGATTCAATTTATTTATTTTATAAATTAATGTTATTAAAATTAGTTAAAATTAAAAACTATATGATAAAAATTTACTATCTAAATCTACATGTCACTGTCCAATTGCTGTATGAACAATCACGTTTATGACGATATTTCTCTTGGTGTTTCGATTCTGTGTTCTTCAATAGCTATGTTATTAATTGCATCAGCCAAAACGGTTGATTCAATGTTGTCATTTGGACGAGCCAAAGCAGCGCCACAAACAGAGGCCAACAACAAAATAGCAATTATTGAACGCATTTTAAAAAAATTATTTTGTAAAATATATTCTAATTAGTTTGTAAAATATATTCTAAAATATAATTTAAGTAGATTTGTATAGCTTTAAAAAATTAATACTATACATATATTGCTTTAAATAATTTTTGTATTTTTTTATATTATACAACAGTATACAACAGAAATTTTAATTTACAGAATAAGTTTTTGGGATTCACCAAAACTAGATTGATAAAAGAATTATTTATATATGGACTTAAATTAGGGGGTTTTATAATAATACTAATTTGGGGGTGTAAAATCTAATTTAGGAAACACAAAGAATACATCATGCATGTTAGGAGTGTACAAAAACATATAAAAATTTAGAAAAATTTAGTCTTCAAAATTAAGCATACAAATTTTATTATTTCTAAGGAAGAATACTTTACCTCTAACATGTGTGAAATAATTAGCCGATATTCTCAATTACTCTGAATCTGAATATACATCTTTCTTGTTATCAGCTGAGCTATTGCAAAATATGGAAAGTTCTCACATGATCTCACAATCTCGTATCAGTTAAGTAATGATAAATACGGTTCTTTCTATTTTTTACTGGGGAGTCCCATCGAAAAAGCTTCAGTTTTCATATTCTTAATGTGAAGTCTCCTCGATGCATACATTTAACAAATTGTTTTTAATTTTCTAGCTAGACTATAAAAGCTGCTGGGAAAATAACCGAAATCATCAGTTATAATTTAGACTCTTACAAATCAACTAATTTTCACAACTTTTAAAACTTATTATAAATTATTTTAAAATGCGTTCAGTAATTGCAATTTTTATTTTGGCTTGTGTTTGCGCCACTGCTTTGGGTCGTCCCAGTGACGAAACTCCAGCCGCTAATGAAAATCCTCAAGAGTTTTTAGCAGATGGAGTCAACGGAGTTGCTATCGATGAACATAGAATAGAAACCCCACGTGGAATCCGGCATAAGCGTGATTGTTCATACAGTAATTGGACAGTAACTTGCAGATTTTAAATTTAAATGACGATTTTTATAAAATTGCTCACATATTTATTTATATTTTTGACTTGTTTGTAAATATTTCTATTTAAAATTTCTCAATAATTGTTTTTCTTTAATTTAGTATAGATTTTTTGTTATTAAAACTAAAATATATATATACACGAGTATATACACAATAAAAATTAGATTTGTTAATTAAAAGAACATTATTTCAAAGATATGTATTTATGCAATTTACTTAAAAGTTAATAATTAATTATTATCAACATGTTGCGATTGCGATAACAATTGTGTAGAAAAAGAAAAGTATAGCATTATATACTTATGTAAATACGAAACTGGAAGCTCAGAATGCGCATTTACTCGCTATTACGAATTTATTTTATTAATCGTTAAAGTCAAAGTTCATTATTAGTAGTTTCAGTTAGTTATTAAGAAAAATAATCTATAGTTGATTTAAGAAAATTAACCTTTAACAATAATAAATTCTAAATTTTACCTTAAATCTCTTAATTCTTATCTACATTCTTACATTTCTGGTCTTAATTATCTTTATCCAACAATGTTTAATTATAAGTATTTCCCAAAATTCTGAAATAATTTGCTTTGCAAAAAAATCTATTTATATGCTGTATTAAAAATTTAATGTAAACACTAAACACATTGATAAGCTGATAAAATTAAAATATTTAAATAGATAAAGATAAATAAACAAAGTATGTATAGAAACTCGGTTAAAAAATTCAAGAATTATTTAACAAAATATGCACAAAAACATTTCTTATCTATACTAAAATTTATTAAATCAATTTTGCTATCAGTTGGCTTTTTCCATCAAAAGCCAATAAATTGAAAAATATTGAATTCAGTTAATTTTTAAACTTCAATAAAAAGAGGTTTTTAAAAATGTTATCTACAACAATTTGCCTAAATTTTTGTATAATTATTATTTTTTCAATATTAATAATTTTACCATTTGGAAAATCACAAACAAATTTCAATTATTATCCAGTAGTTCGTGTTATTCCATTAACAAAAATTGATTTAAAGATTTTAAAAGATATTGAAAATGGAAGTGATAATAATTATATATTTTTAAATGATGTTAATTTCATAAATGAAAATGTGGATGTTATAGTTGCACCTCATAGTTTACAAAAATTCCAAAATATTTTAAAACATTATAATATACTGTCAAATATTATATCTACAAATTTCCAAAATACAGTTAGTTCGGAAGTTTTACAAAATAGTCAATTTACATATTCATATTTTTATACATTGAATAGAATTTATGAAAATTTAAATTTGCTAGAAAAACAATATCCAACAATTGTTGAACAAATTGTAATTGGTAAAACTATAAATGGAAATGATTTGCGTATAATAAAATTATCAAATCAAACTAATAAACCAGAAATTAAGAAACCCGGAATATTTCTAGAAGGTGGAACATAAGGTAGATCATGGATATCACCAGCAACTCTAATTTTTATAATGGATAAATTATTAAAATCCCAAGACGATGGTATTAAATCATTACTTAATAATTATATTGGTATTTTATGCCAATTCTAAATCCGGATGGATATTAATTTAATGAACAAGAAACAATATGGAATAAAAATCGGTCACCACAAAAAAATTATTGTAATGGTGTTGATTTGAATCGAAATTGGGATATGAATTGGCGCAATTCAACATCACAATCAACATTCAAAGCATGTTTAGAAAATCATCCTGGTTTATATCCATTTTCAGAAATTGAAACAAATAGTTTAGCAAAAGTTTTAAATGATTTTCGAAAATTAAAGAAATTACATTTGTATCTTTCATTTCAATCGGGAAACCAAAAATTTTTATATCCTTTTTTTATAAAATATAATTTAACTAGATTTGTATAGCTTTAAAAAATTATTACTATACATATATTGCTTTAAATAATTTTTGTATTCTCTTTTTATATTATACAACAGTATACAACAGAAATTTTAATTTACAGAATAAGTTTTTGGGATTCACCAAAACTAGATTGATAAAAGAATTATTTATATATGGACTTAAATTAGGGGGTTTTATAATAATACTAATTTGGGGGTGTAAAATCTAATTTAGGAAACACAAAGAATACATCATGCATGTTAGGAGTGTACAAAAACATATAAAAATTTAGAAAAATTTAGTCTTCAAAATTAAGCATACAAATTTTATTATTTCTAAGGAAGAATACTTTACCTCTAACATGTGTGAAATAATTACCCGATATTCTCAATTACTCTGAATCTGAATATACATCTTTCTTGCTATCAGCTGAGCTATTGCAAAATATGGAAAGTTCTCACATGATCTCACAATCTCGTATCAGTTAAGTAATGATAAATACGGTTCTTTCTATTTTTTACTGGGGAGTCCCATCGAAAAAGCTTCAGTTTTCGTATTCTTAATGTGAAGTCCCCTCGATGCATACATTTAACAAATTGTTTTTAATTTTCTAGCTAGACTATAAAAGCTGCTGGGAAAATAACCGAAATCATCAGTTATAATTTAGACTCTTACAAATCAACTAATTTTCACAACTTTTAAAACTTATTATAAATTATTTTAAAATGCGTTCAATAATTGCAATTTTTATTTTGGCTTGTGTTTGCGCCGTTGCTTTGGGTCGTCCGAGTGACGAAACTCCAGCCGCTAATGAAAATCATGAATATATTGGTCCTCAAAAGTTTTTAGCAGATGGAGTCAACGGAGTTGCTATAGATGAACATAGAATAGAAACCCCACGTGGAATCCGGTACAAGCGTGATTGTTCATACAGTAATTGGACAGTAACTTGCAGATTTTAAATTTAAATGACGATTTTTATAAAATTACTCACATATTTATTTATATTTTTGACTTGTTTTTAAATATTTCTATTTAAAATTTCTCAAAAATTGTTTTTCTTTACTTAGTATAGATTTTTTGTTATTAAACTAAAATAAATATATATATACAAATAAAATTATTTTAATTAGGTTTAATAATTAAAAGAACATTATTTCAAAGATATGTATATGCAATTTACCTAAAAGTGAATAATTAATTATTATCAACATGTTGCGATTGCGATAACAGTTGTGTAGAAAAGTAGCATTATACTTATGTAAATACGAAACTGGAAGTTTAGAATGCGCATTTACTCGCTATAACGAATTTATTTTATTAATCGTTTAATTAAAGTCAAAGTTCATTATTAGTAGTTTCAGTTAGTTATTAAGAAAAATAATCAATAGTTGATTTAAGAAAATTAACCTTTAACAATAATAAATTCTAAATTTTACCTTCAAATCTCTTAATACTTATCTACGTTCTTACATTTCTGACTTAATTATCTTCTTCCAACAATGTTTAATTATAAGTATTTCCCAAAATTCTGAAATATTTTGAAGACTTTTCAAGTTCAAATCAATAAATGATATTAATTGTTAAGTTTTTCGTTGTAATTTTCTTTACAAAAGAATCTATTTATATGCTTCATTAAAAATTTAATTTGATAAGCTGATAAAATTAAAATATTTAAATTGATAAAGATAAATAAACAAAGTATGTGTAGAAACTCGGTTAAAAAATTCAAGAATTATTTAACAAAATATGCACAAAAACATTTCTTATCTATATACTAAAATTTATTAATCAATTTTGCTATCAGTTGGCTTTTTCCATCAAAAGCCAATAAATTGAAAAATATTGAATTCAGTTAATTTTTAAACTTCAATCAAAGGAGGTTTTTAAAAATGTTTTGTATAATTATTATTTTTTCAATATTAATAATTTTACCATTTGGAAAATCACAAACAAATTTCAATTATTATCCAGTAGTTCGTGTTATTCCATTAACAAAAATTGATTTTACACCTCATAGTTTACAAAAATTCCAAAATATTTTAAAACATTATAATATACTGTCAAATATTATACCCAATCAATACTAGTACCATAAATTGGATATTTACTATTGTAAATACTGCCATATGTATATCGAGAGCCACGACGTACCGTGTATAGCCACGACGTACCGTATATGTACTATTGTAAATACTGCCATATGTATATCGAGAGCCACGACGTACATACGTATATCGAGAGCCACGACGTACCGCATAAACTTATGGTAATTAGAATTAATATCAAATACTTATTATATCTACAAATTTCCAAAATACAATTAGTTCGGAAGTTTTACAAAATAGTCAATTTACATATTCATATTTTTATACATTGAATAGAATTTATGAAAATTTAAATTTGCTAGAAAAACAATATCCAACAATTGTTGAACAAATTGTAATTGGTAAAACTATAAATGGAAATGATTTGCGTATAATAAAATTATCAAATCAAACTAATAAACCAGAAATTAAGAAACCCGGAATATTTCTAGAAGGTGGAACATAAGGTAGATCATGGATATCACCAGCAACTCTAATTTTTATAATGGATAAATTATTAAAATCCCAAGACGATGGTATTAAATCATTACTTAATAATTATAATTGGTATTTTATGCCAATTCTAAATCCGGATGGATATTAATTTAATGAACAAGAAACAATATGGAATAAAAATCGGTCACCACAAAAAAATTATTGTAATGGTGTTGATTTGAATCGAAATTGGGATATGAATTGGCGCAATTCAACATCACAATCAACATTCAAAGCATGTTTAGAAAATCATCCTGGTTTATATCCATTTTCAGAAATTGAAACAAATAGTTTAGCAAAAGTTTTAAATGATTTTCGAAAATTAAAGAAATTACATTTGTATCTTTCATTTCAATCGGGAAACCAAAAATTTTTATATCCTTTTGGATCAACAAAAGAAAAGCCTGATAATTATGAAGATGTAGAAAAAATTGGTGAAGTGGTAGTGAAAGCTCTAGCGGTACGTCGTGGCTCTCGATATACATATGGCAGTATTTACAATAGTAAATATCCAATTTATGGTAGTAGTATTGATTGGGTAACTGGTTTCCTAAATATACCATTAAGCTTTCGATGGGAGCTACCTAATGGTGAGCCTACATGGCGTAAGACATCAGAAATTACGCCAATCGCTGAAGAAACTTTTGACTCTATTGTTGCTTTGATATTAAAAGCAAAATCAATGGAATATTTTGACTAAAACAAAATATTTTCTAAATAAGTTACTGTTCGTAAAGTTAATTTTTTGTATAAAAAGAAATACCATTAAATAAAAATATTTATATTATTGAAAAATTAAATATTTATTTTTATTAAATTAAGCATAAACTTATGGTAATTAGAATAAAATGTATAGTAAGGATTACTTAAAATCTACATGTCACTGTCCAATTACTGTATGAACAATCACGCTTGTGCCGGATTCCACGTGGAGTTTCGATTCTATGTTCATCTATTTCGACTACATTCACTGCATCTGCTAAAAACAATTGAGGCTCAAGAAATTCGTGATTTTCATTAGCGGCTGGTATTTCATCACTGGGACGAGCCAAAGCAGCAGCGCAAACAGCAGCCAACATAAAAATTGCAATTATTGAACGCATTTTAAGCACTTTGAAGCTAAATATTTAATTTTGAATTATGTTGACAAAATCTGTGAAGCTACAAATTGTTACTGATGCATTCATTAAAATTTCTCCGAGTTTTATACTAGAAAATCTTTTGGGATTCACCAAAATTTCTCAAAAAAAACTGTCAGTTTATTATAAAATAATAATTTAAGTATGTTTGTACATACTTATTCTGAGGGGATTTTTACAGGGAATATTTAGTAAAATTTATTATTCTTCAAATGAGATTATATAAACAAACATTACAGTAAAAATTCCACGTTAATTATCTCAAATTTAATTGGAAAGAAACAATAAATCTTTCTTGGAGACTGCACCAGGTGTATTTTTTTGTGGAGTTTATATCAAAGTTATTTTTGGGCTCTAAGTCATTGACCATGAATTGTTTTCATAACATTCCCAAAAGTCTACGGAGTTAAATTAAATGATTAAAAATCTATAGTTTAGTATCAATTCCAATAATTAATTTCTTAGTCCCGCAACAAATTTAATACAGTCTATTTTTATTACATTATAAAATAAAATACGTAAATTCAAGTGTTTACTTAGTATTTATTTATTATCAGTAAAATAATCGTTACACAATTTCTTAACAAGAATCATTATTAAATCATTAACATTTAATTAAAGAAAATTTTTATTACTTATAAGAAATTTTTTAAGATTTTTAACAGAAATAAAATTAAACTCAATAAATTTAATATACAAACAAGTAATTTTGGATTATCTACATTCATATAGCAATTATCTGTCGAAATAAACTTAAATTACTTCAAAAAAAGTACTTAAAAAAAACCAGAAAACTTTAATTCTCATATGAACCGACGAATGTGTCATAATATATTTTTGCGCACAAAGCAATCTCTTATCATTTAAGTAATCAACAAATGCTGTTCTTTATATTTTTAGTGTGAGGTCCCTTCAAAAAAGCTGCAGTTTTCTTATTCTTAATGTGAAGTCCCCTCGATGCATACATGTAACAAATTGTTTTTAATTTTCTAGCTAGACTATAAAAGCTGCCGGAAAATAACCAAAATCATCAGTTATAATTTAGACTCTTACAAATCAACTAATTTTCACAACTTTTAAAAATTATTTTAAAATGCGTTCAATAATTGCAATTTTTATTTTGGCTTCTGTTTGCGCCGCTGCTTTGGGTCGTCCGAGTGATGAAACTCCAGCCGCTAATGAAAATCATGAATCTCTTGGTCCTCAATTGTTTTTAGCAGATGGAGTGAATGGAATTGCTATCGATGAACATAAAATTGAAACTCCACGTGGAATCCGGCACAAGCGTGATTGCTCATACAGTAACTGGACAGTAACTTGCAGATTTTAAATTTAAACGACGATTTTTATAAAATTATACACCAATTATTTATTTATTTGACTTGTTTCCTTGCTTGTAAATATTTTTGATTTCAAATTAACGTAATAAAATTTGTTCTTATTTAATGACTTTTGTTATTGCTAGAATTTCCAGAAATAATAAAAAAGCTAAATATACTTACTATATATTCTAAATGAATATTTTTAATTTTATCAATTTTCAAAATAACATTTATTAATCAATTCATTAATTGGGTAAGTATGTTAGCAACATGACATGTTGCAACAGCAATTCTATATAAGATTTAGAATTGTATGTTGAATATTTCAATATTATGACTAAGGTAAGGTACATACTTTAACACTGATTATACAATTCAATTTATAGACGTTTTATACGTCTCAATTCTTCAGATTTATCAATTTCCAGGTTTATTAATTTTATAGTTTTATTAAGAAATGTTAAAAATTTTAATAATTTTAATAGTATAAAAAAAATATAAATAAAAAAAGTTTTTTAAAAATACTTTCCCTTAAAGAAATATTCAACTAAAAAGTAATAAACAAGCAAATAATACCACATCAATGTACTTTCCCGTTGAAATTGAGCAACTGTCAACAATAGTAAGGGAAAGTAGACCTTATCAGAATTAATGCCATTTATAAAGAGGTCTACCTTTCCCTTACTATTGTTGACAGTTGCTCAATTTCAACGGGAAAGTACATTGATGTAGTATTATTTGCTTGTTTATTACTTTTTAGTTGAATATTTCTTTAAGGGAAAGTATTTTTAAAGAACTTTTTTTATTTATATTTTTTATTTTACACTTTTTAGTCGGTCAAATATTTATTCATTTAACCGACTAAAAATATTTAAATACTTTGACAACTTGGGAATGATTTGTTTGGGCTACTCATGGCCCACGATTTGGAATTCCACATGTGGCTGATGTTTTTTGTATAATCGGCTCCACATGACCCAGGGTACTGCTCGGACTACGCTTCAAGACCTTTTATTTGATGCCCCACCTGATTTTTTTATGATGGGCCCCCACTTGACACAGGTTTTGGGCCCTAACATGAACTATGAAGCTCCACGGACTGCGCAACGAGATGTATTTTTCAATACCTTTTATTTGATACCTCTCATGTCTTTTTGCATTATGGGCCCCACAAGACCCAGAGTACCTCTCGGAACAGATTTTGGGCCCACTTGACCCACGCACTACGAAACGAGATGTACTCTGCACGACCTTTCATTTGATACCCTACACGATATTTTTATGATTTAAGGCCTTGTTGAGGCCCTAATGACCCCCTTTTGGAACCTCGTGACCCCCTTTTGGAACCTCGTGTAACCCAGTGTGCCACATGACCCCCTTTTGGAACCTCGTGTAACCCAGTGTGCCTTTACGGACTACGCTCATTTAAATATACTCTTCAAGACCTTTCATTTAATACCCCACATGATTTTTGTATAATGAGCCCACATGACCCACATTTGGGCCCCCGTATAATCGAATGTGCCCCACGGACTACCCTCATCGAGATGTACTCTTCAAGACCTTTCATTTGATTCCGCACATGATTTTTTGTATGATGGGGCCCCACATTGCCCCCGTTTTGGGCCCGAGATGACTCACGACGCCCTCCGGGTTACTACCCATTGAGATGTACTGTTGAAGACCTTTCATTTGATACCCCACATGGTTTTTGTAAGATGGGGCCCAACATTGCCCCCGTTTTAGCCCTACATGACACACGGCGCCCCAAGAAATACACCACATTGAGATGTACACTGAAATGTACACATACAAACTTTTTTTGTAATATGGGGTCCAACATGGCACCCGGCATGACCCTCGTCGGCCCCCGACTACCCCCATTGAGATGTACTCTTCAAGACCTTTCATTTGATACCCCACATGATTTTTTTTATTATGGAGCCCAACATTGCCCCCGTTTTGGGACCGACATGACCCACGGCGCCCCCGGACTACCCTCCAATGTGATGTACTCGTCAAGACCTTTCATTTGATACCCCACATGATTTTTTGTATTATGGAGCCCAACATTGCCCCCGTTTTGGACCCGACACGACCCACGGCGCCCCCCGGACTACCGCTCAATGAGATGTACTCGTCAAGACCTTTCATTTGATACCCCACATGATTTTTTGTATTATGGGGCCCCACATTGCCCCGTTTTGGGCCCGTCATGACCCACGGCGCTCCCCGGACCACCGTCCAATGAGATGTACTCGTCAAGACCTTTCATTTAATATCCCACATGGTTTTTTTGGTACATTGAAAAATTAAACGGCCCTCCGCGCCCCCGTCCACGTAATCAAAAAGGCCCCAATATGGTACCAAGCCATTGTTGACACGAGCTCAACTTCCAAATTTGAGCTCAATCGGTCAAGCCGTTTAAGAGTTATGGCCAGGTGAGAAGATCCATACCGACATACCGACATATATACTGGAAGTGTGAATTCATAAAACGGAAACTAAAATGAAATTTACTATTACCTTGTTTCCATGACGAGTTCAACTCGAGTTAGCGTGCATGGAAACAGGGGTTGAGTTGAGTTGAGTTGGAATGGAACGAATAATTGATGGTTCCATTTCAACCCCATTTGAACTCAACCCAACTCAACTCTGTACATGGAAACTAGGTATATGATATATTCTAAAATATAATTTAAGTAGATTTGTATAGCTTTAAAAAATTATTACTATACATATATTGCTTTAAATAATTTTTGTATTCTCTTTTTATATTATACAACAGTATACAACAGAAATTTTAATTTACAGAATAAGTTTTTGGGATTCACCAAAACTAGATTGATAAAAGAATTATTTATATATGGACTTAAATTAGGGGGTTTTATAATAATACTAATTTGGGGGTGTAAAATCTAATTTAGGAAACACAAAGAATACATCATGCATGTTAGGGGAGTGTACAAAAACATATAAAAATTTAGAAAAATTTAGTCTTCAAAATTAAGCATACAAATTTTATTATTTCTAAGGAAGAATACTTTACCTCTAACATGTGTGAAATAATTACCCGATATTCTCAATTACTCTGAATCTGAATATAAATTACATCTTTCTTGTTATCAGCTGAGCTATTGCAAAATATTGAAAGTTCTCACATGATCTCACAATCTCGTATCAGTTAAGTAATGATAAATACGGTTCTTTCTATTTTTTACTGGGGAGTCCCATCGAAAAAGCTTCAGTTTTCGTATTCTTAATGTGAAGTCCCCTCGATGCATACATTTAACAAATTGTTTTTAATTTTCTAGCTAGACTATAAAAGCTGCTGGGAAAATAACCGAAATCATCAGTTATAATTTAGACTCTTACAAATCAACTAATTTTCACAACTTTTAAAACTTATTATAAATTATTTTAAAATGCGTTCAATAATTGCAATTTTTATTTTGGCTTGTGTTTGCGCCGTTGCTTTGGGTCGTCCGAGTGACGAAACTCCAGCCGCTAATGAAAATCATGAATATATTGGTCCTCAAAAGTTTTTAGCAGATGGAGTCAACGGAGTTGCTATCGATGAACATAGAATAGAAACCCCACGTGGAATCCGGCACAAGCGTGATTGTTCATACAGTAATTGGACAGTAACTTGCAGATTTTAAATTTAAATGACGATTTTTATAAAATTACTCACATATTTATTTATATTTTTGACTTGTTTTTAAATATTTCTATTTAAAATTTCTCAAAAATTGTTTTTCTTTACTTAGTATAGATTTTTTGTTATTAAACTAAAATAAATATATATATACAAATAAAATTATTTGAATTAGGTTTAATAATTAAAAGAACATTATTTCAAAGATATGTATAATCAATTTACCTAAAAGTGAATAATTAATTATTATCAACATGTTGCGATTGCGATAACAGTTGTGTAGAAAAGTAGCATTATACTTATGTAAATACGAAACTGGAAGCATTTACTCGCTATAACGAATTTATTTTATTAATCGTTTAATTAAAGTCAAAGTTCATTATTAGTAGTTTCAGTTAGTTATTAAGAAAAATAATCAATAGTTGATTTAAGAAAATTAACCTTTAACAATAATAAATTCTAAATTATTCTAAATTTTACCTTCAAATCTCTTAATACTTATCTACGTTCTTACATTTCTGTCTTAATTATCTTCTTCCAACAATGTTTAATTATAAGTATTTCCCAAAATTCTGAAATATTTTGAAGACTTTTCAAGTTCAAATCAATAAATGATATTAATTGTTAAGTTTTTCGTTGTAATTTTCTTTACAAAAGAATCTATTTATATATGCTTCATTAAAAATTTAATTTGATAAGCTGATAAAATTAAAATATTTAAATTGATAAAGATAAATAAACAAAGTATGTGTAGAAACTCGGTTAAAAAATTCAAGAATTATTTAACAAAATATGCACAAAAACATTTCTTATCTATATACTAAAATTTATTAATCAATTTTGCTATCAGTTGGCTTTTTCCATCAAAAGCCAATAAATTGAAAAATATTGAATTCAGTTAATTTTTAAACTTCAATCAAAGGAGGTTTTTAAAAATGTTTTGTATAATTATTATTTTTTCAATATTAATAATTTTACCATTTGGAAAATCACAAACAAATTTCAATTATTATCCAGTAGTTCGTGTTATTCCATTAACAAAAATTGATTTAAAGATTTTAAAAGATATTGAAAATGGAAGTGATAATAATTATATATTTTTAATTGATGTTAATTTCATAAATGAAAATGTTGATGTTATATAGTTACACCTCATAGTTTACAAAAATTCCAAAATATTTTAAAACATTATAATATACTGTCAAATATTATACCCAATCAATACTAGTACCATAAATTGGATATTTACTATTGTAAATACTGCCATATGTATATCGAGAGCCACGACGTACCGTGTATAGCCACGACGTACCGTATATGTACTATTGTAAATACTGCCATATGTATATCGAGAGCCACGACGTACATACGTATATCGAGAGCCACGACGTACCGCATAAACTTATGGTAATTAGAATTAATATCAAATACTTATTATATCTACAAATTTCCAAAATACAATTAGTTCGGAAGTTTAAACTCAATAAATTTAATATACAAACAAGTAATTTTGGATTATCTACATTCATATAGCAATTATCTGTCGAAATAAACTTAAATTACTTCAAAAAAAGTACTTAAAAAAAACCAGAAAACTTTAATTCTCATATGAACCGACGAATGTGTCATAATATATTTTTGCGCACAAAGCAATCTCTTATCATTTAAGTAATCAACAAATGCTGTTCTTTATATTTTTAGTGTGAGGTCCCTTCAAAAAAGCTGCAGTTTTCTTATTCTTAATGTGAAGTCCCCTCGATGCATACATGTAACAAATTGTTTTTAATTTTCTAGCTAGACTATAAAAGCTGCCGGAAAATAACCAAAATCATCAGTTATAATTTAGACTCTTACAAATCAACTAATTTTCACAACTTTTAAAAATTATTTTAAAATGCGTTCAATAATTGCAATTTTTATTTTGGCTTCTGTTTGCGCCGCTGCTTTGGGTCGTCCGAGTGATGAAACTCCAGCCGCTAATGAAAATCATGAATCTCTTGGTCCCCAATTGTTTTTAGCAGATGGAGTGAATGGAATTGCTATCGATGAACATAAAATTGAAACTCCACGTGGAATCCGGCACAAGCGTGATTGCTCATACAGTAACTGGACAGTAACTTGCAGATTTTAAATTTAAACGACGATTTTTATAAAATTATACACCAATTATTTATTTATTTGACTTGTTTCCTTGCTTGTAAATATTTTTGATTTCAAATTAACGTAATAAAATTTGTTCTTATTTAATGACTTTTGTTATTGCTAGAATTTCCAGAAATAATAAAAAAGCTAAATATACTTACTATATATTCTAAATGAATATTTTTAATTTTATCAATTTTCAAAATAACATTTATTAATCAATTCATTAATTGGGTAAGTATGTTAGCAACATGACATGTTGCAACAGCAATTCTATATAAGATTTAGAATTGTATGTTGAATATTTCAATATTATGACTAAGGTAAGGTACATACTTTAACACTGATTATACAATTCAATTTATAGACGTTTTATACGTCTCAATTCTTCAGATTTATCAATTTCCAGGTTTATTAATTTTATAGTTTTATTAAGAAATGTTAAAAATTTTAATAATTTTAATAGTATAAAAAAAATATAAATAAAAAAAGTTTTTTAAAAATACTTTCCCTTAAAGAAATATTCAACTAAAAAGTAATAAACAAGCAAATAATACCACATCAATGTACTTTCCCGTTGAAATTGAGCAACTGTCAACAATAGTAAGGGAAAGTAGACCTTATCAGAATTAATGCCATTTATAAAGAGGTCTACCTTTCCCTTACTATTGTTGACAGTTGCTCAATTTCAACGGGAAAGTACATTGATGTAGTATTATTTGCTTGTTTATTACTTTTTAGTTGAATATTTCTTTAAGGGAAAGTATTTTTAAAGAACTTTTTTTATTTATATTTTTTATTTTACACTTTTTAGTCGGTCAAATATTTATTCATTTAACCGACTAAAAATATTTAAATACTTTGACAACTTGGGAATGATTTGTTTGGGCTACTCATGGCCCACGATTTGGAATTCCACATGTGGCTGATGTTTTTTGTATAATCGGCTCCACATGACCCAGGGTACTGCTCGGACTACGCTTCAAGACCTTTTATTTGATGCCCCACCTGATTTTTTTATGATGGGCCCCCACTTGACACAGGTTTTGGGCCCTAACATGAACTATGAAGCTCCACGGACTGCGCAACGAGATGTATTTTTCAATACCTTTTATTTGATACCTCTCATGTCTTTTTGCATTATGGGCCCCACAAGACCCAGAGTACCTCTCGGAACAGATTTTGGGCCCACTTGACCCACGCACTACGAAACGAGATGTACTCTGCACGACCTTTCATTTGATACCCTACACGATATTTTTATGATTTAAGGCCTTGTTGAGGCCCTAATGACCCCCTTTTGGAACCTCGTGACCCCCTTTTGGAACCTCGTGTAACCCAGTGTGCCACATGACCCCCTTTTGGAACCTCGTGTAACCCAGTGTGCCTTTACGGACTACGCTCATTTAAATATACTCTTCAAGACCTTTCATTTAATACCCCACATGATTTTTGTATAATGAGCCCACATGACCCACATTTGGGCCCCCGTATAATCGAATGTGCCCCACGGACTACCCTCATCGAGATGTACTCTTCAAGACCTTTCATTTGATTCCGCACATGATTTTTTGTATGATGGGGCCCCACATTGCCCCCGTTTTGGGCCCGAGATGACTCACGACGCCCTCCGGGTTACTACCCATTGAGATGTACTGTTGAAGACCTTTCATTTGATACCCCACATGGTTTTTGTAAGATGGGGCCCAACATTGCCCCCGTTTTAGCCCTACATGACACACGGCGCCCCAAGAAATACACCACATTGAGATGTACACTGAAATGTACACATACAAACTTTTTTTGTAATATGGGGTCCAACATGGCACCCGGCATGACCCTCGTCGGCCCCCGACTACCCCCATTGAGATGTACTCTTCAAGACCTTTCATTTGATACCCCACATGATTTTTTTTATTATGGAGCCCAACATTGCCCCCGTTTTGGGACCGACATGACCCACGGCGCCCCCGGACTACCCTCCAATGTGATGTACTCGTCAAGACCTTTCATTTGATACCCCACATGATTTTTTGTATTATGGAGCCCAACATTGCCCCCGTTTTGGACCCGACACGACCCACGGCGCCCCCCGGACTACCGCTCAATGAGATGTACTCGTCAAGACCTTTCATTTGATACCCCACATGATTTTTTGTATTATGGGGCCCCACATTGCCCCGTTTTGGGCCCGTCATGACCCACGGCGCTCCCCGGACCACCGTCCAATGAGATGTACTCGTCAAGACCTTTCATTTAATATCCCACATGGTTTTTTTGGTACATTGAAAAATTAAACGGCCCTCCGCGCCCCCGTCCACGTAATCAAAAAGGCCCCAATATGGTACCAAGCCATTGTTGACACGAGCTCAACTTCCAAATTTGAGCTCAATCGGTCAAGCCGTTTAAGAGTTATGGCCAGGTGAGAAGATCCATACCGACATACCGACATATATACTGGAAGTGTGAATTCATAAAACGGAAACTAAAATGAAATTTACTATTACCTTGTTTCCATGACGAGTTCAACTCGAGTTAGCGTGCATGGAAACAGGGGTTGAGTTGAGTTGAGTTGGAATGGAACGAATAATTGATGGTTCCATTTCAACCCCATTTGAACTCAACCCAACTCAACTCTGTACATGGAAACTAGGTATATGATATATTCTAAAATATAATTTAAGTAGATTTGTATAGCTTTAAAAAATTATTACTATACATATATTGCTTTAAATAATTTTTGTATTCTCTTTTTATATTATACAACAGTATACAACAGAAATTTTAATTTACAGAATAAGTTTTTGGGATTCACCAAAACTAGATTGATAAAAGAATTATTTATATATGGACTTAAATTAGGGGGTTTTATAATAATACTAATTTGGGGGTGTAAAATCTAATTTAGGAAACACAAAGAATACATCATGCATGTTAGGGGAGTGTACAAAAACATATAAAAATTTAGAAAAATTTAGTCTTCAAAATTAAGCATACAAATTTTATTATTTCTAAGGAAGAATACTTTACCTCTAACATGTGTGAAATAATTACCCGATATTCTCAATTACTCTGAATCTGAATATAAATTACATCTTTCTTGTTATCAGCTGAGCTATTGCAAAATATTGAAAGTTCTCACATGATCTCACAATCTCGTATCAGTTAAGTAATGATAAATACGGTTCTTTCTATTTTTTACTGGGGAGTCCCATCGAAAAAGCTTCAGTTTTCGTATTCTTAATGTGAAGTCCCCTCGATGCATACATTTAACAAATTGTTTTTAATTTTCTAGCTAGACTATAAAAGCTGCTGGGAAAATAACCGAAATCATCAGTTATAATTTAGACTCTTACAAATCAACTAATTTTCACAACTTTTAAAACTTATTATAAATTATTTTAAAATGCGTTCAATAATTGCAATTTTTATTTTGGCTTGTGTTTGCGCCGTTGCTTTGGGTCGTCCGAGTGACGAAACTCCAGCCGCTAATGAAAATCATGAATATATTGGTCCTCAAAAGTTTTTAGCAGATGGAGTCAACGGAGTTGCTATCGATGAACATAGAATAGAAACCCCACGTGGAATCCGGCACAAGCGTGATTGTTCATACAGTAATTGGACAGTAACTTGCAGATTTTAAATTTAAATGACGATTTTTATAAAATTACTCACATATTTATTTATATTTTTGACTTGTTTTTAAATATTTCTATTTAAAATTTCTCAAAAATTGTTTTTCTTTACTTAGTATAGATTTTTTGTTATTAAACTAAAATAAATATATATATACAAATAAAATTATTTGAATTAGGTTTAATAATTAAAAGAACATTATTTCAAAGATATGTATAATCAATTTACCTAAAAGTGAATAATTAATTATTATCAACATGTTGCGATTGCGATAACAGTTGTGTAGAAAAGTAGCATTATACTTATGTAAATACGAAACTGGAAGCATTTACTCGCTATAACGAATTTATTTTATTAATCGTTTAATTAAAGTCAAAGTTCATTATTAGTAGTTTCAGTTAGTTATTAAGAAAAATAATCAATAGTTGATTTAAGAAAATTAACCTTTAACAATAATAAATTCTAAATTATTCTAAATTTTACCTTCAAATCTCTTAATACTTATCTACGTTCTTACATTTCTGTCTTAATTATCTTCTTCCAACAATGTTTAATTATAAGTATTTCCCAAAATTCTGAAATATTTTGAAGACTTTTCAAGTTCAAATCAATAAATGATATTAATTGTTAAGTTTTTCGTTGTAATTTTCTTTACAAAAGAATCTATTTATATATGCTTCATTAAAAATTTAATTTGATAAGCTGATAAAATTAAAATATTTAAATTGATAAAGATAAATAAACAAAGTATGTGTAGAAACTCGGTTAAAAAATTCAAGAATTATTTAACAAAATATGCACAAAAACATTTCTTATCTATATACTAAAATTTATTAATCAATTTTGCTATCAGTTGGCTTTTTCCATCAAAAGCCAATAAATTGAAAAATATTGAATTCAGTTAATTTTTAAACTTCAATCAAAGGAGGTTTTTAAAAATGTTTTGTATAATTATTATTTTTTCAATATTAATAATTTTACCATTTGGAAAATCACAAACAAATTTCAATTATTATCCAGTAGTTCGTGTTATTCCATTAACAAAAATTGATTTAAAGATTTTAAAAGATATTGAAAATGGAAGTGATAATAATTATATATTTTTAATTGATGTTAATTTCATAAATGAAAATGTTGATGTTATATAGTTACACCTCATAGTTTACAAAAATTCCAAAATATTTTAAAACATTATAATATACTGTCAAATATTATACCCAATCAATACTAGTACCATAAATTGGATATTTACTATTGTAAATACTGCCATATGTATATCGAGAGCCACGACGTACCGTGTATAGCCACGACGTACCGTATATGTACTATTGTAAATACTGCCATATGTATATCGAGAGCCACGACGTACATACGTATATCGAGAGCCACGACGTACCGCATAAACTTATGGTAATTAGAATTAATATCAAATACTTATTATATCTACAAATTTCCAAAATACAATTAGTTCGGAAGTTTTACAAAATAGTCAATTTACATATTCATATTTTTATACATTGAATAGAATTTATGAAAATTTAAATTTGCTAGAAAAACAATATCCAACAATTGTTGAACAAATTGTAATTGGTAAAACTATAAATGGAAATGATTTGCGTATAATAAAATTATCAAATCAAACTAATAAACCAGAAATTAAGAAACCCGGAATATTTCTAGAAGGTGGAACATAAGGTAGATCATGGATATCACCAGCAACTCTAATTTTTATAATGGATAAATTATTAAAATCCCAAGACGATGGTATTAAATCATTACTTAATAATTATATTGGTATTTTATGCCAATTCTAAATCCGGATGGATATTAATTTAATGAACAAGAAACAATATGGAATAAAAATCGGTCACCACAAAAAAATTATTGTAATGGTGTTGATTTGAATCGAAATTGGGATATGAATTGGCGCAATTCAACATCACAATCAACATTCAAAGCATGTTTAGAAAATCATCCTGGTTTATATCCATTTTCAGAAATTGAAACAAATAGTTTAGCAAAAGTTTTAAATGATTTTCGAAAATTAAAGAAATTACATTTGTATCTTTCATTTCAATCGGGAAACCAAAAATTTTTATATCCTTTTGGATCAACAAAAGAAAAGCCTGATAATTATGAAGATGTAGAAAAAATTGGTGAAGTGGTAGTGAAAGCTCTAGCGGTACGTCGTGGCTCTCGATATACATATGGCAGTATTTACAATAGTAAATATCCAATTTATGGTAGTAGTATTGATTGGGTAACTGGTTTCCTAAATATACCATTAAGCTTTCGATGGGAGCTACCTAATGGTGAGCCTACATGGCGTAAGACATCAGAAATTACGCCAATCGCTGAAGAAACTTTTGACTCTATTGTTGCTTTGATATTAAAAGCAAAATCAATGGAATATTTTGACTAAAACAAAATATTTTCTAAATAAGTTACTGTTCGTAAAGTTAATTTTTTGTATAAAAAGAAATACCATTAAATAAAAATATTTATATTATTGAAAAATTAAATATTTATTTTTATTAAATTAAGCATTAACTTATGGTAATTAGAATAAAATGTATAGTAAGGATTACTTAAAATCTACATGTCACTGTCCAATTACTGTATGAACAATCACGCTTGTGCCGGATTCCACGTGGAGTTTCGATTCTATGTTCATCTATTTCGACTACATTCACTGCATCTGCTAAAAACAATTGAGGCTCAAGAAATTCGTGATTTTCATTAGCGGCTGGTATTTCATCACTGGGACGAGCCAAAGCAGCAGCGCAAACAGCAGCCAACATAAAAATTGCAATTATTGAACGCATTTTAAGCACTTTGAAGCTAAATATTTAATTTTGAATTATGTTGACAAAATCTGTGAAGCTATAAATTGTTACTGATGCATTCATTAAAATTTCTCCGAGTTTTATACTAGAAAATCTTTTGGGATTCACCAAAATTTCTCAAAAAAAACTGTCAGTTTATTATAAAATAATAATTTAAGTATGTTTGTACATACTTATTCTGAGGGGATTTTTACAGGGAATATTTAGTAAAATTTATTATTCTTCAAATGAGATTATATAAACAAACATTACAGTAAAAATTCCACGTCAATTATCTCAAATTTAATTGGAAAGAAACAATAAATCTTTCTTGGAGACTGCACCAGGTGTATTTTTTTGTGGAGTTTATATCAAAGTTATTTTTGGGCTCTAAGTCATTGACCATGAATTGTTTTCATAACATTCCCAAAAGTCTACGGAGTTAAATTAAATGATTAAAAATCTATAGTTTAGTATCAATTCCAATAATTAATTTCTTAGTCCCGCAACAAATTTAATACAGTCTATTTTTATTACATTATAAAATAAAATACGTAAATTCAAGTGTTTACTTAGTATTTATTTATTATCAGTAAAATAATCGTTACACAATTTCTTAACAAGAATCATTATTAAATCATTAACATTTAATTAAAGAAAATTTTTATTACTTATAAGAAATTTTTTAAGATTTTTAACAGAAATAAAATTAAACTCAATAAATTTAATATACAAACAAGTAATTTTGGATTATCTACATTCATATAGCAATTATCTGTCGAAATAAACTTAAATTACTTCAAAAAAAGTACTTAAAAAAAACCAGAAAACTTTAATTCTCATATGAACCGACGAATGTGTCATAATATATTTTTGCGCACAAAGCAATCTCTTATCATTTAAGTAATCAACAAATGCTGTTCTTTATATTTTTAGTGTGAGGTCCCTTCAAAAAAGCTGCAGTTTTCTTATTCTTAATGTGAAGTCCCCTCGATGCATACATGTAACAAATTGTTTTTAATTTTCTAGCTATACTATAAAAGCTGCCGGAAAATAACCAAAATCATCAGTTATAATTTAGACTCTTACAAATCAACTAATTTTCACAACTTTTAAAAATTATTTTAAAATGCGTTCAATAATTGCAATTTTTATTTTGGCTTCTGTTTGCGCCGCTGCTTTGGGTCGTCCGAGTGATGAAACTCCAGCCGCTAATGAAAATCATGAATCGCTTGGTCCTCAATTGTTTTTAGCAGATGGAGTGAATGGAATTGCTATCGATGAACATAAAATTGAAACTCCACGTGGAATCCGGCACAAGCGTGATTGCTCATACAGTAACTGGACAGTAACTTGCAGATTTTAAATTTAAACGACGATTTTTATAAAATTATACACCAATTATTTATTTATTTGACTTGTTTCCTTGCTTGTAAATTTTTTTGATTTCAAATTAACGTAATAAAATTTGTTCTTATTTAATGACTTTTGTTATTGCTAGAATTTCCAGAAATAATAAAAAAGCTAAATATACTTACTATATATTCTAAATGAATATTTTTAATTTTATCAATTTTCAAAATAACATTTATTAATCAATTCATTAATTGGGTAAGTATGTTAGCAACATGACATGTTGCAACAGAAATTCTATATAAGATTTAGAATTGTATGTTGAATATTTCAATATTATGACTAAGGTAAGGTACATACTTTAACACTGATTATACAATTCAATTTATAGACGTTTTATACGTCTCAATTCTTCAGATTTATCAATTTCCAGGTTTATTAATTTTATAGTTTTATTAAGAAATGTTAAAATTTTTAATAATTTTAATAGTATAAAAAAAATATAAATAAAAAAAGTTTTTTAAAAATACTTTCCCTTAAAGAAATATTCAACTAAAAAGTAATAAACAAGCAAATAATACCACATCAATGTACTTTCCCGTTGAAATTGAGCAACTGTCAACAATAGTAAGGGAAAGTAGACCTTATCAGAATTAATGCCATTTATAAAGAGGTCTACTTTTCCCTTACTATTGTTGACAGTTGCTCAATTTCAACGGGAAAGTACATTGATGTAGTATTATTTGCTTGTTTATTACTTTTTAGTTGAATATTTCTTTAAGGGAAAGTATTTTTAAAGAACTTTTTTTATTTATATTTTTTATTTTACACTTTTTAGTCGGTCAAATATTTATTCATTTAACCGACTAAAAATATTTAAATACTTTGACAACTTGGGAATGATTTGTTTGGGCTACTCATGGCCCACGATTTGGAATTCCACATGTGGCTGATGTTTTTTGTATAATCGGCTCCACATGACCCAGGGTACTGCTCGGACTACGCTTCAAGACCTTTTATTTGATGCCCCACCTGATTTTTTTATGATGGGCCCCCACATGACACAGGTTTTGGGCCCTAACATGAACTATGAAGCTCCACGGACTGCGCAACGAGATGTATTTTTCAATACCTTTTATTTGATACCTCTCATGTCTTTTTGCATTATGGGCCCCACAAGACCCAGAGTACCTCTCGGAACAGATTTTGGGCCCACTTGACCCACGCACTACGAAACGAGATGTACTCTGCACGACCTTTCATTTGATACCCTACACGATATTTTTATGATTTAAGGCCTTGTTGAGGCCCTAATGACCCCCTTTTGGAACCTCGTGACCCCCTTTTGGAACCTCGTGTAACCCAGTGTGCCACATGACCCCCTTTTGGAACCTCGTGTAACCCAGTGTGCCTTTACGGACTACGCTCATTTAAATATACTCTTCAAGACCTTTCATTTAATACCCCACATGATTTTTGTATAATGAGCACACATGACCCACATTTGGGCCCCCGTATAATCGAATGTGCCCCACGGACTACCCTCATCGAGATGTACTCTTCAAGACCTTTCATTTGATTCCGCACATGATTTTTTGTATGATGGGGCCCCACATTGCCCCCGTTTTGGGCCCGAGATGACTCACGACGCCCTCCGGGTTACTACCCATTGAGATGTACTGTTGAAGACCTTTCATTTGATACCCCACATGGTTTTTGTAAGATGGGGCCCAACATTGTCCCCGTTTTAGCCCTACATGACACACGGCGCCCCAAGAAATACACCACATTGAGATGTACACTGAAATGTACACATACAAACTTTTTTTGTAATATGGGGTCCAACATGGCCCCCGGCATGACCCCGACTACCCCCATTGAGATGTACTCTTCAAGACCTTTCATTTGATACCCCACATGATTTTTTTTATTATGGAGCCCAACATTGCCCCCGTTTTGGGACCGACATGACCCACGGCGCCCCCGGACTACCCTCCAATGTGATGTACTCGTCAAGACCTTTCATTTGATACCCCACATGATTTTTTGTATTATGGAGCCCAACATTGCCCCCGTTTTGGGCCCGACACGACCCACGGCGCCCCCCGGACTACCGCTCAATGAGATGTACTCGTCAGGACCTTTCATTTGATACCCCACATGATTTTTTGTATTATGGGGCCCCACATTGCCCCGTTTTGGGCCCGTCATGACCCACGGCGCTCCCCGGACCACCGTCCAATGAGATGTACTCGTCAAGACCTTTCATTTAATATCCCACATGGTTTTTTTGGTACATTGAAAAATTAAACGGCCCTCCGCGCCCCCGTCCACGTAATCAAAAAGGCCCCAATATGGTACCAAGCCATTGTTGACACGAGCTCAACTTCCAAATTTGAGCTCAATCGGTCAAGCCGTTTAAGAGTTATGGCCAGGTGAGGAGATCCATACCGACATACCGACATATATGTATACTGGATGTGTGAATTCATAAAACGGAAACTAAAATGAAATTTACTATGATATATTCTAAAATATAATTTAAGTAGATTTGTATAGCTTTAAAAAATTATTACTATACATATATTGCTTTAAATAATTTTTGTATTCTCTTTTTATATTATACAACAGTATACAACAGAAATTTTAATTTACAGAATAAGTTTTTGGGATTCACCAAAACTAGATTGATAAAAGAATTATTTATATATGGACTTAAATTAGGGGGTTTTATAATAATACTAATTTGGGGGTGTAAAATCTAATTTAGGAAACACAAAGAATACATCATGCATGTTAGGAGTGTACAAAAACATATAAAAATTTAGAAAAATTTAGTCTTCAAAATTAAGCATACAAATTTTATTATTTCTAAGGAAGAATACTTTACCTCTAACATGTGTGAAATAATTACCCGATATTCTCAATTACTCTGAATCTGAATATAAATTACATCTTTCTTGTTATCAGCTGAGCTATTGCAAAATATTGAAAGTTCTCACATGATCTCACAATCTCGTATCAGTTAAGTAATAATAAATACGGTTCTTTCTATTTTTTACTGGGGAGTCCCATCGAAAAAGCTTCAGTTTTCGTATTCTTAATGTGAAGTCCCCTCGATGCATACATTTAACAAATTGTTTTTAATTTTCTAGCTAGACTATAAAAGCTGCTGGGAAAATAACCGAAATCATCAGTTATAATTTAGACTCTTACAAATCAACTAATTTTCACAACTTTTAAAACTTATTATAAATTATTTTAAAATGCGTTCAATAATTGCAATTTTTATTTTGGCTTGTGTTTGCGCCGTTGCTTTGGGTCGTCCGAGTGACGAAACTCCAGCCGCTAATGAAAATCATGAATATATTGGTCCTCAAAAGTTTTTAGCAGATGGAGTCAACGGAGTTGCTATCGATGAACATAGAATAGAAACCCCACGTGGAATCCGGCACAAGCGTGATTGTTCATACAGTAATTGGACAGTAACTTGCAGATTTTAAATTTAAATGACGATTTTTATAAAATTACTCACATATTTATTTATATTTTT
Source organism: Empis stercorea (assembly GCA_949752835.1). Taxonomy (NCBI): domain Eukaryota; kingdom Metazoa; phylum Arthropoda; class Insecta; order Diptera; family Empididae; genus Empis; species Empis stercorea. The sequence continues at coordinate 21,423,601 of OX457089.1, read as the reverse complement.
GACTTGTTTTTAAATATTTCTATTTAAAATTTCTCAAAAATTGTTTTTCTTTATTTAGTATAGATTTTTTGTTATTAAACTAAAATAAATATATATATACAAATAAAATTATTTTAATTAGGTTTAATAATTAAAAGAACATTATTTCAAAGATATGTATATGCAATTTACCTAAAAGTGAATAATTAATTATTATCAACATGTTGCGATTGCGATAACAGTTGTGTAGAAAAGTAGCATTATACTTATGTAAATACGAAACTGGAAGTTTAGAATGCGCATTTACTCGCTATAACGAATTTATTTTATTAATCGTTTAATTAAAGTCAAAGTTCATTATTAGTAGTTTCAGTTAGTTATTAAGAAAAATAATCAATAGTTGATTTAAGAAAATTAACCTTTAACAATAATAAATTCTAAATTATTCTAAATTTTACCTTCAAATCTCTTAATACTTATCTACGTTCTTACATTTCTGTCTTAATTATCTTCTTCCAACAATGTTTAATTATAAGTATTTCCCAAAATTCTGAAATATTTTGAAGACTTTTCAAGTTCAAATCAATAAATGATATTAATTGTTAAGTTTTTCGTTGTAATTTTCTTTACAAAAGAATCTATTTATATATGCTTCATTAAAAATTTAATTTGATAAGCTGATAAAATTAAAATATTTAAATTGATAAAGATAAATAAACAAAGTATGTGTAGAAACTCGGTTAAAAAATTCAAGAATTATTTAACAAAATATGCACAAAAACATTTCTTATCTATATACTAAAATTTATTAATCAATTTTGCTATCAGTTGGCTTTTTCCATCAAAAGCCAATAAATTGAAAAATATTGAATTCAGTTAATTTTTAAACTTCAATCAAAGGAGGTTTTTAAAAATGTTTTGTATAATTATTATTTTTTCAATATTAATAATTTTACCATTTGGAAAATCACAAACAAATTTCAATTATTATCCAGTAGTTCGTGTTATTCCATTAACAAAAATTGATTTAAAGATTTTAAAAGATATTGAAAATGGAAGTGATAATAATTATATATTTTTAATTGATGTTAATTTCATAAATGAAAATGTTGATGTTATATAGTTGCACCTCATAGTTTACAAAAATTCCAAAATATTTTAAAACATTATAATATACTGTCAAATATTATACCCAATCAATACTAGTACCATAAATTGGATATTTACTATTGTAAATACTGCCATATGTATATCGAGAGCCACGACGTACCGTGTATAGCCACGACGTACCGTATATGTACTATTGTAAATACTGCCATATGTATATCGAGAGCCACGACGTACATACGTATATCGAGAGCCACGACGTACCGCATAAACTTATGGTAATTAGAATTAATATCAAATACTTATTATATCTACAAATTTCCAAAATACAATTAGTTCGGAAGTTTTACAAAATAGTCAATTTACATATTCATATTTTTATACATTGAATAGAATTTATGAAAATTTAAATTTGCTAGAAAAACAATATCCAACAATTGTTGAACAAATTGTAATTGGTAAAACTATAAATGGAAATGATTTGCGTATAATAAAATTATCAAATCAAACTAATAAACCAGAAATTAAGAAACCCGGAATATTTCTAGAAGGTGGAACATAAGGTAGATCATGGATATCACCAGCAACTCTAATTTTTATAATGGATAAATTATTAAAATCCCAAGACGATGGTATTAAATCATTACTTAATAATTATATTGGTATTTTATGCCAATTCTAAATCCGGATGGATATTAATTTAATGAACAAGAAACAATATGGAATAAAAATCGGTCACCACAAAAAAATTATTGTAATGGTGTTGATTTGAATCGAAATTGGGATATGAATTGGCGCAATTCAACATCACAATCAACATTCAAAGCATGTTTAGAAAATCATCCTGGTTTATATCCATTTTCAGAAATTGAAACAAATAGTTTAGCAAAAGTTTTAAATGATTTTCGAAAATTAAAGAAATTACATTTGTATCTTTCATTTCAATCGGGAAACCAAAAATGTTTATATCCTTTTGGATCAACAAAAGAAAAGCCTGATAATTATGAAGATTTAGAAAAAATTGCTGAAGTGGTAGTGAAAGCTCTAGCGGTACGTCGTGGCTCTCGATATACATATGGCAGTATTTAAAATAGTAAATATCCAATTTATGGTACTAGTATTGATTGGGTAACTGGTTTCCTAAATATACCATTAAGCTTTCGATGGGAGCTACCTAATGGTGAGCCTACATGGCGTAAGACATCAGAAATTACGCCAATCGCTGAAGAAACTTTTGACTCTATTGTTGCTTTGATATTAAAAGCAAAATCAATGGAATATTTTGACTAAAACAAAATATTTTCTAAATAAGTTACTGTTCGTAAAGTTAATTTTTTGTATAAAAAGAAATACCATTAAATAAAAATATTTATATTATTGAAAAATTAAATATTTATTTTTATTAAATTAAGCATAAACTTATGGTAATTAGAATAAAATGTATAGTAAGGATTACTTAAAATCTACATGTCACTGTCCAATTACTGTATGAACAATCACGCTTGTGCCGGATTCCACGTGGAGTTTCGATTCTATGTTCATCTATTTCGACTACATTCACTGCATCTGCTAAAAACAATTGAGGCTCAAGAATTTCGTGATTTTCATTAGCGGCTGGTATTTCATCACTGGGACGAGCCAAAGCAGCAGCGCAAACAGCAGCCAACATAAAAATTGCAATTATTGAACGCATTTTAAGCACTTTGAAGCTAAATATTTAATTTTGAATTATGTTGACAAAATCTGTGAAGCTACAAATTGTTACTGATGCATTCATTAAATTTTCTCCGAGTTTTATACTAAAAAATCTTTTGGGATTCACCAAAATTTCTCAAAAAAAACTGTCAGTTTATTATAAAATAATAATTTAAGTATGTTTGTACATACTTATTCTGAGGGGATTTTTACAGGGAATATTTAGTAAAATTTATTATTCTTCAAATGAGATTATATAAACAAACATTACAGTAAAAATTCCACGTTAATTATCTCAAATTTAATTGGAAAGAAACAATAAATCTTTCTTGGAGACTGCACCAGGTGTATTTTTTTGTGGAGTTTATATCAAAGTTATTTTTGGGCTCTAAGTCATTGACCATGAATTGTTTTCATAACATTCCCAAAAGTCTACGGAGTTAAATTAAATGATTAAGAATCCATAGTTTAGTATCAATTCCAATAATTAATTTCCTAGTCCCGCAACAAATTTAATACAGTCTATTTTTATTACATTATAAAATAAAATACGTAAATTCAAGTGTTTACTTAGTATTTATTTATTATCAGTAAAATAATCGTTACACAATTTCTTAACAGGAATCATTATTAAATCATTAACATTTAATTAAAGAAAATTTTTATTACTTATAAGAAATTTTTTAAGATTTTTAACAGAAATAAAATTAAACTCAATAAATTTAATATACAAACAAGTAATTTTGGATTATCTACATTCATATAGCAATTATCTGTCGAAATAAACTTAAATTACTTCAAAAAAAGTACTTAAAAAAAACCAGAAAACTTTAATTCTCATATGAACCGACGAATGTGTCATAATATATTTTTGCGCACAAAGCAATCTCTTATCATTTAAGTAATCAACAAATGCTGTTCTTTATATTTTTAGTGTGAGGTCCCTTCAAAAAAGCTGCAGTTTTCTTATTCTTAATGTGAAGTCCCCTCGATGCATACATGTAACAAATTGTTTTTAATTTTCTAGCTAGACTATAAAAGCTGCCGGAAAATAACCAAAATCATCAGTTATAATTTAGACTCTTACAAATCAACTAATTTTCACAACTTTTAAAAATTATTTTAAAATGCGTTCAATAATTGCAATTTTTATTTTGGCTTCTGTTTGCGCCGCTGCTTTGGGTCGTCCGAGTGATGAAACTCCAGCCGCTAATGAAAATCATGAATCGCTTGGTCCTCAATTGTTTTTAGCAGATGGAGTGAATGGAATTGCTATCGATGAACATAAAATTGAAACTCCACGTGGAATCCGGCACAAGCGTGATTGCTCATACAGTAACTGGACAGTAACTTGCAGATTTTAAATTTAAACGACGATTTTTATAAAATTATACACCAATTATTTATTTATTTGACTTGTTTCCTTGCTTGTAAATATTTTTGATTTCAAATTAACGTAATAAAATTTGTTCTTATTTAATGACTTTTGTTATTGCTAGAATTTCCAGAAATAATAAAAAAGCTAAATATACTTACTATATATTCTAAATGAATATTTTTAATTTTATCAATTTTCAAAATAACATTTATAAATCAATTCATTAATTGGGTAAGTATGTTAGCAACATGACATGTTGCAACAGCAATTCTATATAAGATTTAGAATTGTATGTTGAATATTTCAATATTATGACTAAGGTAAGGTACATACTTTAACACTGATTATACAATTCAATTTATAGACGTTTTATACGTCTCAATTCTTCAGATTTATCAATTTCCAGGTTTATTAATTTTATAGTTTTATTATGGAAATGTTAAAAATTTTAATAATTTTAATAGTATAAAAAAAATATAAATAAAAAAAGTTTTTTAAAAATACTTTCCCTTAAAGAAATATTCAACTAAAAAGTAATAAACAAGCAAATAATACCACATCAATGTACTTTCCCGTTGAAATTGAGCAACTGTCAACAATAGTAAGGGAAAGTAGACCTTATCAGAATTAATGCCATTTATAAAGAGGTCTACCTTTCCCTTACTATTGTTGACAGTTGCTCAATTTCAACGGGAAAGTACATTGATGTAGTATTATTTGCTTGTTTATTACTTTTTAGTTGAATATTTCTTTAAGGGAAAGTATTTTTAAAGAACTTTTTTTATTTATATTTTTTATTTTATACTTTTTAGTCGGTCAAATATTTATTCATTTACCGACTAAAAATATTTAAATACTTTGACAACTTGGGAATGATTTGTTTGGGCTACTCATGGCCCACGATTTGGAATTCCACATGTGGCTGATGTTTTTTGTATAATCGGCTCCACATGACCCAGGGTACTGCTCGGACTACGCTTCAAGACCTTTTATTTGATGCCCCACCTAATTTTTTTATGATGGGCCCCCACATGACACAGGTTTTGGGCCCTAACATGAACTATGAAGCTCCACGGACTGCGCAACAAGATGTATTTTTCAATACCTTTTATTTGATACCTCTCATGTCTTTTTGCATTATGGGCCCCACAAGACCCAGAGTACCTCTCGGAACAGATTTTGGGCCCACTTGACCCACGCACTACGAAACGAGCTGTACTCTGCACGACCTTTCATTTGATACCCTACACGATATTTTTATGATTTAAGGCCTTGTTGACCCACATGACCCCCTTTTGGAACCTCGTGTAACCCAGTGTGCCTTTACGGACTACGCTCATTTAAATATACTCTTCAAGACCTTTCATTTAATACCCCACATGATTTTTGTATAATGAGCACACATGACCCACATTTGGGCCCCCGTATAATCGAATGTGCCCCACGGACTACCCTCATCGAGATGTACTCTTCAAGACCTTTCATTTGATTCCGCACATGATTTTTTGTATGATGGGGCCCCACATTGCCCCCGTTTTGGGCCCGAGATGACTCACGACGCCCTCCGGGTTACCCATTGAGATGTACTGTTGAAGACCTTTCATTTGATACCCCGCATGGTTTTTGTAAGATGGGGCCCAACATTGCCCCCGTTTTAGCCCTACATGACACACGGCGCCCCAAGAAATACACCACATTGAGATGTACACTGAAATGTACACATACAAACTTTTTTTGTAATATGGGGTCCAACATGGCCCCCGGCATGACCCTCGTCGGCCCCCGACTACCCCATTGAGATGTACTCTTCAAGACCTTTCATTTGATACCCCACATGATTTTTTTTATTATGGAGCCCAACATTGCCCCCGTTTTGGCCCCGACATGAAATCTATGGCCTTATTTATGATCGCACAAATCCAATTCTCCATTACTTCTACAGCAGTTGGACATATTAAATGTGAAATATGTAATTAAATGTGTATAATTTAAGAAAAAACATTCTGATAAAAGCACATTTTCATTTAAAGATGTTAAATTCTTTATTACAAAATATTGACAAATTTATAATGATTTAAATTTTACCAAAATATCCCATTGAATGTGCTTTTGAAATCAATGCTTGAATAGAATCAAAAACTTCTTCACCTACTGGTTTAATTGCTGTTACACTTCGGCCTACAGGTTCACCATAAGGTAATTCCCATCGAAAGCTTAATGGAACACATAGTACACCATTTACCCAATCAATACTAGTACCATACATTGGATATTTAGTATTATAAATACTACCAAATTTATAAATATTACCATTTCGTTCAACTAATGCTTTCACTACAACTTCAGCAATTTTTTCTAAATCTTTAACATTATCTGGGTTTTGTTTTACTGATCCATATGGATACAAAAATTTCTTCTCATTTGATGATTGAAATGATAAATATAAATGTATACTACCATTTTCTTTTAAATTAATTAAATAATTTGATAAAAATTTTGTTTCATTTTCAGAAAATGGACTTGAACCTGGATAATTTTCTAAACATGGTTTAAGTGTTGTTCGTGATGTTGAATTACGCCAATTCATATCCCAATTTCGATTCAAATCAACACCATTACAATAATTTTTTTGTGGTGAACGATTTTTATTCCATATTTTTTCTTGTTCATTAAATTGATATCCATCCGGATTTAGAATTGGCATAAAATACCAATTATAATTATTAAGTAATGATTTAATACCATTGTCTTGAGATTTTAATAATGTATCCATTATAAAAATTAGAGTTGCTGGTGATATCCATGATCTACCTTGTATTCCACCTTCTAGAAATATTCCGGGTTTCTTAATTTCTGGTTTATTAGTTTGATTTGATAATTTTATTATACGCAAATCATTTCCATTTATAGTTCTACCAATTGAAATTTGTTCAACAATTGTTGGATATTGATTTTCTAGCAAATTGAATTTGGCATAAATTACATTCAATCCATAATAATATGTAAAATCAAATTGTTTATTAGTTACTAAATTTTCATTTTGCATTTGATATTCAAAATTACTGTTCCCATTTTTTATACGTATTTTCAAATTTTTCATAATATTAACAAATTTATTAACACGATGAAGTGCAATGACAACTACAATCTCTTCATTAATGTAATTAACACCATTTAAAAAAATATAATTATCACTTGAACTTTCAATGTCTTGCAAATTTTTTAAATCAAGTTTTGTTTGTGGTACAACAGTACATGAATAATAAGAAGTAAATAAATTACTTTGTGATTCACCAAATGGTAAAACGATTAAAAAATTGATCAATATTATACAAAAACTTGTTGTAGACAATAACATTTTTAAAGAATTTTACTCGTATTTTATTGCGGGTTCAGGTTAAATAATTAAAATGATTTGAGAACTTAAAAAATTTGTGGCTTTTATTTATATGAAAATTTTTCTTGATAAAATTTAAAAAAATTATTTTATTTGAGTTTTGATTAGATAATGAAAATACTATATTGTAGATAGAAATCATTACATTATTATTTTGAACTACTTAAACATGGCTTTTTACTTTAAATAATTAGTTAAAAGTAGCTTATATAATTAATTGATAAAATTTTGCAGCAAATAAAATTTAATTTTAGACAGATATTTGATTTGTACTTTTATGGTACAATCTCAAAAATTTTATAATTTTCATCGTCTATTCGAAGAATATGCAATATAGAAAATTTAAAATTTAATCGATCGATGGATTTCCAAGATTTGTATTTAATTTAAGTTTTTTTTTTCGTTGCTAAAGTTTCATTAATTATAAGAACTTTCCATTTACATAAAAACATTATCATTTTATTTGCTCTGAAATTTTTTGTCACTGCTGCATTTTTTCATAACTAAATCTATTCATATATCTGACCTACACACCAAAAATTATATAAATAGAATTGGTTTTTTTGTTGTTTTTCTTAAAATTGAAACTTTAATCCCGATCTGAATGAAAAAAAGACACTAATGTTACTTGTAATGTCATATGACTTGACTGAAAATGAGACAGGCAAGATATAAGCATGCTAATCGATTGTTTGTATTTCAATGCGGATCAAAATTCAGCCATCCATGGTGATTATTATCGTTATAAGAAAAACACCCTTAACAAAATATTTCAACTTTATTAACAATATTCAAAGAATTTGAAATGTACAAAATTTATCCCTTATCGTTATCCAAATTATGTGCACCAATATTAAATTCTAAATATATTCACAAAATGTTAAACTATTTGAAATAGATATTTATAACCAAAACTTTATTGACTTTATATTTTTAATAGCCTCTGTTGTCTCAATCCCTCAATAAACCAATTTATTTAATATACTCATTTATTATCCTATATCTGACAGTTTTATAGCTTAAGCAAGGGCTAAACATGAAAAACTTTTGCTTGATTAGTCAGCTTAAGGAAATGTACGATTGCATGTAAAATGTATGGTGTGACTACACTACACATACACAGACTTATTGCTCAGTTTCGTAAAATTTCGTTAACTTACGTTGGCTTAAGCAAATGCGATTTCATTCGCACATTCCGTGTCGAATTTGACAGTTACAAATTAAAAACAAATTAGTCTTCAAAAACTGACATAAAAGCAAAAGCCCACTTAAGTTGTGACGATTTTGACAAGACTTTAGCTGGCTTTTCGTTGACTTTTCAAATTACTTAATCCCGCAAAAGTCTTCTATGGTTAGCTAGCCCTTTAATATTGAACTATAATAGCAGTTTTTAAATTGACAATAAAATGAAGGTTTTGTTTATTATTATTAATTTTCTTGATTCAATTTATTTATTTTATAAATTAATGTTATTAAAATTAGTTAAAATTAAAAACTATATGATAAAAATTTACTATCTGAATTTAAAATCTACATGTCACTGTCCAATTGGACTGTATGAACAGTTTCAATTCTGTGTTCTTCAAAAGGTACATATGTTATTAATTTCATCAGCCAAAACCTGTTGTGTACTATATATTATACTCATTTATAATATATACTCGTTTATACTATACTCATCACGGGCGGTTGATTCAATGTTATCATTAGCAGCGCCACAAACAGAGGCCAACAACAAAATAGCAATTATTAAACGCATTTTAAAAATATTATAAAAAAAATTTGTAATATTTATTCTAAAATTTAAGTAGATTTGTATAGCTTTAAAAAATTATTAATATACATATATTGCTTTAAATAATTTTTGTATTCTCTTTTTATATTATACAACAGTATACAACAGAAATTTTAATTTGCAGAATAATATTTTGGGATTCACCAAAACTAGATTAATAAAAGATTATTTATATATGGACTTAAACGAGGGGGTTTTGTACGAAAATATTTATATTACACTATAATTTAAAGCAATCATATTAGTACATTTACACCGATAAATTAGAACAATCATTAAAATTTAATAAACGTAAACGATAACAATTGTGATAACAATTTTTTAAAGATTTTAACCGAAACAAGAATTAAACTCAATAATTTTACATATAAATTAGCAAAATAAGCTTTTGTTCTAATATTATTTAATATAAAACATCATAATATCAGTAATAATACTAATTGGGGTGTAAAATCTAATTTAGGAAACACAAAAAATACATCATTCATATTAAGAGTCTAGAAAAATCATATAAAAATTTAGTCTTCAAACTTAAGCACACAAATTTAATTATTTCTAAGGAAGAATAGTTTACCTCTAACATGTGTGAAATAATTACCCGATATTCTCAATTACTCTGAATCTGAATATAAATTACATCTTTCTTGTTATCAGCTGAGCTATTGCAAAATATGGAAAGTTCTCACATGATCTCACAATCTGGTATCAGTTAAGTAATGATAAATACGGTTCTTTCTATTTTTTACTGGGGAGTCCCATCGAAAAAGCTTCAGTTTTCATATTCTTAATGTGAAGTCTCCTCGATGCATACATTTAACAAATTGTTTTTAATTTTCTAGCTAGACTATAAAAGCTGCTGGGAAAATAACCGAAATCATCAGTTATAATTTAGACTCTTACAAATCAACTAATTTTCACAACTTTTAAAACTTATTATAAATTATTTTAAAATGCGTTCAGTAATTGCAATTTTTATTTTGGCTTGTGTTTGCGCCACTGCTTTGGGTCGTCCCAGTGACGAAACTCCAGCCGCTAATGAAAATCATGAATATATTGGTCCTCAAGAGTTTTTAGCAGATGGAGTCAACGGAGTTGCTATCGATGAACATAGAATAGAAACCCCACGTGGAATCCGGCATAAGCGTGATTGTTCATACAGTAATTGGACAGTAACTTGCAGATTTTAAATTTAAATGACGATTTTTATAAAATTGCTCACATATTTATTTATATTTTTGACTTGTTTGTAAATATTTCTATTTAAAATTTCTCAATAATTGTTTTTCTTTAATTTAGTATAGATTTTTTGTTATTAAAACTAAAATATATATATACACGAGTATATACACAATAAAAATTAGATTTGTTAATTAAAAGAACATTATTTCAAAGATATGTATTTATGCAATTTACTTAAAAGTTAATAATTAATTATTATCAACATGTTGCGATTGCGATAACAATTGTGTAGAAAAAGAAAAGTATAGCATTATATACTTATGTAAATACGAAACTGGAAGCTCAGAATGCGCATTTACTCGCTATTACGAATTTATTTTATTAATCGTTAAAGTCAAAGTTCATTATTAGTAGTTTCAGTTAGTTATTAAGAAAAATAATCTATAGTTGATTTAAGAAAATTAACCTTTAACAATAATAAATTCTAAATTTTACCTTAAATCTCTTAATTCTTATCTACATTCTTACATTTCTGGTCTTAATTATCTTTATCCAACAATGTTTAATTATAAGTATTTCCCAAAATTCTGAAATAATTTGCTTTGCAAAAAAATCTATTTATATGCTGTATTAAAAATTTAATGTAAACACTAAACACATTGATAAGCTGATAAAATTAAAATATTTAAATAGATAAAGATAAATAAACAAAGTATGTGTAGAAACTCGGTTAAAAAATTCAAGAATTATTTAACAAAATATGCACAAAAACATTTCTTATCTATACTAAAATTTATTAAATCAATTTTGCTATCAGTTGGCTTTTTCCATCAAAAGCCAATAAATTGAAAAATATTGAATTCAGTTAATTTTTAAACTTCAATAAAAAGAGGTTTTTAAAAATGTTATCTACAACAATTTGCCTAAATTTTTGTATAATTATTATTTTTTCAATATTAATAATTTTACCATTTGGAAAATCACAAACAAATTTCAATTATTATCCAGTAGTTCGTGTTATTCCATTAACAAAAATTGATTTAAAGATTTTAAAAGATATTGAAAATGGAAGTGATAATAATTATATATTTTTAAATGATGTTAATTTCATAAATGAAAATGTGGATGTTATAGTTGCACCTCATAGTTTACAAAAATTCCAAAATATTTTAAAACATTATAATATACTGTCAAATATTATATCTACAAATTTCCAAAATACAGTTAGTTCGGAAGTTTCACAAAATAGTCAATTTACATATTCATATTTTTATACATTGAATAGAATTTATGAAAATTTAAATTTGCTAGAAAAACAATATCCAACAATTGTTGAACAAATTGTAATTGGTAAAACTATAAATGGAAATGATTTGCGTATAATAAAATTATCAAATCAAACTAATAATCCAGAAATTAAGAAACCCGGAATATTTCTAGAAGGTGGAACACAAGGTAGATCATGGATATCACCAGCAACTCTAATTTTTATAATGGATAAATTATTAAAATCTCAAGACGATGGTATTAAATAATTACTTAATAATTATAATTGGTGTTTTATGCCAATTCTAAATCCGGATGGATATCAATTTAATGAACAAGAAACAATATGGAATAAAAATCGGTCACCACAAAAAAATTATTGTAATGGTGTTGATTTGAATCGAAATTGGGATATGAATTGGCGCAATTCAACATCACAATCAACATTCAAAGCATGTTTAGAAAATCATCCTGGTTTATATCCATTTTCAGAAATTGAAACAAATAGTTTAGCAAAAGTTTTAAATGATTTTCGAAAATTAAAGAAATTACATTTGTATCTTTCATTTCAATCGGGAAACCAAAAATTTATATCCTTTTGGATCAACAAAAGAAAAGCCTGATAATTATGAAGATTTAGAAAAAATTGCTGAAGTGGTAGTGAAAGCTCTAGCGGTACGTCGTGGCTCTCGATATACATATGGCAGTATTTACAATAGTAAATATCCAATTTATGGTACTAGTATTGATTGGGTAACTGGTTTCCTAAATATACCATTAAGCTTTCGATGGGAGTTACCTAATGGTGAACCTACACGGCGTAAGACATCAGAAATTACGCCAATCGCTGAAGAAACATTTGACTCTATTGTTGCTTTGATATTAAAAGCAGAATTAATGGAATATTTTGGCTAAATCAAAATTATTTTCTAAATAAGTTACTGTTCGTAAAGTTTATTTTTGGTATAAAAATAAAAACCATTAAATAAAAATATTTATATTATTGAAAAATTAAATATTTATTTTTATTAAATTAAGCATAAACTTATGGTAATTAGAATAAAATGTATAGTAAGGATTACTTAAAATCTACATGTCACTGTCCAATTACTGTATGAACAATCACGCTTGTGCCGGATTCCAGGGAATATTTCCAGGGGATTTTTATAGGGAATATTTAGTAAATTATATTATTCTTCAAATGAGATTATATAAACAAACATCACAGTAAAAATTCCACGTTAATTATCTTAAATTTAATTGGAAAGAAACAATAAATCTTTCTTGGAGACTGCACCAGGTGTATTTTTTTGTGGAGTTTATATCAAAGTTATTTTTGGGCTCTAAGTCATCGACCATGAATTGTTTTCATAACATTCCCAAAAGTCTACGGAGTTAAATTAAATGATTAAAAATCTATAGTTTAGTATCAATTCCAATAATTAATTTCCTAATCCCGCAACAAATTTAATACAGTTTATTTTTATTAGATTAAAATAAAATACTTAAATTCAAGTGTTTACTTAGTATTTATTTATTATCAGTAAAATAATCGTTACACAATTTCTTAACAAGAATCATTCATTATTAAATCATTAACATTTAATTAAAGAAAATTTTTATTACTTATAAGAAATGTTTTAAGATTTTTAACAAAAAAAAAATTAACTCAATAAATTTAATATACAAACAAGTAATTTTGGATTATCTACATACATATAGCAATTATTTAATTCTCATATGAACCGACGAATGTGTCATAATATATTTTTGCGCACAAAGCAATCTCTTCATCAGTTATAATTTAGACTCTTACCAATCAACTAATTTTCACAACTTTTAAAACTTATTATAAATTATTTTAAAATGCGTTCAATAATTGCAATTTTTATTTTGGCTTGTGTTTGCGCCGCTGCTTTGGGTCGTCCGAGTGACGAAACTCCAGCCGCTAATGAAAATCATGAATATATTGGTCCTCAAGAGTTTTTAGAAGATGGAGTCAACGGAGTTGCCATCGATGAACATAAAATCGAAACCCCACGTGGAATCCGGCACAAGCGTGATTGCTCATATAGTAATTGGACAGTAACTTGCAGATTTTAAATTTAAACGACGATTTTTATAAAATTATTCACAAATTATTTATTTATGTGACTTGTTTGTAAATGTTTTTTGTTTCAAATTAATCACTCTTATTATTGCAAGAATTTACTAAATATACTTACTATACATTGTAAATGAATATTTTTAACTTTATTCTCAATAAATTTATCAATGCGATATTTCAAATAGTACTATTAAAGCATAATCCTAATGTTATGCAATTTCCTTAATTAACACAATAAATCAGTTAGGTACATATTTGAGGAACATGTTGCAACAACAATGTTGTATTAAAGTAGAATTGTATCAGGAATATATCAATCTTAAGGACTTATTTATTAAATTCCAGATTTATTAAGATTATAGTTCTATGTTTTTTCACTTTTCTTTCCATATTTTACACAATTGATTTAATTAATTTCATCGGACCATTGATTGCTTTATGCATGTTTATACACTAGGTAAAAATGGTTTAGTAAATAGTTTCGGGCGAGGGTAATAAAAGATCTAAAAATTTAGAAATTTTTGGTTGAATGCGCTTTTCCGGTCCGAATTTAATTTTTTTTAAATTCCTACCTGTCGTCAAATTTATTATTATTTTTCCATCAAAAGAGCAACATCATTAATAAATAAACAAAATATTAGTACTAATATTATATATATGTATATATTTATCTTTCTATACATTCGGTAAATAGGATTCGTATTTGATTTGCTAGAAATATTATTTATTTATTTTTCTTTATTTAAAGTAAAATAAAAATTATATTCAATAAAAATCAATGAATATTTTAAAAAATATATTTGCTATTTGTTAATGTTAAATTCTTTATTGCCTTAATATATATTTTACAAAATTCTTACGACTAAAGTATTTAAGAGTTATAGGATTTCCTTTTCAACTATGATTTATTTCAGTTACATTTTATAGATAATTATAATTATAATATGAATTTATAATAGATAAAGTGCGAAGGAAAAATGGCAAAAAACCTTACAGATAGTTAATGAGAGTTTTATAGTTTTTTTGTATTTTTATATTATTTTATAATTTTTTTTTTTTTTTTTTTTTTTTTTATTTGAACTAAAAACTACGGACGAAACAAACAAATAAGTGCTATTAACTAATCAAATTTTTAATAAGTACATTAGTGGACGTGTTGCATTTAATGTTAAAAGATTTAACATAAGCAGTTATTAAATCATAAAGATATTTCACGTTCGAAATTTTATGTAATTTGTAGGTAGAAAAATAAAAAGGTAGTACATTTAAAAGTTTAAGAATTTGGTTTTGCTTAACTTGTAATCTTTTAATGTGAGTTATTGCGCAATTACCCCATACTTCACAACCAAACAACATTACACTTTGAAAGACTTGCCTAAATAACAACATTTTATTTTCTACACTAAGTTTAGATTTTCTATGGATTATAGGGTATAATAATTTAATAATTTTATTACATTTTTCAATGGTTTTATCTATGTGAACTTTGTATGTTAACTTTTTGTCTATATGGATACCTAAATATTTAATTGCATTTTCCCATTGAATGTTATGACCATCGTATATTATATTTTTATTTGGTATAAGCGAAAGTTTCCTATTTCTGGTGAAAAAAATAGCTTGAGTTTTTTGTATGTTTATTTTAATTTTCCATTTATAATAATAATCATTCACTACATTTAGAGCATTTTCTAAGTTATCTATAATTGTATTTGGATTAGATGATGATGAGATAATAGCTGTATCATCAGCATATAACCCAGCCTCACAATTTCTGATTTTGGGGAAGTCAGAAATGAACAAATTGTATAAAATGGGAGATATAACTGAACCTTGAGGAGTGCCAGCACTAATATTAAAAATTTCACTTTTTGTGTTGTCCAGAAAGACATAAAATTTTCTTGAGGAAAGAAATTGTTTTATCATTTTTATTAAATAAATTGGAAAATTAAATCTTATGAGTTTAAATAATAAACCATCTTGCCATACAGAATCAAATGCTTTTTCTACATCAAGGGTGACCATTCCTGTTGAGCGTTTAGATAAAAAATTATTTTTTATCATTAAATTTATTCTGGCTACTTGCTGGCTGATTGAATGAGAGGGTCGGAATCCAAACTGTTCGGCTGGAAATATATTATTTTCCTCAACAAATTCCATAATTCTGCTTTTTAAGCATTTTTCAAAAATTTTACTTAATGAACTAAGTAGGCTGATAGGTCTATAACTAGATGGATTGGATTTGCTTTTGTTTGGTTTGCATATCGGTATAATTGTGGCAATTTTCCAAGCTTGGGGAAAATAGCCAATCATCAAACAGGCATTCAGAATTTTGCAGAAATAAATAAGTGCTTTTTTATCCAAATTTTTTAAAATAATATTTTTGATTTGGTCCGACCCACAAGATTTTTTATTTTTAGCTAATCTAATATATGATTTTATTTCTTTAACAGTTATATGTTTGTACGTAGATATTTCACTATTATCAATTGTAGTTGCGCTATCCGAAACTTGTTTTTTAGTATGTGTATTACTAAAATTTAAAGTTAGCTTATGTTGATCGGAGAAATATTTTCCTAACATGTTAGCTTTTTCAAGATTAGTACAAGCTACGTTGTTCATATTTTTTAATGTGGGAATACCAAGATTTTTATTTTTAAGAGCTTTAGTTATATTCCAAAAAGGTTTGCTATTTTTGGAAAGATTACCAATATTATTAGAAAAATTTTTATTATATAAATTTACAATTTTTTCCCTAATTAAAGCATTTAAATTAGTCACACGAACTTTCTCAATAAAACGTCTAGTTCTCTGCCACAATCGTCTATGAAAATTTCGACGATTTATTAATAACTTGACATCATTAGAGATTACTATTTTTACTTGCCTAGAGTTATCCTTAATAACTTCCTTTTTAATGGATAGATTAGCAGAGTCAATTAAGGTATTTGTAAAAGACTTGATGTGCGAGTCTATAATGTCTGCTGTTGGCGAATCTAAATTTGAAAGTGAGCTAATGTTAATTTTACGCGATAAACTATTTTTGAATTTTTTCCAGTTAGCTTTATTGTAATTTAGACTAAAATCTGTAAAGGAGCTTAAAGGAGAGCTGTTTATTTTAAAATTTACTGGTAGGTGGTCTGAATTGAATTTATTTATAGTTTTAGGAGCTTCAATAAAAGATTTGTAATTTGTTAAAATTATGTCTAAAGTTGACGGGTTACCCCTAAGAGAGTGAGGATAATATGTAGGATTTGGAGAATACATTATAGAAAAATTACTATGGACTAACTTATCATTTAATAATTTACCCCAAGAATTATTTTTACTGCAATTCCAATTGGTGTGCCTAGCATTGAAATCACCCATGACGATAAAATTACCGGAAATTTTATTAAAAACTTGTAGGTCATAATTAAAGTATCCAGCTTCAGACTTGGTTAAATTACCGCCTTTAAAATAAGCTACGAATATTTTTAAATCACCATTATATGTGGTAATGTTAACACCAACAGTTTCAAAAGTTTTTATGTTTAGTGAAGGAAGAGCAGTATGCGAAATATCTTTATGAATTAAAAGAGCAACACCACCACCTTTTTTCGAGATATCTCTATCATTTCTAAAAATATTGTAAACATCGCTATTAAAAGTAATATTTGAATTTAGCCAAGTTTCGCAAATAGCAGCCATTTGTATGTTTTCTGTTTTTAATTCATTTAAAAATTCAATTTGTTTATATTTACTTGTAATGCTTCGAGCATTCCAGAAAAGAACATTTAAGTTATTAATTGACTGAGACATTGTTATAAATATATTTAAAAGTTAAATTAGCAATTACATTAATTTGATCTAATTTGGTTTTGCAATCTTTAAGATTAGTTAACAACTCAGTAAAAATGTTGGAGATTTCTTCGTAAGAGAAGAGATTATCATTATTATTGTAATTTAAATTATTATTGTAATTAAAATTATTATTAAGACTTTTGTCAGCTACAATACTTGCATAAGAGCGAGAATCAACCTTACATTGTGCAGCAGGGAGAGAGTGTTGTCGCAGACGATACTGTGGTTGCGAATTTTGTTGCATCATGCCCTTATTATTACGTTGCTTATCTCGTAGTTTATTTTGGAGATCAATGTAGTATTTTCTAGCTTTACAGTCAAGAGAGCTGGCTTTGTGAGGTAGCCCACAATTGGCACATTTTAAAATTTGATTTTCAGCTGCAACATTTGACTGACTACATTTGTTAGTTTCGTGGTTCCCGGCGCACAGACCACATTTAGTTAATAAATGACACTTATTTGCACCGTGTCCATAAGTTTGACAGTTGAAACATCTGATTTTGCCAGTGTTTGATTTTCTGTAAAAATCCCATTTAACTATTGTATAGTTTATGGATTTAGCTTTAATTCTTAGTTCACTAAGTTTAACTGTGTTTTTTTTTATGTAAACAATGAACATTTTTTGATTGTGATATCTAAGTGTTTTTAATGTCATTTCTTTAACATCAATACATTCTATACCTAATTCAATTAATTCGTTTTTAATTAAATTACAATCAACACTATTATCTAGTCCATATAGGACAAATTTATGTGGCATATCAGCTGTAATTTCATGACTGAAAAATTTCCATTTGTCATTATCATTCGATATTTTTTTATTATTTTCAACAAGTGCAGTGAAAATTTTTTGATACGTGTCCAAATTTGAACATACAATTTTTATGCCGATACTACTATTTTTTAAATAATAATCAACTATGTTAATTGATTTCAATAATGTATGAATTTCCGCGGATGATCGAAAACAAATATTAATCGGAGGCAGACGTACCTTATTTGACTTAACAATATTATTCATTAACTGAGATGATGTGGCAATCTCGGTTGATTCTTCTTCCATTAATTGGCTCAGCGGAGCAAAGCGATTTTCAGTACCCATGGTGGTATAAGAATTTTTAGTAGCTTTAATTCTTATTTTGATGTTGTCATCATTCAAAGATGATGGAATTTCGCAGGTGTACTGTCTTTTAATTTTGAATAATTTATTTTGTATAGACTATGAAAAATGTTTTTTTTTTTTTATATTAAACTCTGAATGTTTACTCTTTCACAGCAAGAGGATAACTGATATTTGCTATTTATATTTTTTAGACACTAATATTTTAATATTTCTTAACATTGATTAAAAGATGGTAAATTTTGGAAATGTACTAAATCTAAATTCAATTTTAAATGATCATATATTGCGAAAAAAAATCACAAGCATGATTATTTGATTCGCTATGTTTCCACTATTTATGATGTTTAATGAACAATATGGACATTGAAATGTACTTATTTCCGATGGCGAACATGTTTAGTTTCATCAATACATCTTTGTATTCTAATTCTAATCAAATTTCTTCTTTTAAAAATTTAAAACAACTACTACAATCTCTAATCTCTTCGCATTAGCCATGACTTTACGCATTTTCGACTTCTCTTGTTTACCTTCCTTTTCTTTTGCTTCTAAAAATAATATAGTTGAAGCAGCAGCATAGATTATTACCAAAGCACACATTATATACGCCTTTGTTAATTTGCATTTTAACAATCATTGTTAATAATAATTTACTACTAATTATTTATTTATTTATTTTATTTTTACAACAACAACAGCTGTTCGCACTACTACTGTAGCTATTGCCAAGGAACATTAACCTACCAAATGGTTAGGCTCTGATATTTAGTAGCTTGCAGGAAAAGTTAGTAAGATAATAGAATAGCAAGTATAGCAAGCACATGCAATAAAAGTTAGTAATTTAGAGAGAAAATGGAAAGGAAAATAAATTAAATAAATTAGAAATGAAAATGATATATGTAAGATATAGATTTGCATTCACTATACACAATAAAATATATATATTATATGAAGAGAAACAAAAAATACATTTCAATATATAGGTGACCAATTAAGTTAAATTAATTATATGCTAGCATATAATTTAGCTTTCTTTAAGGGTTTCTTTTCATTATGTATTAAAATCAAAATCCATTAAAATTAAAAGTATATACTTTTTTTTTACACTAAATTTTATGTTTTTTAAAACAATTCTTACAACAATAATTTACACTATTATTAGGGGTACCCATAAGCATTAACTAATAATAACATAGTCAATTCTTATGGGTACGGTACCCCTAATATTTTGAAGTTTTTTAAACCGAATTCTTTTTTTAGATCAATTAATAAACAATACACCACTTTAAAGGTAGATTATAAATCCTAAATGAAAAATATTTTGTTTACAAAATATCAAAGGTAATATATTTAATTTCCTCCTGTTCCTCTAGTTCTACATTCTCGATCTAAACAACAAAATCTATAGTTTCCGCCATTTGTATTTTGATGAATTTTTAGTTGAATACACGGAGTTATAACCTACATGAAAACACAAAAGGAGTAATCAACCGATTGACCAACCCAACGATATAGAAATATATAAAGTAAAATAATTAAAGCCTGTCCGAGTATAGTTGTCTCGCTTATTAGGTCGCCACAGTGTCAAAATTTATAAATGGCTAAAAAGGACGGACTAGGTTTTTCTTGTAATCCGGGTTTTCTCTAAAATTATGTAATTATTTTTAAATGCTATGAAAAAAATGAAAGAGAAAAAATAGTGAGTTTGGTGAATATTGTTATTTAGTTAGATTATGCCTTATTAAAATATATTTTTTACCTGAACAATATAAAAAGCTGCCAATTTGGAAGAGTGCTTCATATACCCTTTTGATCTACCTAGGATTTAGTGAAAACGAAGAATTAAATAAAAATTATGATTTTTACAAAACTCCCAATGCTGTACAATTTAAAATTACAATCAAGTTTTAAATAAGTACTCGAATTTGTAATACTATATTTGTACTAAATACTCGAAATGTAATATACATATGTCTTTATTCTATAAATTTCGAAATTTTTGCCCCTGTAAAATGAAGAGGGTTGAAGGTACGTGTCTCAATTTTGTATACAAGGTGTAGGTGTGTATTTTTAAGAAAATGATTTCTCATTTTTTCAATCCAGTCCCCCGCCGAGGTGTTGCAGCCTGTTTAATAGATATACCCCCTCACCCATATGAAAAGGGAAACGGGTGAAAATTTTGAATGATTTCGAAAGACACCAACCTATTATACCTAACTTACAAGATATAGGACCCTATCTGAAATGCGGCTTATTTTATAGTCATTTTAAGTTCCAAATATTCAATTTTCAGAAACTATATAATAAATTTTGAAATGTAACATTTCTAAGTGATGTAGCTCAGAGGGGGTTGCAGGTAGGGAAATAAATTTTTGGCACAAGTTGTAAGATAGTATTTTTAAGAAAATAATTTCTCATTTTTTCAATCCAGTCCCCCCGCTCAGGTGCTGCAGCCTCTTTCATAAAATTACCCCCTCACCCATAATAAAAGGGAAAGGGGTAAATTTTTTGAATATGCACAATGTGTAACATAATATGCACAATGTGTAACATAGTATATTTAAGAACATAGTTTCTCACTTTTTAAATTAATTTCCCCCCTCAAGGTATGTAGCTTGTTTCATACATAAGCCCCCTCACCCACTTAAAGAAGGTGGGGGGTAAATTTTTTATATGAAATAGAAATGCACTTACCTGCTGCATCTATGTTAGAAGTAACAATGTTTTATATAAACTCAAACCGGTTTTATAGGCATTTCAAATTTCAAAATTTTTGTTTTAATATTACTATAAAATAGGGGGGGCGAGGACCTAGGGCTCCAAATTTTTACAATCTTCTTTATATGGCGTCTATACATATATTTGTGAAACAATGTAAAGATCCGACTATATTTAGGGGTATTTTTTTGAAGTGCACCAAATTGTGCATTTTCAACGCTCCGCTAGGGGGGGTTGCAGGGAAACGATTCAAAAAAGGATACCATACACATAAATTTCCATCCTTACTTTATATATGTTGCAATTTTTGTACAAATCGCACGAGTGCTTATACTATTTCTAAGCGTTTAAAAAAGTGTATTTTTACTTTGCGTACGGCGTACACGGATTTTTTTTTTGCTGATTCTGATTCCCTGACATCTAAAACGTCCAGAAAAATCAAAATCTCGAAAAAAAAATTTTCGAAATTTAGACCGCGCCACAAAGCTTCATATATTTTCAATATATGAAGCAAATATATTTTCAATATATGAAGCAAAACTATTAAAATATTTAAAAATATTTATTCTTCCTTAATATTACAATTACCGAATGGAACAGAAAAAATTGCACCACATAAAAATTCAAAATAAAAGGACATTTTTGAAATTTAAAGTAAATTATAATTTTATTACGAAAGAATATTCTTTTTTAATGATATATAGAAATTTTTTTTTTTAAATAATGCCTTCTTTTCCAAACTGGCGTACTTTTCTTTTAACATTTTGCATCAGGTCGTTTTTTCCACTTTTAAGCTGCTGCGTTTCCACAAATTGGCAAAATCTTTGTCGTTTTTTGAAACTTTACCACACTTTTTTAAGTTTCGCTTGCATAAAGCCCAATATCGTTCTATTGGTCGCAGTTCCGGGTAGTTCCGGGTACAATATCATGTTCCCTATACCAATTCATTGCCTTTACGCCATAGTGGCATGTAGCCAAAGCAGGCCAAAAAAAGGTTTTTCACCAATTTCTAAAATGTGCTGACGGTAAAAAGGTAATAGCCGCTTTTGAAGACATTCTTTAACATAAATGTCTGAGTTGACTGAACCTTTTGTGATAAAAGTTTTGCTTCTATTGCCGCACCGACATATAGCCTGCCAAACAAGATATTTTTTTGGGAATTTCGATAGATTTTGAAGTCGAAATTTTTTTTGAACATCAAATCTGTGGACTGCAGAATAAAACTGTTGACTTTTAATTTGGCGTAAGTCGCTTTTTATGTAAGTTTCATCGTCTAGAATTAAACATCCCATATGTTTTGTGAGTATAGCATCATATAACTTCCGAGTCCGATTTTTTGCTTTTTCCTCACTTTTATCATCACGATCAGGTCATTTTTGAACAGTGAAAGTTTTTAGGCCAACTCTCTATTTAATTCTGTGGACGTTAGTATGCGAAGTTTTATACTTTTTAGCGGCATCTCTAAGTGACAAGTTAGGATTATGTTTCAATGCCACCACCACTTTTTTGGTTAATTTTGGATCAGCCGAGCCACTTGGTCGACCACTTCCAGATTGTCTTTTTGTCGTTTTGGTTTCTAAAAACTTTTTAACAACTCGAGAAACGGTGGTATGATTAATTTTTAAAAGTTTTCCTATTGAACGAAATGATAGATTCGTGTTTTTTAAATAACAGTCCACAATTAATTTTCTAAACTTTTCCTTTATTGAACTCATTTTTGCTGGTATCATTTAAATTTACAAAACCGATATCGATATGGCGTTTTAATGAACACATTGCGTAGTATAAAAATGCAACGGGATTTTATAAAATTACTAAGAACCCTGTTGTTTAAGTAGAATATGCAATTTTTTCTGTTCCATTCCTTATTATTACAACGATGAATAATAATATTTTTTACTTGTTTAATGTTTTTTATACCTTACCTTTTTTACCTCAACAATAGTAATGGCCGAACCACAATGCCAGCTTTGGCTGTGGCTTTAACTGTAACGTCAAAGCTAGACCCAAACACAATGCTGGCGTTGAAAAATTTATCAATATATGTCAAAATAATTTAATGCGCAAAATTTGTCATAATATAATACATATATATAAATTGCCCCCAAAACTTATAATTGCCAGTAGTGCCATATAAATTTTCTAGCGCTGGCGTTATTTTTTCAGCATTGCTGAAACTCGGCGGTACCTTTTTTTTCTCAGTCAGCATTGTGCTTATTTCTATTGATTTTCATATGTTGAAACTTTTTCAAAGTTACAGTCACAGCCCAAAGATGGCATTGTGTTTCGGCCATAAATAAAAACATAAATAAAATCCACAAATTATCAGTTGATATATTTTGGTTTTGGTTACTTAAAATCTTAGTCGAGTACTCCGGCAAATAAAGGAGATCTACTAGTCTAACACACAAGTGGATATCGCCTTTATTTGCCGCAGTGCAGTACTCGAGTAAGATTTTACTACTTGTCTTTTTACAAATCTTTTTTAATCATCTTTTCCAACATAAACAATTAAAATATCATAAAATCGTTGAAATAATTTTAATTTTATTAACAAATCATATTCATCAATAATAATTATACTTATGATCAATATTACCAAAATTGTCGTTACCATTCAATTTGTTTTATAAGTTACTTATCTATGTACAACACTCAAGTTATATTGAATTTTACAAGTTTATCTATATAAATATTCAAAAAAAACCACAAAGCTAATCAATTCTATTTAATTATTAATGAAATATGACGTGTAAAATGTATATTTATTATACAGATAAGAATAAGAGGATAACTGAAAAAATCAAATTAAATTAAATATAAAAAAGGTACATAGCCTCTAAAATAAATTGCTTTTAAAAGAAACAACTACGCCCTTCCTTACCCATAAATGTATATTATGAAATTAGAACGACACATTTTAATATTTTAAAATGAAATGAAATTTTTAATATTGATTTTATTTAACCATACATTTTTTTTATTTCATATTCTTAAAATTATATACTCTATTTTATATACATTTAATTTCAATTTAAAATAATTAATTAAAATTGGTTATGCATTTAAATTTTAAAATAATAATTAACAATCTATCTATAAACGAAATTTTTTTTCAATTTATCTTTCACTTTATTAAAAAAAAATTTTAATCTTTCACTTGAATTGAAAAAAAAAAGAACCAATTTTTTTATACATACATAAAAATCATTTTATTAATTTTATTTTATTGTAACATATTTTTTTTCTGTTTCCCAACATTGACGTCAATCCTGAATAATGTTTATTTAAATTTTGTTTTTTTTCTTATATATGTATATTATTTCTTTAAAAATAATGTTTTTATTGGTTTAAATTATCATATCAAAAATAAGACTTTAAATTTAAGATCAAATATATAATTAAAAAACGCGAAGTTTATTTATGATTTTCATAAAAATTCCAAATTTTTTTTAACTTTATTTTCAAGTTTAAATTTGGTTTTTTAATGCCAAAAACAATATAATTAGAGTACCATGTATGGTACAGTACCATACTATACATAATAATAAATTTATTTATGTTGTGCTTTTTGATTGATTGGAATCAGTAAGAAAATTTATGACATAGTATAACTTTTTATGTTTAAAGATTGTCATTTTAAAAAAATTCACTCGAAATTATAATTTATCAAAATCAGAATAATAATCTATATTTTTTATTCAAAATAAAAATTTTACTTGACTATTACAAATTAAGTAAATTAGATTCCGTACCTTTTTTTTTGTAATTTTTAATGTAGCATCAGATACACTATTAATTCCAAGAAGATAATGACTTTATTAGTGAGTCAATATTGCTGTCAGTTGTCACCAAATTGGACTTTAATCAAAAGTATTTTTCCTAGTAGTAAAATTTATATTTCAGTATATTTTATTACTGGTATTCATTTAAAGTTAATCCAACTCAGAACGACATTTATACCGCGGCCGGAAATCGAATCAGCTTCATGCAGCACATAATAGTACACTAGACACTCTTTAAAATTTGTAATGTTATTCAGATAGATATAATTTCAATCCGGGATATGTGACAAAGAATTTCATATTTTTATACTATAATTGATAAGATTTGTGTATATATATTTTGTAATGATGTTACATAGAATTTTGAATTGATTCCATAATAAATAATTAATAATCCGACCTAATTTTGGAATTTATAATTTCAATTTAAATATTTACCAAAATAAAAAAGCTTATTATTTAAAAGTTTAAATAGCAACAATTATCACGTAATTATATTATATAGAATTCTATACCAGATATTAAATTATAGAATTTATTATAAACTTTTAATGTACCTAAATAATATTTACAAAACTGATAACAATATGTAAGGATTAATATGACTTTATAAAATATGTTATATTAAATTAATCAAATAAGAGAAAAGAAAAACCATTTAAATTATTTGTTTTACATTTTATCTTTTAATGAACTTTTTCAAATTTCTTATAATTTTTAAATTAAAAATGATTTTTTTTTTTTATAAATTTCTAAAATTATGTAGTTTAGTATAGTAAAATTATGTAGTTTAGTATGTATGTATATGAAATCATCACTTTTGGATGAAATTACTAAAACTTTGGAATTATACAACTTTCTTGACTATTAAAGTTCGAAAAACTTACATATATACTTACCATAAAAGAATTTATTTTCGTTAATATTTAATTCATATTGAATCAAATTATCACATCCAAAAAGTGGGAAATGTGTTATAGTTAGAGCTGAATTAAAAGAAAGCGTAAATTTTAACCGCATTTACATAAAATGTGACTAACTACATATTGACATACAAAAAAAATAGATAATGACAGATCATTTCAGATGATCCCACATTTTATGGACAGTATAGATTTGATTGTACCTACTTAAAATATTTTTTGTGAGATCATCCGACCGAAGTGACACTAGATATGTATATTTATATTAATTTGTATATAAATATTTATTCGTATATATAAATTTGAATAATTATGATAAATTGTTACAATGTAAAAAATATTGCTATAGCCTAATTTTTTAAAAAATGCAATGAACTACATATTTTTATAATAAAATCATCATCACAAAAAAAAAATTTATATATAATAATACTAAGTGTATTAATGTTTATTAATCTATTTTGCGTAAGCAAAATTTTTATTTTTAGTGTATTTATTAATTTCAGTAAAATAAATCGAAAGTTTTTTAATTGATAAATGTTAATAAATTTTATGTGGTGAAAAACGAGCTAAATAATTTAAATTAATAATAAGATTTTTTTTATAATGTATATTTAATTAATCAATGGAAATTTAGAAATAATTAAATTGAATTATATAAAATTTATTTCAATTAATTTAGCTTATTATTAATTAGCTTATTATTAATTAATTAGACATTTTGTTTTGTCACATGAACTATATAATTAATATTCGTAATTGAATTTTTCATATTTTAATTTTGAACTAAAAAATTGAGTTTAAAAAAATTTAAAATGTTATATATACAAAAATAAAATTAATTTTCTTGATCGCGAAAATCTTACACAATTATAAAACAATTTTCGAGAATATGATATGAATTGAAATATAAAATATAAATAAAAAAATGTTTTTTAAAAATACTTTCCCTTAAAGAAATATTCAACTAAAAAGTAATAAAGGAGCAAATAATACCACATCAATGTACTTTCCCGTTGAGTTTTAGCAACTGTCAGCAATAGTAAGGGTAAGCAGACTTCCTTATAAATGGCATTAATTCTGATAAGGTCTACTTTCCCTTACTAATGCTGACAGTGGCTAAAACTGAACGGGAATAATTAATTCCTCCATAGCCCCCGGTGCCCCACATGTTTTTTTGTATAATTGGCTCCACATTTTTGTATAATGGGGCCCAACATTGCCCCCGTTTTAGCCCCTACATGACTCACGGCGCCCCACGAAATATTCCCCATTGAGAAGTATGTATACTTCAAAACCTTTCATTTGATACCCCACATGATTTTTGTATAATGGAGCCCAAAATTGCCCCCGTTTTGGCCCCTACATGACTCACGGCGCCGCACTAAATACTCCCCATTGAGATGTACACTTCAAAACCTTTCATTTGATACCCCACATGATTTTTTGTATTACAGGGCCCAACACGCCCCCGGGTTACCCTTCAATGAGATGTACTCGTCAAGACCTTTCATTTGATACCCCACATGATTTTTTGTATGATGGAGCCCAACATTGCCCCGATTTGGGCCCGACAAGACCCACGGCGCCCCCCGGACTACAGTCCAATGAGATGTACTCGTCAAGACCTTTCATTTGATACCCCACATGGTTTTTTTGGTACATTCAACGGCCCTCCGAGCCCCCTTCCCCGTCATAAAAAAGGCCCCAAATTTATATGGTACCATAAAAAAGGCCCCAAATTTATATGGCATTTGATGACACGAGCTCAAATTTGAGCTCAATCGGTCAAGCCGTTTAAGAGTTATGGCCAGAAGAGGAGATATATATATATATATATATATATATATATATATGTATATATATATATATATATATATATATACTGGAAGTGTGAATTCATAAAAGGGAAAGTAAAAAAAAAAGATAAGAGATTAATTGACCTATCTTCAGATTTAGAGGGCTAAATTTAAAATTTTTAAACTAACCAACTTTAACTTTACTTACTGTTTAATACATGTTATGTGACTACTATCTAACTGTTAACTAACTGTTAAATCCACATCAGCTGTTTACTAACATTAATTCAATTATACCAAATAAATTTTGCGACTAAAAAAAGAACACATACCAGCTAGGTAAAATGATAATACTAATGAAACCAAAACAATTAACTTTAATTACTTATACAATGATGAGCAAAATTTTAATGATATTTCAACTAAAACGTGCCAAAAAATAAATGAATTTTTCAAATAAATGTTTTTATGAAACTTATATAAATTTTAACATTTTGGTAAATATTTAATTTTTATTAGAATACATAATAATGATAAAAACAATATGAAATATTTATGTAATTTATATTATGTTTTATGATTTAATTATTAATTCCTTTTTCAATTATACGATGATTTTTCAAAAAATAACCAAAATTTACTGGAAAAAATAAATAAATACATAACGTCATAATAAAATCTGATGACTTCTATGATAACAAATCAAATACTTTCCAATTCAATGAATATATATATTAAATTTTCATTTACTGATAGTAAAGTTAATTACCGCGCATTATACTTTAATTATTTTATTTAAATTTATAAATAATTTTATTAATTACTTTAATCAGATGATATTTAAATAAAATATTATCTGTTATAATTATTTAATTGAATTTTTTCAATAAAAAAAATAGTTAGATTAGATGGATAGATAATCTAAAATGTTAGGAAAAAATTTAAATGAGAATAAAAATAAAATAATTTAATTTAATTGATATGAAAATAATCCAATAAAATATATAAATAATTAATTAGTTAGTTTATGAAAATGAACCACTATAATTGAAGAAATCTTCAATTTTTAATTCAAATAGCGTTTTATTAATACATAAACTATTTACATTAATCAATTATTAAAGCTAGAATATTTATATTATATTAAAGAGTACGCCTGATCTGATTGAATTTATAAACGAACTAAAGAAATAATTAAAAATAAAGATGTTCCTTTTAACTTTAAATATTAAATAAAATTAGATTAGATATTTCTCATTTTCTATAAAATTATACCAGTTGCAAAAGTGTTAAATTATAGCTTAGACTTTATAAACAAGTGCATAACTAACATTAGATTAATATATAGTTAATAATGAAATAACTAAATTTGAAAATTTCATATGGCTTTACTTTTAAGGGACTTTAATTTTCGCAGTATTAATAATTACCCTATATGGAATTTTATATTAATTTAAATTGTTATGCACTTGTAAAAATGCCGCGCAGCCGAACTACTGATCAGTAGTTTTATAATTATAGGCTTTTTTTAAATTCAACTACTGTAAATGCATATTTGGAGTATATGTCACACCCTCTAGTGGCAGAAATTAAAACTATAACAACTGTGGTTTGATACTACTACTTACTATAGTCTATAGCTTTCAGATACAACATTAAAAATACTTTTTGGGGCTTATCGAAAATCGAAAAATTAATGTTTTATATATTTTAGTTTCCAGCACCTCTAGCGGTAGAAATTTGAAATACAGTTACCTGCTACTCTTAAATATTCTACTTTTAAATACCTTTCCAACGAGTGGTCAAACTTCATTTTTGGTGCACATTTACTATATAAAATTATAATTTTTATTCGGAAAAAGATGTTTTGGCAAAATGCGAATTGCGCCACCTACCGGCCGAATTTTGAAATTCTATCAATTGCATCTGGTTTTCAATAAATTAAGCTTTCCATCAGTCTATTATATACTTGAGTGTACATTAACTATGTGAAATAACTGGTTTTTATTGTTTACATCGGACGACAGACAGAGGGACAGACGGACAAAAGCGTTAACATAAGGGAATTTTTTTTTTAAATGCCTAAAAAAAGAAATTTAAAATTCGTCGGTATACAACCGGAAGCCAAAGCTATATTTTGTAGTGACTCACCAACATAATATCACGTCCATGGGATAGATAGTCCAATAATAAAAATGACATAAAATATTTTTTACCGCAATTTTCCAGACATTTTACCTTCTCTTAACTCTTTAATATTATATAATTTTCGTATGGTTTCTCTCGACAAAATTCAAATTTGAAAACTACACTTTGGTATACGAAAATCCTTTACGGTGCATAATTTCTATATTTTGGACTCATTATTTTAGCGCCTTAGAAGTTTTTGTATAGATCTAGTTTAAAACATTGAGGTAAACCTGTAATCATTTTTGTTTACTTAATATTTACAACAACAACAAAAAATTAAAATTTTCGTAAAAAAGTTCTTTCTTTTTTTGTGAGTAAAGCATGATAAGAATTAAAGATGTCAATTATCGACAGTTGTAAACATTCCAATTTAATCTATACACGAGTATTTATTTATATTTTATATTTAATTTGAGATAATTTAAAAAAAAAATTATTTTTATAATTAATGGCGCCATTATGAATTTTAAAAATAAAAACGCAAAATTTTGATTATTTATAAAAACTCGTCAAGCATGGAATTTAAAATATTAGAAAGGTATAATAATTTCATTAAGTCGATATCGATAATTATTAAAACTTTTATTGCAATATGTACATACATATATACATAATAGAAAATTTATTTTTTAATTATATTTTATATTTTTATTAGCATTTTTTTAACATTATTTACTTAAAAATGATACAAAATCAGAGTTTATAATGAAATTTCCTTTTGTATATATACATATGTATATTGAAATTCTTTAATTAATATTTTCCCACATTGAAATTCAAAATGACTAAGGAAATTTATAAAAGATTGGAATTATTATTTTATGTCGTAGTTGATATTGTTAAGAAATTATTGTTTTATATTAATAATTTAAAATGCATTTAAGAAACATTATAAAATTCTTAATAATTGATGTGATTGTTAGGTGTCAGATCACGCACCTAAAATTTTTGTTTGACGTCATTGGAAATAAACTTATTTAAAGTCTATTTATATAAAATTTTACGATTATAAATACTTAATATTATTATTATTCAAAAACGTTTTACTTAAGTTTATTGTTGGCATGTATATAAAATGACTAATAAAAAATATTAGAAAAAGTTATAAATAATATTAATTGAAATTATTAACTTTTCAATTACTATTTTAAAAGTATTATAAAATTAATTCGTTTTAAATAGTAATAAGTTTTATTAATTTGATGTTTAATTACAATAATGTTAGAGCTTCTACTTTCCAACTTGAAGATTCCGGGTTGAAAATCAGTAAGAAACATAATAATCTTGTTTTTCGACATTGGTTTAATGTTAAAAAATTTTCTAAGAAATTTTGTACATATTAAAATAAATTTGCAATTTCAAGACAATTTCGTCTTGATATTCAAATAAGTTATTCATATTAAACCGTCTATTAGGAATAAAATAACCCTATATGGAAAAATTTGAAGTTATCATATTTTATTAATTAAATAATTTGTTATATTAAAGAAAAAAAATAAATACATATTTATGTAAATACATTAATGGAAATTTGGTTTTGTAAATTTTGTAGTGATATGTCCGGGCTCTGCATATTGAATCAATATATATATATACACTGTAATAAAAAATTACTACTTTAAATAAAGTAATTTTTATTTACATTGAATATAGTAGATTAAATATCAAAATGTAATATTGCGTTCGAATTAGTAATCGATTATTATTCTGAATGTAGTAATCTATATTACTTCAATTAATTTAGTAGTCTAAGTAAGCAATGTAATATTCCAACTAAGTTAGTAATTCGTTACTACTTTGTAAATGTAGTGAAATACTATTAAAATATAGCAGCATAAATTAAATGTATTAGTTTCTTTTACCAATAAATAATTTAATTAATTAAGACAAATTACAATACATACTTTAAAAACATTTCCATAGTGTATATTAAATGTTTTTAATGTATTGTAATTTATCTTAAATATTTAATCTATTTATTATAGTAAAAGAAACTAATACACAATATACCCAAAATTGCAAATTATTCTATATAATTTCGATTTCCTGTAAAAAAAGTAATGAAAATGGCAATATTTTTTCGCGTCAACTTTCTAGAAAAGATTTGAACTGCAACTGACTGATGGATAATGCAATAATTACTTGTTTGAATGTAACAAATTTGCATATGCTGTAGTGTATATACATATCTAAAGCTAGTAGTATTAAATGTTTATTATTTAATAAATATAAAAAGCAGTAATATTATGTATTATTTTTAATATTACTAAAATATTGAATATTAAATATTTTTAACGGAGATTACTATTAGAGTATTGAATTTTCCTATTAAAGTATGTAAATTTTTACTATATTTTAAAAAGTGAAATTGCATATAGAACTATAGTTTGCATATCAAAAGTTAGTAATTTTGAATGTTTTTTACTTAACAAATATAAAAACAGTAATATTACATATTATTTATTGAATATTAAATATTTTTAACGGAGATTACTATTAGAGTACCGAATTATCCTATTATAAAGTATGTAAATTTTTACTACATTTTAAAAAGTAAAATTAATTTTTTTTTCTACAGTGTAGTTCATGGAAATTATTCAAATTATTATTCGATCAAAGAAAGTCCTGAGAAGTTAACTTTTGTGCTTAATAGAAAAATATTATGTAGATTTATTGTATTGATGTATTGTTACCAAAAATTATGAAAAACTAATTTCATAATTTTTGTGAATATTAAATAGGAACTCACAATACGTTTAGCCAAGCAAAGAAATATTCGTTTGATCTAAAATTGGGAAATTTTAATAACATTCGTTAAATTTACCATAAAATCAATATGAATTGAGTATGGTATTCTTCATCAAGACAAAATTTAAATACATATAGAATTTTTTTATTCCAATGTTAATTTTTTAAACAATTTCTAAATATAAACATAAGGCAACATAATAATTATACTTCGATTAATTTTAGATTATTTTTAAAAGAATTTTTTATAATTTAAAAATAACAAAATATAAAAATAAATTCTAAAAGATAATACATATAATTATATTGTACGCAAGCAAACGCAATCTGGACAGTATCAAAACTTTTTATTTTACAAATATTTTGAAAGAAACAGAAAAAGATTCATTATTAAATAAGAAAATCAAAATATTTAAGACAAAACTTTTTTTTTATTATTTAGTTAAAATATTTAACTAAATAATCAAAATTTTATTTATTTATTTAAATTTTTTAAAGTAAAAATTAAATTACAAATTAAAGAAACTTGATTTCGATTGTTTATTAAATAATAAAAGAGGAGTAAATTAATTTATTAAATTTCATCGATGAATCATTTACAATATTTTTCATTTTAATTGAATTGAATCAGTACATGTACATATATACATATGTATATGTCAAAAAAATTATATTCGAACTTTATCAATAATCATGTAAAGATATTCTCAATACCATGTTCATGTGATATGTAATGCAATGGCTCAAATAGAGCTGTGGCGCTACTTAAATAATAAAGAGGTCAATTACATTTATTTATTACAAATTATTATAATGACAATGTAGCCAAACTAATTTTAAGTATATTTATTGTATATAAATTTAGGTATATTTATTGTTTTAGGTATATTAATTTTAGGTATATTTATTGTTTTAGGTATATTTATTGTACATACATATGTACATAATGTATGTACAATTAAAAATTTAAATGATAAATATACATACATTACAAACATAAATTTAATTCATTAAGGGGCGAAAGAATTACGAGATTAGCTGAAATATTTATGTTATTTTATAGTATAGTATCACGGTCAATAATTTCCGACAAGAAATTTAATAATATATGTATTTGCTATTCCATTCAATATTGTTTATACTTATTAAAACTTTCAATAAACTAGTCCATCTTATAGAGATATTCTTACTCTATCTCCCACACTCACGGAAAATTACCAAATAAAAAATTTTCTTCTTTAAAAAAACGAATTTGCATTATACGGTAGTAACCATTTTAGTGATTCATATAGTAAACTAATTATGTTTATATAATTTAATTATATTATTAAAATATTCTGAAATTTATTATAGTTAAATCATTAATCACTGCGGTATTCGTAATGGTTTTTTGATCAGTATGACGTCAGTTATATAAAAATTGGGCCAATAATTGTTCAAAAGAAATTAATACAATTTTCGATTTAATAATGTAGGGTATATAAGATTATGATAGTAATACATATTATGATTCATATTTATATTAAATTCAAATATGTCTTATCTTTTTTCCTATAATTTAAATTTTTATCGTATCATTTGGCTAACATTAATTGGCCAACCAGATTTCCTACTTCATTTCAAGACTTTTGTATATACAAGTGATAAATTTTCAACTTAATTAAGTTTAATTAATACAAAATCGAATAATTATATGTATTATACATATATATTATGTTTTGAAAAAAATAAATTTGTAATTATCCATAAATTCATAAAATATTGTTTTTATAGCAAAGTTTAAAGCCATTAAAAACGCCTAAGTTAAGTAAAGTTTAAAATTTTAAATTAATACATGTGGTGCTTGTCAAAACAATAACACTCTTAATTCCTATTTTTCAACCAAAAATGCGGAATTTTATTTTAATAAATAAAATACATATTGACATTAAATTTTCAAATTTTAATTAAAGAATGTTTTTTTTTATTATTTACATTACGTATAACCAAAACATATAAATTGGAATATTAATTTCCAATTTCGCAGATTGAGACAGTAATGATTCTTTAAAAAAAGCTTAATATCTTATTTATACAATTTCAAAGAATTTTTTTTAATTTAAATTCAAAATTATTCACATTTTTTGTTGATAAATATAAACTATGTCAATATTGACATATTTATAAAATGTAATTATAATAGGAATTTTGAAGTTTGACAAATTTAAAATGACAAATTTATGTTTTATTTAACTATTAATGAAAATTTCTTTTGTATATATTTCTGCAATACTAAATGATTCCAATTAATGTTGGTAATATATATAAATTCAATTTATTACTATTATTCTTCATTTAAATCTTTCAAAAATTATTTATTTTATAAGTTTCAGTATGGTCTTTTCTATTTCTTTTTTAATATAAAGAAGCGTTCGGGACTGTCATATTCGCACATTAGACGTTCCTATGTGTCTTATTTCGTTTCATTTTAACAGCTATATAAATCATCAATGGGAACAGCAAGTTAAGTACTGTGTCTACTGATCATACAGTGACTGTCTTACTCTAAACTCTACACAAGTTTAACATTTAAATTATATAGCAAAAACTGTAATTGAAATATTTTATTCAATTTATATATTGAAAATATATTGTTATATTTCTGTACGTCTGAAAATGTGTAACACCATATATTAAACTAAAATTTCAATTATAAGATATTTTACGGTCAGGGGCACTCCGATGTAATGTATATAAATTATCATGAAAAAAGTTCAATGTTAACTGAAATTAATAATAAAACATATATAAGAAAGATAACAAATATAATTTGTGTAGTACATACTAATAAATAATGAACAAAAACGAAAATGAATATAAAACTAATCGGCAGTAATTAAAATGCCCGGCATTCATATAATTACAATTTTCAAACCAACTTGAGTCGACACAGTTTTGGAGGACAAAACGACAACTCAATTGATTTGAAATTGACCGAAAAATTCTAAAAAAAGGATAATCGTCAAACCAATTCTAAACATTTATAATTTTTACCTCAATTTTATCGGGCAATCAAAACTTACTTTAGGTGCGCACAATATGTATGTTGTGCACACCTAATGTAAATTTAGAGTACACATAAATTCTTATCGGCTCCCATTTAATCTAATCTAATCAATTACTATATTTTTCACAAATTTCAGGAAAGATAATTATCTTAATTTTGTACATCAAGAACCAATAAAATATGGCTCTAAGTCTAAAGTATTATTAAAATTGTCTAGTTTTATACTATAACCAAAAATTATGTATAACTAGATGGATGTTTTCATATAACTGGCTATATATGAAAATTCAATTTCTATATTATAAATTGTAGTACCCCATTCACTCAAATTATTATTTTTACTCAAATTCTATTGAGTTATTAAGACCAATGACTTAAAAACCAACAATCAACGTGCGTTTATTTTCGTTAGAGAATTTTTTTTATTTTCAAAGCAATAATTTCATTTCATATAAAAAAACGTTTTTTTTGTGTTTTTCTTCGCATATGTGATTGTATTGTATAATCTTATAAATAGTTTTGTTGGTATTCGCACATTTGAAAATTTTCTAATTCATAAATAAATTCTAATTTTCAATTTTTAGCTAAAGGAAATATAGTTTCTTCTATATTTGAAGAATAGTACAGGCGTTTGGGTATTTTTGGTAATATCGATTAAAAAATGCATGGAATATTTCCTGATTATACAATATATTTAACAAATCAATAAATTAATAATATTTTCTGATTAAACAATATTATATTCATAAATTTTAAAACTATATTTTAAAATTTGGTTAGCTTTAATTTAGTTTGAAAAAATGTGAATTGAAATGAAAAATTTATTAATTAAATTTAGAAAATATTAATACATTTCTAAACATGTTTAATTCCCTTTAAAAACTACTAATAATCATGCACTATTCCTGCATGCATTTGTGTAATCGATATTACCAAAAATACCCAAACGCCTGTTCTATTCTTCAAATATAGAAGAAACTATATTTCCTTTAGCTAAAAATTGAAAATTAGAATTTATTTATGAATTAGAAAATTTTCAAATGTGCGAATACCAACAAAACTATTTATAAGATTATACAATACAATCACATATGCGAAGAAAAACACAAAAAAAACGTTTTTTTATATGAAATGAAATTATTGCTTTGAAAATAAAAAAAATTCTCTAACGAAAATAAACGCACGTTGATTGTTGGTTTTTAAGTCATTGGTCTTAATAACTCAATAGAATTTGAGTAAAAATAATAATTTGAGTGAATGGGGTACTACAATTTATAATATAGAAATTGAATTTTCATATATAGCCAGTTATATGAAAACATCCATCTAGTTATACATAATTTTTGCTATAACTATTAAATTATATGCTATAATTTAAATTCTTGTGTACATCACATAATAAATATCTTTTTAAGGTCGCCCACAATCTTAAAATCATCTCCAATTATTAACAAGTTTTTATTTCCAGACTTTCCTTTTGTCAAGTTTTTATGTATAGTAATAGTATACAAAGATAGTATTCAAAAATAAAACAAAACAAAAATTTGTCCAGACGTTATATTTTCAAGTCAATATAACTCAAATAATTTTACATTTCTACTTTAATTAACATATGTATTTTGGTATATTCATAAATTACATATTTTGTTGAATATAAAATTTGTCATATTTACATTCAATTACTATGACAAATGCATGACGTTTTACAATGAAGAAAATAAAAAATCCATTATATAAATGCTATACATTTTTTGAAAAATTTGCAGATAAAAAAATTTATAAAAATCATACATATATACATAAATTTAATTTCTTAAGAAAAATGAGTACATTATTGTACAACTGTATTGGGGCATACAAAAATTTGGGGAAACTTTACCATAATTTTATGAGTAATTTGGTCAAAGATATTATTAAAATATTAATTAATCCCTTGTAATTTTCAATTAAAATTGTTTTTATCTTACCATTTCAGTTTCTTTCAAGTAACCTCTTATATTTATATAAGGAAATCAGGTACTTCGTACTTAGCATGAGTATTTGGTTTTTTACATATGTTTAGTACATATGTGTGTATATGTTGCAGAACTATGTTCAACAAAAGTTTGCTAATACAAAACAATAGCACAAAAAATGACCGATATATACATATATGTATCTTTATATCACGTTTTACATGGAAGGTTTAAAATTTTGCCTGATGCCAATTTGTCTCAGACCGAAACTTAATCTTTATACAATATTGAACAATATTAGATCTAATCAGATAATTTTTCCAGATTTAATCACAGATTTAATTTAATCAACAAAGATAATACACTGTAGGATTCCAGAAATAAATTAATATTGTTCGAATTAATCAATAATCAAATCACATCACCATGAAACACTTATTCTTAAATTAAACTGTTTATATTTGTTCATAATGTTCCCATCAACGATATAGAAGATATATGGATAGGGCATAAATATAAAAATTTGAAGCCACGCCGGGTATAGTTGTCTCTTTCTTTGCTAGCCGAATTGTCAAAATATAAAAATGAGAAATTAGGGGCGGATTAGGTTTTTTTTAATTCGGGCATCAATTTTTAAGGAGATAATTTTTTTTTTTTTTTGAAAATACAAGTAAAGATCATCCTAAGGAATATTTTAGGTCGCGCAACGATAATTATACAAATGGAAAGTAAAATAGAGTAATTTGTTTAGCTAGTTAATATTGTTAATTTATATTGAGACTCTTAAACTTAAAAAAATAAGCCAGCCCTGTAAATCTAAAATCAGCTGTTATAATATTTTTCATATTATTAATTTGACACTTCGGCGAGCAAAAGGAAAGAGAACTACCAAAATCGTGGCTTCATAAACAATTTTTCAATATATTAAAATTTTAATGTGTTAAAAGGGAACATTTATGCCACTTCCATATATTTCTTATTCGTAGGTTCCCATACTACTGTATCTTCTCATAAATTCTCATAAAAATGTGAATTTCTTATCTTTTTCCTATTGTGTTACCAAACCAATCCATAATCAAAGAAATAACATAAATTGAGACTTTAATCATAATTTCCATTTTATTTACACTCAAAGCAAAATAATCGCATTGAATTTTATCTTTGTGTGTAAGTAAATTTGAGTTAAAAAACTTTTTGAGTATAAAACTTTAACATTATTTTATGAACTGAATCAGAGTGATTCAGTATTCAGTCCTCTTTAGTCCGTCTAACAGTTAAGAGGGATTTTATAATTCTTGTTATTTATAACAATTATATTTTAAAATAAATTCGCCAAAAAAAAAATATATAAATAAATTTTTTATAAAATTCCGGAAGTTAAAAAGTAACACACAATTTTTTTTTATATATAAAGTCATCCATAATTAAAAAATTACTCCTAATTATTTTCAAATTAATTTTAATTTTTGTTAAAGAAGTGAATAAATATTAAAAAAATTTTATGTGATGTAAAATAATTAAAATATTTCAAATATTTAATGAAATTTTTCAAATATAAAAGAAAAAATCATTTTTTAAAAATATTTTTAAAAGAGAAACTTTTTAAAATTGTTAAATAAAAATAACATCTTTGTGAAAATAAAAAACTATAAAGAGTTAATGTCCAGTCAAGGATAAAAATAAAATATTTTATGTTGTGTTGAATTTTAGGTGTTTGTGCTTTGTATATAAAATACAATCTAGATATTTTATTTTACAATTATGATCTCAACAGTTTTACAGCAACAGACAACAACGAGTAATACCACAAATATGAATTGGTCAAATGAAAAAATTAGTTTAAATTGTATTGATAATATTGGTTTAAGACAATTATGGAAATTAATTGCCTTAGATACAAAAAGGAATTCAAATAAAAATGAGGTAAATTTTAAATATCATTTAAAATAAAAAATATAAGTATAAGTAATTGCTTTCAGTTTAGGTTAAGATTACCTGTCCCAATTTTAATACTTATAAATTTAAAATTACCCAAAAAAAATCACTCCTATTCTTTTTGGTTCAACATATCTTAAAGGCTTTCCGTTCCCGACATTATACTACTTACTATAAATTTTACTATAGTTTATTTTGAGATAATCTGACGACTGGTTGATCATTTCAAAATAATAACACCAATAATTTATCGTTCCATAAACAAACGCAAACTGCCTAAAACTTTTCATAAATTTGAAATTTTTTAAATTTAAAATTAATGAAAATTGATCGGAAACAAAATAATATTGAATATGAAATGAATTGTTCAGTCAACCAATATTATTAATAAAATGTTATTGAACTCTTTATAAATATTTATCATAATTTTTCATTTGACTTGCAGAAATTGTATCTCTATGAAATTCAATAGTTTCTATGTAAAATTGAATTGCTCTTTTTTTCACTTACTTTGTACACATTTATTTTTAATTCCAAATTAATTTTGCAAATAATTTAAATTTATTATGTAAATTTTGATTTTTTTATATGATTAGATTAATTTATGACATTATTTTGAAATTATTACCAAAATTGAGAAGAAATTATGTTATAAATACTATTTTCCTATAATTTACATAATATAGTAAATATCTTAAGCAACTCATTAAAAACTAAAATGAAATAAATTGTAATATTTTGAACTCTAGAAGCAAAGCCGTATATAATATTATATACAGCTTTGCTAGAAGGTTCCCCGATTGATAAGACAATATTAATAGTATATCATATTTCAATTAGGTTGACAAACACCATTTCTAGATTAGATAGTTAAAATAATAATACAACTCTTACTTTATCACAAAAATAAAATGTTTCCATTTCAATTTTTGTGTATTATAATTATATAATTAAACAAAAAAGATAAAAATAATAATTGATATTAATTTTTTTAATTATTAAATTACAATTAAATATAAATTTATATTTTAGTGTCACAACAAAATATTTTGTTCCTATAACAAAAAATTATCTTATCTTATTTTTCATATTTTTCTCTGTTATTATTTCTTAGTAACAAAAATTTTTTTTATAAAAATAAAGTTGAAATAAATCAAAGGTCGGTCATACATATTTTCAAAAATTTCGTATGGTTTTAGTACTCGTACTGGGATTTTCAGAAATTTTAAAGTTGATTTTATAGTATCAGTATATATCATCTCATTAATCTATTATTTTCGTCCAATCAAATCAAAAAGCTTATCATTGTGATAAAAATATGAAATATTTGTGACTGCGTCTAAGAAAGTCACAGATTTTTTACGCATCTTCATGGTTAATGACAAAGATACTAAAAGTCTACCATTATTTTTACGGTAGCTCAATTAATTCGACATTATTTTTAATAATTTGAAAATTCATAATGATGGTAAAATTTAGAATACTTTTTATTTATAGTAGTTCAATAACTTATGAAATTTATAAAAAAATCAATTGCAATTTATAAAAAATGGAAAATTATTTACCTCGCAGACTAAGCAAGCAATCCCATACTTTAACTATATAGATATGTATATCTTTATCATATTTATTTATTTCTGATCTAATAGATTTATGTATAATTTTATATTTATGTACAATTTCTTTTATTTAGATCACGTTTTATTAAAAAATACATACATACATATATGTATGTAATATGAAATTTAATTTATCAATAATCTAGATCTAGAATTTCATTGTAAAATGTGTTTAATTTGTTATAAAAATTATATAATATTTAAATCTGATATTTATAATTGTGAGTGTACTGTACAGAAATTCTAGTATTTTGAATATAGATTGAATTTTGTAATTAAATTAATTCATGTAAACTTATAGTACATAATTTCAGATTATACTCTAGTAATTTCTGATTTCAATCAATGAGAAAAATAATATAATTATAAATTTACAATTGAATCGCGAAAGTTAAACAGAAAATATTATATTTTTGATAGCCAACAATTTTATATGTATTTACAATTTACCAGACAGATTTTATAGAATCTAAAAAACTTACAAATTTATAAAAAGTTAGCCAACCCCTACAATTTACATTTTTAGATTTTAGTCTAATATTTTTTACCATCTTTTGTAGCAAAATACATGTGCACTATACTATAACTTTCTAATTTTTCATTAAAATTTCTGTATATAAATAATTCCATACGTTTATTGACATACGTCACATAATCGATTAAATCACTATATGATGACAAATATATATACCTATATAAATATTTTTTGCAATAAACTTTTCAAATTAATTAATCATGGGTGGTCCAATAATAATTTTTATATGAAAATTTCCCATTGTTTCATTATAAATTTCTAAATA
This sequence comes from Empis stercorea, assembly GCA_949752835.1. NCBI lineage: Eukaryota > Metazoa > Arthropoda > Insecta > Diptera > Empididae > Empis > Empis stercorea. The sequence continues at coordinate 21,381,214 of OX457089.1, read as the reverse complement.
AAAATTAAATAAGGACAGTTGAAATGAATCACTCTTTCTTTAGTAATTGATCATTAATTGGGAAAAGATGAGTAATAAATAGATAAATATTGTCATCAGCTGAAAGAAGCTTATACCAAGAAATTCATCATCGAAATTTATTGAGTGAAATCTAATCTAACAAAACAAGTAAACATTTAACTTAACCATGAGCAAGTTAAAATATGTGCTTGCTAGACAATTAATTTATTATCCTCTCCTTTTTTTGGAAAAATTATTCAAATATTTACAAAATCCCAACGTGCACGTCTGCTACATAAATTTAATTATTAAATTAAAGCCTCCCCATTGCGTCAATTGGATTAAGTTTATTTAGGTGTTTGAAATTTCAATTATTTATATAGTGAAATGCCATACTTGAGTAATATAATAAAGTTAACAGCTTTAAAAGTGTGTCATCATAAAATAATAAAATTTAGAAAACGTATTTTTGTTATACTCAACGAATTAGAATATATGGAAGGAGTATAAGTAATAAAAATTGAAGCCAGCCTGGATATAGTAGTCTCTTTCTTTTCACAAGTGAACTGTCAAAATTAATAAATCAGAAATAAGAGCCGAACTAGGGTTTTTTTAATTCGGGCAGCAATTTTTAAGGAGATAAAATATATTTTTTTTGATAAATACATGTAAAGATCATCTTAAGGAATATTTTAGGTCGCAACGATAATTTAATTATACAAATGGAAAGTAAAATAGAGTAATTTTGTTTAGCTAGTTAATATATTTTATATTGAGACTCTTAAAATTAAAAAAATAAGCCAGCCCTGTAAATCTAAAATCAGCTGTTATAATATTTTTCATATTATTAATTTGACAGTTCGGTGGTGAAAAGAAAGAGAACTATCGAAATCGTGGCTTCATGTAAATAATTGTAAATAATTTTTCAATAAATTAAAATGTTAATGTGTTAAAAAGAGAGGGAACATTATGCTCCTTCCATATATTACTTATTCGTAGGTTATACTACATAAGTATAATAAACTTTATTATCAAAATTGACTACGTCAATGCAAATACTACAAATATTATGTAGCTACTATATGTAAAACTGATTTCCCTATGCAAATAATAATTGATTTTATTGTGCATACAAAATTATTATTATTATTTTGTTATTGTTAATTTATATATACAAATCGACATAAATATGTATCTATATAAATATTTTATTATTTATTTAACATGTCAAGCATAACTTATGAAAAATAAAAATTTCACTTTAAAATTTACATAATTTGAGGTTTGAGTTTTGAAACATTTATATATATTAAAAGATACTTTTTGTAGATACAACGACTATACATTTTATATAAAGTCGAATGACGTCAATTGGTTAAGAAATCATTGTTTAAAAAATTAATACTGGTTTTGATTAAAAAAAAATTAATAAATTTTATTTATTTATTTATTTTTGTCAGTTTTATTTAAAATAAATGATAATATTTTAAAAAAAAATTTAATCATATATAAATGAAGCCAATTATTATTATTTTGACTGAATCAATTTTTCTACAATTTTTCGAACATATAGAGAAAAAGTTTCCTTTTATAAAACAGAATCAAAAATGCATTTTAATTGTAAAATTCACCAACAACAAAAAGTTGCATAGCATATTGAAATTTGAAATGGTAGGTATGTGTCATCACACTTAAATTTAGTCCGTTCATATCCGCCATTATTAACATCCGCCGACAAGACAATTACAAATTTTTTTTTTAGCCAATTTATTTTCACACTTTTTTTTTACATTATAAACATTATATTTATTTATTTCACATTTTATGTAAATTAAATTATTGATTTGAATTGTTAATTGTTAGTGTAATTCAGTTTTTTGAATAATACAAGAATATGGTTCCTTTAGATTTATAACAGTTTAATGGCCCTGAAATTTTTAAGCTTTAAAATTTAAAAACGAATTTTAATAATGTTTTATTTTTTATATTGACGTCAAATGTTTTTTTTTAATCAAGGTAAAAAAAAAAAAAAAAAAAAAGTAAAACAAATATACCATAATAGAATATTAAGTTAAATAATTTAAATATTAAAACAAAAATTTAATATATACGCAAAAAATTTAATGAAACTATATATTTAGTAAATCAGTCAATATTTAATTTATATATACAAATTAGTAATAATATAAAAATTAATGTGTTTATTTTTTATAATTCAATTTTTATTTAAATATATATAATTTAATATATTAGTATAATATTATTATGTACTTAATAAATTTCAGTTTTGTGCCAATACTTTTGAACAATTTTACCATTTATAATTTTAGATATTAATTATATGTAATTTGAATTTGAACTTAGCCTGTTTCATTTGAATTATAGAAATTGGAAAAAATTAAATTATTAAATAATTTAAAAATTACTAAATAGAAATAAAATTTAGTCGAAGGAAAAACTGTAACCCCAATTATACAATCAAAGCATCACATTTAGTTCAAAATTTAGTTCAATTAAGTGGGTGTTGATTTTATATATATAGTACATATGTTGTCTACACAATTATACAATCAACACCACTTAATTCTTAATTAATGTAAATCACATAATTGATCTAATAAATTTCACTTTTGTACATTAAATTTACACATTAGTGATTTAATCTTCATTTGGTTTGGGTAATCATCCCATCTATATTATAAGTTAACCTTCGTTAACTTAGCCTTGAATTTAATCTATATAAAATTTTCCTGATATAGTTTTAAATATCATAATAAAAATCAAGGTAATTATAATCAGTTCTTGGTTCGCTCCTAGTTTCAATAATTTTGGTTCGCTCCTAGTTTTAATAATTTACAATAAAATTTTTCAAAATTTAGAAAGGATTAACACTTTCGTTGCGGTTAAATAATGTAATATAAAGTTTTAATATTAAAAAAAATTAAATTCGTTATTTATGTAAACAAACATACTACTTCATACTATTTGTATCAAGAAAATTGGTTATTACCAACCAGCCCATTTTCGTATACCCAACAACCCAATTTTATTACAAAATCATATTTTAAACGCAAAATAATTTTTAATTAAAAAACTTTAACTAAAATTTATTATATGGTTATGTAAATTAAAAGATTATGTTAAATAGAGACAATAAATTGATTAAACAAATTTTTAAGTGTTAAATGGACATTAATAAAAATTTATATTAAAATTATATGAAACTAAGTTGTGCAATAAATACTTACTTAAAAATTTAGTTAGAAAATGAAAAATTATAAGTTAATAAAAATTCTTTCTTCTTTAATTATAATTTAAAAAACTAACAATAAATATACACTGTAAATAATATATTTAAAATATACAAAATTTTCCAAAAAAAGAAGTATTTTCAGAAATGTTAAAAATAATAACATTTAAATTAAAATTATTTGAAAATATTAATTTTTGAATTTAATATTTTATCAAATCGAAATTATATTTGAAACTAAACTTTTATTGCCAATATTTCTAGCATTTAAATTTTCACGTATCTATTACTAATTAAAGAACTAATAACTAATTTTTTTTGGACATCACACAAGACTGTAAGTAATTTGCTATTTAAAGCTTAAAACATTTTTTGCAAAATTTAATTCCGCAATTAATATATAAATGAAAGAATATTTGGTGTAATAAATGTTACAAGAAACTGTTGGACGTATAATATTATACACTTAATTACTACAATCACGACTAAAATTATCTTTTTTCAACATTAAATTGGAATTATTTTAGATTATGATTTGGAAAAATACATTGTATTTGATATGAAAAAAGGCAAAAATTCGAAACAGAAATGTTAAACATATATGACTCAGTCCATAAAAAATTAACCTTAAATTTCCAAATTTGATTTTGATTACCATAAAAATTTTTATAGAAAATTCATTTAAAATTTTCAATTTGTATAAGAAATTAGGGTAATTATTAAAAAAGCCTTGAATTTTATAAATTTTTAATATAGTTTTATGAATGACAAATTAACTATATTTATATAATACATAGATGAAAGAAAATTTGATTGGCAGCATATTTGATATATTATTATATAATATAAAACGCCATAAAGTCTGCGTTTATCATTTTTATCACTTTAATAATAATAAAATTAAAAAAAAAATTATAAAGCTAACAAATATTAATTAACACTTACTAATATTTCATATAAATAAACTGGAAAATTTTTTGTTTAAAAATAATTTTGAAAAACAAAATTTTTCTGTAAATATTATTAAAGAGAAAAAAAAATTAAACAATTTAATCAAAAAAAAATAAAATAAAGAATAATAATAATTAATTTATCTTTAAAAAGTTTCTATAGATAAACAAAATAATATTTTTCACGAGATCATTTTAGTTCACGATAATTTAGTTAACTAAAGTTAACGATAATAATCTATAATTTAGTTTTTTAAATAAACAAAATAAATTCGATATAAAATATTAGATATAAAATATTATTATAATAAATAATAAAATAGAAAAGATATTAAAACAAACTAGGTAAATGAAGCTGCTTGATCAATGAACAGAAAGGTCACAAAATTACGTAATATTTTCTTCTTTTTTTTAAAAGAAAAGTTATTAATTTTAATTATAAAATAGAATTACATAAAATGATTATTAGAAAATTATAATTGATTTTCCTTTTAATTAATTAAGTTTTCAATTATCCCTTAAATCCCTGACTAATTTATTAATTTTTCCATTTTTATTACAAAAACTTTTGATTAATTTAATATTTAGTAACATGGATATTCAACCATTCCTTAAAAAATTATGGTTATAAAATATTATATTGCCTTTGGTTCAAGTCAACTTGACATACAATCATTTCTTCTGCTTTTTTGTATTTTAATTATGATTAAATTTTTATCTAAATGAAGATATTAAACTGTATTAAATAAATATGTTAATAAAATGAAAAATTAACTGAAACTTTAATTAAATTGATTTCATTTGCATATTTCTTCAATATTGTCATCCCAAAAAAACCAAAAAAAAAAATTCTTGATTGTTTTTTTTCGTATTTTTTGGTAGTTAATTTGTTATATTTATTAATAATTAAAGTTCGTTGCCTTTTAATAATTTTCTTTTCGTATGTTATCCTTCAAAAAATTTAACTATATGTACATATAATATTTCGTATAATATTAATTTATTTAACCCATTAAAGTGGTCGTCAATTTATATTTTTACAATTTTTAAAGTATAAGCTATAAGTATTCTGCTAGTATCCACTTCGGCTGGTAAAAATGATAATAAAATATCGGACAAAATTTGATTTAAGTTTAAACTGTTGATGGCGGTGATTTGAAAATCAGCCGATTTCCGAAATTGAATAAAAATAAAGTAAATAATGTTTTGAAATAATTTTAAATGGCTTTTTGAATACTTAAATGTCCAATATCAAAAAGTATTAAATGTGAGGAAAATGCATTTTAAGTTTTAATTGTTAATTTAATAACGTAGATGCGTACTTACTAAGACAGGTTTTTAGAGTTTAAATTGATTTCTCCATTTAGTAGGTAATAATTCGTTTAAATTTTTCTATGATTTTGTTAATAAATAGAATACTTAGCTATTATAACCTATAATTTTTTGTGTAAGAATTTAGTATTTTTTATGAAATTAGCATCACAAGTTTATAAATATGAAATTACTATTTTTCAAATAGCATAATTGATAAAAAAAACATTATACATATACTTATATAAATGATTTTATGGTGTTTTGGTAAATGTTAATTTGTTCAAATTATATCTAATTATAAAGAGGCGTTATTTGTTTACATAAATAATTTTGTTTGTTGTTTTTTTTTATCCTAAAATATTATAAATAATTTAAAATTTAATTATTTTTGATTATTTAAAAATATACAACAAACAAATTTTTGTATACATTATTTACAAAGTAATTTAGTCAAAATATTTTCTTAGCATTTAAATAAAATGATTCTGAAAATTAAAATTAACCGGTAAAATTAATGTTAATTTATATTTTGAAATTGGAAAATTATTAACTATTTGTTTAATTTTTAATGATATACTAAAAAAAAATTTGTTTAAAATATTTAAGACTAAAATTTATTATCAGTTCAAATTTTAGTAATTTTGATGTGATTGTTGAAGGAATTGATCGTAAAAAATATTTAAATTAATTTCTAAATTTTTTGTATATATACTTATACACTAACACTATATAGTAATTCGAAATTTTTGAAGTGCAATGTCTCAACTTAAAAATATTTTTTTTTCAGTAAATACAATTATGTAAATTCTTAATTATACATATTACATAATTTTTAATTAATTTAGCAACATTTTTAAATGTATAACTTCAGACGATTTTTTAAATATTTAAATTGAAACCGTTTTGTCGGATACCGAAATAATTAATCGTATAACTTGTTTTTGTTATTCAGGATAATTATATAAATTTTATTTCAATGTTTCAAAGGACTGTATGACTATTTTTCATATTAATTTAATTTTTAATAAATTGAAAATTGAAGTTTAAATTAAATAAAATAGTGAATAATTTTTTTTATTTTATTGTGCAGGAAACCGTTAAAATATAATTATTTATCTGATTAACATATTATTAGAACTTTAATTGTACTATAAAGTTCTTACTTAAATAACCCTGTACTGCATTAAAGAGATTTTATTTTTGTCTAAATAACAGTAATTCAATAAATTTTTCTAAAAACACTCATTTTGAAAAAGTGTTAAACTTAAAATTTTGTTATTAAAATTTCTATATTAGTGTACCAAGTTTGAATTAATACAATTTGAATATTTTATATTCGTTTTTGGAGCAATGAAAATTTTGTGATAAAGCAAAATTAAATTGCTTCCAAATAATTTTTAACAAAAAAAAATTAATTTAAGAAGAAAAAAAAATATACATAAATAAAAAAGCGTGCTGTAATAGTAAATTGACTTTGATTATTTTGTTTGGCTATCGCGACAATTTAATATTTATATTATTTATTTTAATTTTTTTTTAAATTGTTGTAGAATTAAATAAATTATTCTACTTTATTGTTCAATTATTATTTAATAATTATTTCTTCTTTTTTTTAAATTACAGAATATTTCAACAACACTAGAAAATAATAATAATAATAATTTTGGTGAAATTCTATCAACACATCGTGATTCTTCAGATAAAATGTCATTATTAAAATTTTTAGCAATTGTAAGTATATAATAAGTTTAATATAAAAATTTACATATAAAAAAAAGGATTTATCTTTATAAATTATTTTTATTTAAAATTTTTAATAGTAAATCTAGAATTCGAGATAAATAAAAATACGTGATATACTTTTTTTTCTGTAGCATAACATTAAATATTTCCTTAATAAATTTATTACTATTGAATACTATAAAAGATTTTATTTTAATATCTGAACTTTAAAAACGTATAGTATATTGAAAGTATATTTGTAAGAATTTACAAGAAATATTTTTTCTATTAAAACTATGTACATATACATATGTATACTTAAAAAATTAATTTAAAAATATTTGAAAAATTATGTAATCTGTTATAATATATTCTTTTAGATTAGATAATCATAATCATTTGATTTTGATATATAAATGTATTTCATTATTTAGAAAATTTAGGTGATTTTATTGGTGTAAAACGTAAATTTTAAATTTACTTATTAGACCTAATTTTTAGTTTGTCAAAAACAATGAGCTATAAGTTATTTTGTATTTTAATTATAGCATAAAGATCATTTACTTATTTATAGAACAATTTCAATTTTTCTAAAAAGTTTACAATAATTTTATCTACTACAAAGAGAATTAAATTTGTAGTACCAGTAACTCGATTTACAGGTTCAGCTACTTAGAGCTTTTTCTCAAAACATACATTTCTTTGATTTTTTTCACCCTTTATATAAGAATTTGAACTATTCTGCTTTGAATCAAATTCAGATTAAATTTTTCTAAATTACAGATAAACTTAGAGATGGTTACTTTTTTTATGATTTAAAATCTTAAAATTTTTAGTATTTCAAATATGCATGTGTATATTTATACATATGTTCATATACATGCCTATTTGATTTAGAGTTTTAGTATGTTTAATACCAAATTTAAAGAAGAACAACAAAATTAAATTTTATGAATAATTTCCAAATTTTAAATTATATTATTAAAAATATTTTAAACTATCAAACATTTCAAATGACCTTGTATATCTGACATTCTAAATAACCTGTCTACCTGCCTAATACAACGTACAATAAAAATAATTTATTAATGCAATATAATATTTTATTTTGTTATTTTTATATGTATATACCTAGATAAATAATTATTTGCAAATATTTTTTATCTTTTAAATTATTAGCTTATAAAATAAGACAAAATTTATTTTTTATATTTCGAGTTCAAAATACAGTCAACAAAAAAAAGGTTTATTTCGTCAACATTTATGTAAAATTTCTAGACTATAATAGATGATTTGTTGGAAGCAAAATTTCTAGACTATAATAGATAATTTGTGGAAGCAAAATTTTTTTAGTATACAATGGCTAATTGAGCGCCATTTTTCGGCTCGTCATTTTGGTAAATATATCTTAAAAATTGCGTGCCAATATCTTCAAAGCACTACCGTCTTTGAATAAAATACATATAAATATACATATACGAAATTTTGATTATTTTAAAAAATTTTAATTAAATAAACTACCATCTTAATCTAAGCAAAATTAAAATACAAATTTTAATTCTTTTTGTTATCAGTCCAATAAAATTCCTGTTATCCGTAAATATTCAATTGTGTGAATTCCCCCTTATGATAAGACAAATTTCTTAAAAATCTAAAAAAAATATCCATACGAGTATATGCGTAAATTTTAAATTTATATCCAAATAAGAAAACTATTTCTCAGAATTCTGAAAACAACATATGTATGTATATGTAAGTATATTTAAATTTAAATTTTGTTTTTTCAAACAAAACAAAAAAAATCTTCTGACCTAATTTATGCTTTGTTTATATGTTGTTTTATTTTTTAATAAAAAAGTTAGTTTTTTATTTAATCAGAATCGATAATTCCAATTTAAATAAACACAAAAAATTTCTTCTTTTACGTTTTCAAATGAAAGAAAAATTAGCTTTCTTATTAATACAATATGTATGTGCATATTTTAAAAACATTTACTTAGTATAGTAGTGCGATAGACTAAAATTACCATATGAATAGTTTTTGTTAATAAAAAAATAAATACATAATTTCTTTTAAATAAACACGAAAAAAATGAAATAAAAAATTTACAGGGCATAAATTTAAAAATATAAAAATTAATAATTACATATACATATATGTACATACATTATACATAGTATGTAGAAATTGGCACTAACCTTTCAATTCCGGAAATAAGTATGTGCATTACAATGAATATAGTGAAAGTTTTTTATCTTTTCCAGACAAGGAAAATATTTTTGAAAAAAAAATTAATAATTTAAAGATAAAACATTTATTTTTAGATGAAAGGAAAATTTTCATTTTTACTTACACTAATTTTATTTAAAGATTTTGAGCGAATTTGATCAAATAAAATTTCATTTGCAATACTCTATTATATATATGTATATTTGTATGTTTTAATAATAAACTTTGTAGCTATAGTAGAACCAATTAGTTTCTTAAAATATTACCCATATACATAATAATAATAACATAATAATAATTATGAAGTGACAATCTAATATTACATACATTATATGTACATAAATGCAAATATGAAATTTTGATAAGGAATAATAATTAGGAATATTGAGTATATTTATACATTTATTTCTATCATAGTTAAGTTTGCCTTTGATTGTATTATGTATAGTGTATACATACAACGTGAGGAGAAAATTCTATAACAGGCCAATATCAGGCTTTTAAGCCAAAGAAGAATATACTTTAGTTATTTCGACATATTGTATATGAATATGAACTTATTCATTTGGAATTGGAAAATTACATTATTCGGTGATATAATTTTGTCTTAACTTAATTGCATCGGGGTCGTAAAGTAAAACCTTTTCACCTTATTTGAAATTGTAATGCAATTAAGTACATACATTATGTATACTCATACTCAATTTCAAAAATATGTATCTGCTGGCCCCATTAAAAATTTGCACAACAAATTTAATTTTAGAAGAAAATATATTTATTAAAATTTAAGTAATATAAGTATACGTGCATATGTATATATATATATATATATATATATATATATATATATATTATATTTAATAAGAATTACATCATAAACCTTGACCCATATTTGTAAAATATAATAAATAATATACTATTTATTATGCTAATTTTTTATTAAGATTTTATTAAGTTCAAAAAAATATTATGCTAATTTTATGTACATATATAGAATATTTTTTACTTCAATATTTTTGTTCTTATTATTTTTTGTAGGGAAGAAATAGAAATACTTTCTAGAAATTTTATAATTTTGTTTTTATGTAAATGAACAGAAAACAAAACAAAAAAAGAAAGTTAAAAAGTACAATAATATTACATACATATGTATATTGTAAACAAATTTATGAAACTTCCGATGTTCTAGATTTAAAAATAGTTGATTCGATAGGAGATACATATCTCATAACTCAAATTCTTAAATTAAGATTAAGTTCTCACTCACTCAGTCAATATTTTGTTTTACAAATTTTAAAGAGAGAAAAGAAGTTCATAAAAAATAGACTTCATTTAAAGAAAAATTATTAAACCATTTTCTTCTTTACTAATTTACAGAATGCCTTAGAATTGAGTGCACCAGCAACACCAGTTTTATTACAACAAGGAAATAACAAACCAAAAGGCTGGGTTCAATTATCAGGACATCCAGAAAGGTAATTACTATTATACTATTAATATTATACTATTAATATAAATACAATATTAAAAACTTCAACATAATAGAAACAAATGCTTATTGCTATTACAATGCTTAAATATATTTAAAGTACAAAATCTGGTAATTGATGGATCATTGAATTCGTAAGATCTTCCCATGTGGCACTCAACAAATCTATTATAAACTATTCTATTTGATATCATTTCTATTCGTGTTGAAGTTTTATATTAAAATTTTGCATATTCAAAATTAAATTAAAAATAAATTACATTTAAAATTTTAATTAATAAATTAATTTGTTTTTATTTTTAAATATTTTTTTTAGCATTGTACCAACATCAACTGGTATTGTACGAAAACGTGTTACATCTGATACAGATCCCGAAGTTAAAGCATATGAATTTATTAAAAATGATTTATATGCTATAAATTTAATACCAAAATATTATGGTTATAAAAAAATTAATGATGAATCATATATTGAATTACAAGATTTATTAAATGATTTTATTGATCCAAATGTTATGGATATTAAAATGGGTTGTCGTACATTTTTAGAATCTGAAGTAACAAATACAACATTACGTCCTGATTTATATAATAAAATGATATCAGTTGATATTAATGGTCCAAATGAATTAGAACATAAATTAAAAGCAATTACAAAATTACGTTATATGCAATTTCGTGAAGAAATGTCATCATCACATACAAAAGGTTTTCGTATTGAAGCATTACGAATATCTGGTAATAAACCAATAAATGATTTAAAAAAAATTAAATATACTAAACAAATTGAATATACAATTAAAAATTTTATAAGTAATAATTTAAATTTATCTAATAATTTAATAAAACGTTTATATCAAATGCGACAATATATGGAAAAATCGGAATTTTTTCATAAACATGAAATTGTTGGTTCTAGTATATTTATTGTATATGATAATTATAAATATGGTATATGGTTAATTGATTTTGCTAAATCAAGAGAATTACCAAATAATATAAATGTAACACATCGTAATGAATGGATACCTGGTAATCGTGAAGAAGGTTTATTAAAAGGAATGGATGAATTAATACAAATATTTGAAAATGTTTCTGAAAATTTAACTAGTTAAGAGAATATTGTAAAATTAAATAGATGAAAAATGTTATAAAAAAAAATGTATAATAATATGTGAATAATTAAATTTTGTTTAAATATTTTTTTTATATATATAGAAGAATTTTAGAATTATTGCTATGGTCAAAACTAAAATTTAAAATTAAATTAAATTTTAGTTTTATTGATATTAATTTACAAAAAAAATTTAATTGTCTTTAATAACATTTTTAAATTATAAAAAAATATTCAAATTAATATATATTTAATAATTTATTTAATATTCACTAAAAATATAGATATTATTCTATTTTTAATAATACTTTAAATTTTTATTTATCATTTATTATTCAATTATACTTAAATACTTAATTTTTTCCATATTGGAAAGTTTGCGCAATTTTGAAAAAAAAAAATATAACAAAAAGGAATTTTTATCCTTTACAATGAGTCTTTTTTTAAATAAATCTTTATACATATTTATAAATTTTGGAAGATATTTATATTATCATCTTTACATAACTATAAAAAAAGGTTTATAAATGCCTTATATATTTATAATAACGATGTCAAAATTTTAAGAATGGCAGATAATTAATTATACAAATTAATTAATTATTAATTATAGGCAGATAATTAATTATAATTCGGATATAAAAACAATGTCTTAAAATTGCAATTTGTATCTTAATTTTGATAAAATGGTAAACATGTACAAAAATATTTGTTATAATCTTTGATGTAAAATATTTTTTGTAAATAAATTAAAATAACAAAAAATATGTGAATTAACATAAATAAAATACATATATGAGATAAAAATAGAATTATGTATAGTATATGATTTTCGTAATTTAATTTTCTCTGAACATTTTTAAAATAATATGTGTATTAAAACCGCTAAATAATGCAGTGGTTACCTGCCTTAAAATGAAAAGTTCCGAAATTAAAGTATATACAATTCCATTTACAAATACAAAGTTCCGAAATTAAAGTATATACAATTCCATTTACAAATGTATTACAAATACAAAAGTATACAAATATACCAAAATGTTCCAAAACTTTATATTGTTTAAGTTTATTATGCCCGTTGGCAGCTTGTTGAATATCTTTATTGAAGCTGGTATAATACTCTTTTTATGAATTTCAGTTCTTGATCTGACGTTGACTATTTGAATTTCTTGTCACAATTCCCGGTCCGTCGATTTGTCTTGTTAAAACCAGTGTTGATTTATTTAGTTTATGTATCACCTGATATATGAACTTAGATTTTTCTTGAACAATGAGCATATTATTTAAGATCATTTGTACATATCTTTCAATGCTTTTTTCACATTTTTTCCACTTTATTTTTCACGAAGTTGGAAGGCATTGACCAGATTGTTATATTATATCTCACATGGCTTAATATTCTCACATCACAACAACACTTTAATCTTCTCACTGCTCCAACAAACAGTGCTATTTTATACTCACATCGTCTAAATGCACGTTCCATTTTCCATTTCAGTTTTTCATCAATACTAATACACAAATATTTAACACATTCGACTTTCTCTATAAATATGTAGTATTATCTATTTTCTAAATTATAATCTAATTTTTCTTATTTTTATGCCTTGAAAATGATATATTTTGTCTTTGTCTTGTTGATAGATAATTTATTACCAAGCAGCCATTTTTGGAATTTTATCAAGTCACTACTTATTGTGTTTACCAATTTCGATCAATTCATCAAAATTTGTACAAAGGTTTCACAGCATTTCTTTGTATTATTGTAACAATGATTATGTTATGATAAAATACTGGATTTTGCTCAAATGTCATTTTAAATTCAAATTGTTTTTTCAGATCTGTGAGCACATGATCTATTAGTGCAGTGATGAAATCCGCCGCGTAAATCTAGAATCGAAAAATATTTTGTATTTTTCAGTCTATCTATAATATCCTCAATCAACGGCAAAGGATAATTATTTTTTACTGTCAATTTATTTAGTGTTCTATGTTCTATGCAAAGTCTTAACTCTCCATTTTTCTTAGTCACTAACACAATGGGCGAAGAATATGGCGAATCACTTTCCCGAATAATATTTCTTTTTAAAAGATCGTCAATAATTTTTTTTAATTCAACCTTATGAAAATATGGTAGTCTACGAGGAGTACAATAAAAAGGTTCGTCCCTAATAAGTTTAATTTCCATTTGAGTATTATTATTTTTCAGTCCTAAACATTAAGATGAATTATCTGACAAAGCTTCCGACACAATATTGGCTATATTTAATTTAAAATCGTATGGAACATTATTATTTATATTTAAGTTTTCGCCTAAGTCTTGTATATTTTTACTATTAAAAATATCAATATTTAAAATTTCATTTAAAAAATTTGAATCACCTGAACCACTATTTACTAGACAATCCAAATTTTGAACCATATCATAACTGTTAAGCTCCACATTTTCTATAATGTTAGTGTCATTTATTTTAATTAATCCCATATTATTAATTTTCAAAAAATCGCGACCTAAAACAACAGGATATTTCATACTTAAAATCTTTACAATAAACAAATTTATTTTTATGTCATTATTTTTAAAATTAACATTACTTTGAACGATACCTGTGATCTGAAGTGGACTATTATTTATGCCACAAAAATTATGTGAATTTACCTTTAAAACACCAGTTAAATAAGATGGTACATACTGCTGTTGAATGAAGCTAATTGGGCTGCCTGAACCGATGAGAGTTGATAAAGATGTTGAATAATTTATATTGATATCAGGACCATCATCTTTGTTAAAGGTGAACCTAAGTTGATATTCGAATTCATTTTTATTCCGCAATATATTTTGGATATTATTTATTTGAACCTCATCTTTTTCTTGCTCATGGTAACAAGATGAACCACATGATTCATCCGATTGAACTGTCATCACTGTTGGCCGGATAGTACATTCTGCTGCACGGTGACTTTCATTACCACATTTGAAACAAGGGTCTCGTGGACGTCTTGGTTTTGGACAACTATTGCTAAAATGTCCACTTTCATTGCAGTTGAAGCATTTCACTTTTAAATTCTGGACAACTTTTATTTCAGGAGCACGATTTTTTTGATGATACACACCATTATTTATATTCTGTGATTTTGATTGAAATTTTTCATATTTTTTTATGCAACTTTTCAATTCGGTAATATCGTTAGCATTGTAAAGAATTATTTTGTTAGCATGTGTGTCGGGAATACCATCAATTATAAATTGTATTAAATCAGCTTTCTCTACATCACATAATGATGCAATTTCTTGCATTGAAAAAATATATTGTTGTAATGATTCATCACGTTTTTTTCTTCAGTTGATTATATATATCAGCTCTAGTAATTTTTTTATGAAATTCATGCAATAATGAAATTTTTAGCTCTGGCCAAGTCTTCACAGATATAGTACGTAAAAATAGTTTAGCAGTGCCACTTAAAAGTCGTTTTGCGTAGATAAAGCTAGTTCTTGGATTTCATACCATTAATTCTACATTCTCTTCAAAATTTAATACCCATTTTTCAATGGAATAATTGTCATCGGCATTAAAGTTGGGTATTGATTCCTCAATATCTTTAAAATGAATTGCTCTATTACTGTTTATTGAAACTTCCGATTCCGTTAATTGTGATAATTATTTCCTTATTTGTGCAATTTCTTGTTTTTTCTTTAATTTTTCTCGTAAAATTTCAAGTTCTCTGTCCAAATTTTCTTCTGCTAAATTTTCTATCGGTTCATTTACGGCAGAGGATGAACCAGAGTCCGATATTTCAGGAACATGCTGAAGTAAATGTTCATCCGAAAGCTGATTCCACGAGTCCTGTAAACATATTTTTAAGACAGGTTTTGTTCCTACACTCGACAAATTTAAATCAGCTAATTTTTCTTTCAATGGATTCACTTTACAATTGTCTAAAAAATTTTCTATTCTTCTTTTTCTTAATATCTCATCCATTTTTTTTTACTTCCGTATGAAGATTTTTCTTTTGGTCAAATATCCCACTTCTGGAGTTGTAAGAATGGCTCAAATAAACTTTAATAAGTAAAACTAAAAAAAAATACTTTCTTTTTTCGTTGAAAATTTATTATAATATTAATTAAATATTTTGTCTTAAACGATTTTCTTTTTGTTAAAATTTATTATAAAATTAACTAAATATTTTATCCTAAACGATCTGACCTTTTTAAAGTTTACTTAACAACTAACTTTATTTTTTCCGATTGCAGTTAATATTTTATTTTATTTTATAACCAAAACAAGGTTTACAAATTAATAAACTAAAATTAAAATTAATTTACAAAATTTACAAAATTCTTAAATTACTTTATACATTTTAAAAATTTAATAGTTAATATAATATATATTTCTTAATTACTTTATACAATAAAAATATTACATACTAAATATTACTTTTTATTATTTAGAAATTTAAAAGTAAATTATGTTATTGCATTTATTTTTTATACATGTTTTAGTAATATTATTATAATTTAGTGAAGGGATTGATAGGATAGGGCTGCTTTTAGATTTTTCTTATATGAGAATTTTGAAAGTTCAGGAAAGAATTGGTTATTGTGTTTATTGTAAACCATACAACATCGATTTATTGGTTCATTTTTACCATATTCTGTGCTATGGCTATATTCGACCAGGAGTCTAGTTTGACGTGTCTGTCTGACCTCATCGTTTAATTTAATCCTTTCTCTAATGAAGCCAACGTCAATTTCGCCTTTTAGAACGTCAAAAGTGAAAGCGGATGTCAGGAAAGTTCTTCTCGTTGAAAGTGTCATGAGATCTAGTAATTTTAGTCTTTCGGAATATGGTGGTAGGGAATCGAAATTTCTGGGATTGTGAAGATCTCTGAGTGCGAAAAGCAAAAATTGTTTTTGGATTGATTCTAGTTTGCTCGAATAGACTTGGAAAGTTGGGTCCCAGATTTGGCAAGCATATTCTAATATTGGGCGTACAAGTGAGCAATATAAGCTCTTTGTGACCCATATATTATTAAATTCTCGGGCTCTTCTTTTTATAAAACCAAGTAGCTTGTTTGCTTGACTGAAAATCTTATCATAGTGGTAATTAAAGTTGAGCTTAGTATCCAATGTAATTCCAAGATCTGTAATTTTATCAACCCGATGCAGATTGGTATTGTTTAGACTATAATTATGCATAGAATAGGATTTCTTACGAGTAAAGGTTATAACATGACATTTTGCGATATTGAGATGTAGTTTGTTGTTTCTACACCATTCTTCAATGGCAATAAGTTTTGATTGTAGAAAAGCTGCGTCAGCAGAAGAGTTTATAGGATGATAGATTTTAAGGTCGTCAGCATAAAAAAGGTGAGCAATATCTGACAACTTGTCAGATAAGTCTGAAATAAAAATATTGAATAAAAGTGGGCCCAGGTGGCTACCTTGAGGAACGCCTGATAGTACGTCTATTTTATATGAAAAATAGCCTTGAAATTTTACAAACTGCGTTCTATTTGTAAGGTATGATTTGATCCAGTTATGTAGTGACCCTGATATACCTTTTTTTGTAAGCTTCTCAATTAAGATTTGGTGATCTACCATATCGAAAGCTTTGCTGAAATCTGTGTAAATAGCATCAATTTGGTGTCCCTTTTCCATTCGACAGATAATGTCCGACACTATTACCATCAGATTTGTTGTGGTTGATCTACGCTTTCTAAAACCATGTTGTTGGTCGTTAAGAGTTGGGTTGATAATTGCAGATAGTTTGTCGCAAACGATTTTTTTGAAAATAATATACTTAACGAAAGTTCTAATTTTCTATGTAACTGGTTTTTAAATAAATATCATTATATAACAGAATTGATCAACACAATAAATAATTTAAAGAAATATTATATATTAAATTTGTTACTATGTGCAAATATCTGTACTAGAGTACCTACAATATAAAGGATCGGGCCTAGAATGCTCACTTGAGGGACACCTGCTTTGATTTCAACCAGTTCAGAGTATTCATTTCCTTGCTTTATTCTGAAGTATCTGCATTTCAGGTATGAGGTCAGGAACTCGACATATTGGTTCGGTAACATTTTACCTAGTTTGTGGATTAACCCTTCGTGCCATACTTTATCGAACGCCTGGGCTATATCGATAAAAATGGCTGAGCAGATTTCTTTTCCTTCGAGTGCATTTTCAATAGTATTTGTTATCCCGTGTATTTGATCAATTGTCGAGTGCTTTTCTCGAAAGCCGAACTGGTAATCTGGGATTAATTTTTTTCTCACTATTATATAGGCATTAGTCTTCTCAGGAATAATTTTTCTGATAGTTTTGATAGTATCGGAAGCAATGAAATCGGACGGTATGATTTTACATCATTAGGCGGTTTGCAGGGTTTTTGTTTCATAACCATTTCTGCAGCCTTCCAGCTGTCGGGAAAGAATTTTAACTTGAATGAAGCGTTTATTATACGAGTGATCATGACTATAGCTTTTCTGGGTAAGTTATTCAAAATTTCTGAAGTTATAAGGTCATAGCCTGCCGGTTTTTTTTGTTGAAGCTTTTCTTTATTTCCTTGGATACTTCTCTTGGAGTTATCGGGCTTATCTCCTGATCATACTCGGTAAAGTGATCGACTAATGGGATGTTGGTGTTACTGACGTTTGGCTTAAAAACATTCGCTAGGTGGTCTGCAAAAGCTTTGGCTTTCTCCTTCTCATCGTGTGCCCATTCGCCATCTTTATTTTTTACAGGTGGATTGTGCGTGATTGGTTTTTTTAGATATTTTGTGGTTTTCCATAGCGAGTAATCCGTTCTTTCGTTAGCCGTCAGATTTTCCAGAGATGTTCTCATAGTAGCTTCTTTAAATTTTATAATCTCTCTTTTAAGATGTTGTGTTTTATGGTTTAAGTTGTTGTCCACCGGATCTCTCGATGACTGCCATCTACGTCTAGCCCTGCGTTTTTCATTAACCAGTACTTTTATATGCTGAGCCTGAGGGTATCTAATAGCTGTGGTTCTTGTTGTTGTTGTTTTTGTATTTTCCCAAGCGGCATATTGGATGCATTTAGTGGAGTTTATCACCTCCTTTTCTAATTGATGAGTAGTTTGTAGCTCGATGTTTAGATCTAGTTTGTTGTCCAGGTCGATCTTGAAGCTGTCCCAATCAGTAGTAGTATTAGTCAGAGTTGGAGTAGATTTTTTTACTGTTATGCAGTCATTTCGAGTAAGGATTACCGCTGAATGATTCGAGTTCAGGTCGAAGTTTTCGTCGATGCTTATGTAATTTGTCGATAATTTTTTGGTGATAAAAAAGTCCAGAAAATCTGGAATTTTGCCTGGATCTGATGGCCAGTACGTTGGTTTACTAGATGAGTGGCATATATACAACCCATTTCTGACAAAGCCGCTTACCTGCTCTTTACCTTTCGTTGTCGTAAGTCTGGAGCCCCAGTCGACATTCTTGGCGTTGAAATCTCCACCTAGAACAAATCTTTCACCCATGGTAGTGATGATGTTTTTGTATTGTTCTTTTTTCAAATTGTGTTTTGGCGGGAAATAAGCTCTTTTTCTGGTTAATACTCCATTTGCGTTCCATGTGGCGATTTTTAATGAACTTATTGACATAACTGGATAGAAGGTTTTTGTATGCTAGGAAGTATTAATTCCAATTTGTCTAGTCTTGATGAGAGATTACTAACAATAGCATGTATGTTCGTTAATAACGTTGGCATATCGAAACGTGGCGGTTCTGACATCACTACAGGAAGTAGGTTGTAACTAGCTGCTTGAGCATATGTATTATTGATAGTAGTTGTTTGGCTCAAACCTGAACTAGGATTGTTATTATTATTCTTTGTATTTGTTTGAGATATTCTACGTTTTTGCAGCTCTTTTGCGATAATGCAACCTCTATAATTAGCTGGGTGAGCTTCACAGTTTGAGCAAGTAGCAGGTGAGTCTCTTTTTTTGTGCAGGTGGCCGTTAGATGATTTCCGGCACATTTAACGCAGCGAGGATTCCTTTGACGGTATTTGGTTGTGTGACCAAAACTTTGGCAACGCTTGCATTGCGGTATCTGCTTGTTTACTCTGGGAGCTTCGATTTTCACTTTCATATGATGAAGGTACTTTATTTCATAGATCTTTCTAATATCTTCAGACTGATCAAAGGTAAGTATGAATAAGGGCAGCTTCGTGGTGAAATCTACACCATTGACTTTTTTCTTAATTATCTTGTTTTCGACGTTTATTATCTTGAAGCTTTCCTCTAGTAGTTACGATTTAATCAGTTCAGGATCGCACGAAGGCCATGACGCAAAGTGGCCTCGTCTGCTTGTTCTCGAAAGAATGCCATTCCTGTTGAAGTTCGTTGGATGTTTCTGTGAGTATTCTGTAGTCAGATTCTGTATTAACATTAATCTTAATTTGTTTATTGTTTAGCATGTAGTCAGATTCTGTATTAACATTAATCTTAATTTGTTTATTGTTTAGCATGTTCGCATCAAAGTTTTTTTTTTTTTTTAATGCCTGGATAAGTTCTTGATAGTTTTCTAGATTGCTGATGATTACCGGTGCAGGCTTAAGTGATCGCGCTGGTTTCGTGTTTGGTTTTTGAGTGTGTAACTGTATCATTGGTTTATCATTGTTAACGGTTGTTGGTGAGCTTACTTTGTCTTGATTGTCCAGTGATGATAAGATATGTAACTGATTTGTACTGGTTTGTAAGAAGTCTCTTTGTTGTATTTTCACTGATTTAATTTGTTTCACAGGATTATTTTGAGTGACTGCCGGTGACGTGTTCTTGGTCTGAGTTAACACTTGGTTCGAGATTGAATTTTTTCTATTTTTGCGTTTTCCTTTCGATCAGGATTAGCTTTATCCGGTGTTCCGCTTTTTGGATTAGTTTTTCTTCTTTTGTTTTTCTGTAGTACCCATTCGGTTTCCATTGCTACGTTGGTTTTGCTGTTAATTGACGGTGTGGGTTCCGAGGATTCAACTTGAGTTGATGAGCAATGTTGTTTTTCTTGGATTGCAAGTATGATGCTTTTCAGCTCCTGAATTTCACTTTTTGCTTCAATTAATTCTTTTTCAAGGTTCAATATTTTTTCTCTTTCAGCAAGGTTTGTATATTCGGCTTTATGTTTTTCAGGTAAATTTCCCTCAGAAAAATTAGTTTTTTTCCTTTTGTTAGAAATATTTATGTTTTCGTTGCCGCTGTTGAGAAGATTGAAGACAGAACGTAGGTGAATTTTAGTCAGCTAACGACGTACTCTTCATTGGTGATCTACCTATATTTTTCTTACCCTTAAATGGGTTTACTTCCATTTGTTCTGGTTGATTTTGTACAGTAACAGAAACTTGCTCCATGGCCTGTGAACCCACCATGGACGCAGTTAGATTTAGTTCCACTGGCGACTTAGCCAATTTCATAGAGAAATTAGCCAAGCCCTCGCCGCCAGCCCTGGATTCTGGCGACATTTTGGCAGATATCCCTGCCGAGTTTGATTTCAGTGTCACCACGTGGAGGTGCAAGGAGTACTTGGTAGTTAGAGCACAGTTGCGGCGCTGGACAGTTTCCTCAGAATCTGACAGTCAACGCTTTCCCTGTCGTCACTTACAAAATGGAAATGTTAATATTTTAAAAAATAATGGAAATGTTAATATTTTAAAAAATAATTTAATTAACTTTGTTTATTCCTGTTTTTTTCATGTACAAGGATGTAAATAATTAGTTTTGGACTGTACCATTAAAATTATTCTTTCCAATTATTACTGAGTTATTTGTTATTTATATTTATTTATTTAGTAATTTCGTATTTTAAAATATTATTAACGATTGGTAATCAAATTATTTCCAGGTTTTTGTAAAAAATATATAGGTACGTATATTTTTTAAAACTTTAATTGATTGAATGAAATTGACAGAAATGCATCACAATACTATATTATCAATAAATTTTAATAAGAATAATCAACGAACTATAAACGTTCGTTGATAATAATAATAAAAATTAAATTATTTAACGTTCGTTGATAGTAATAAAAATTAAATTTTTATTATTATTATTATATTATTATTATTATTAATATAGTAAATTATTTAATAGAGTAGTATTATTTAATAGAGTAGTATAACATTTTTTAAATTACAACAAATTCAATTTTAAATATTTATTAATATGTATATATATTATTCAGAAAAGTATGATAATTATATCAGAAAAAATTCAAATATTTATATATGAGATTCAATATAAATTTTGTAAATATAAATTTTTTACAATTGATTTTTAATTATACAATTTGAAATTAATATTTAATTGCTGATTTTAAATATAATAGTTGAAATGATTTATTATTTTTTTAAATAAAATTCCACTGCCATTGAACAGTGCCATCTGTGATCTGAACAGAGATAATGAGCCATTTTAAATTCCCTTGTCAAAAAAAAATTCCCTTGTGCAGCGATCTATTTTTTTCTCATATAAAAATATAATATACTATCACGTTCTATTTTTCGGTGGGGTGCAATAAAGCCGAACACAAGAAAGCCGAATTCGGCTTTATTGCTCAATTACTGAGAAATAAAGCCCAACGCCCAGATTTTTGGAAAAGGGCAAATTACTTTCTATCACTTTATTTGCCCTTTTCCAAAAATTTGCAAAAGAAAGTGATTATGTACCACCCTTTTCCAAATACTTCCGTAGTAAAAATAATATCATAGAACTTAAAATTTAAAATAATAAATATTGTTTTTATATTTTTTGGTTGGCTTTATTTCTCATATTCCAAAATAACAAGTTCGCTTTATTTCTCATTCATTTGGGAAATAAAGCCAACTAAAGCATTCGGCTTTATTTCTCAGTAATTGAGCAATAAAGCCGAATTCGGACTCGAAACAATAATCCTTTAGTAGAAAAATTGCTCGAGCCCTAGATCGTGCTGAATGCGGCAATTAAGTTTTTCGAATTACGTGATCCGTGAGCGTGATCAATTAGTCGTAACTCGGCATTGTGTGATACGCGAACGGGTTTTACGATTAATCACGCCGCGAATCCCTTAATTCGATAAACTTTATATTACGATATCTAATCGGAACAGACGATTAGACCCCAGAAATTATTTCTTATTTCACAAAAGCAGATAATTCTGATTAAAATCTAATCGACCTAAACAGATATTTAAATAAGAAACGCACCTATAATGTTATAACTTTTTTTCTGATTTTGTCGTATTGATGTAAATGATCTTTGATGAAAGCATTCTTTTGTTACACTTTCTACTAGAAAAAATTATTGTATTGGAATAAAATATTTGAAAAACAAGTAATATAAACAGTTATAAAAGCTTGTTTATTTATAGAAAATTGTTTTTACTTTCTTTCAGAAATTTTTACTTTGCCTTTTGAAACACGAGCCGTAAAAAACTTAGATAATGTAAAAAACAGTTTATTTATATTTTCAATTTAACCAAAATTTAATGGATACTAATTTATTGTATTTTAAAAATTGTGTTTAAACATTAAAATGAGCAGCATTTAATCAGTCCGATTCCGATCATTTCCATTTCATTTTTCGTTCAGGTCAGATCAGATCAGAATTCCATAGACGTGGACGTTGAGTTCAGTGTCCTACTTCTGTTTTCGTCTTTTACTGTCATTCATCTGTCGTCTCATTTTTTCTGTAGGTTTAGGTTTTAGTCTTTGAGTATATATAGAACAGGAGAAGCTATAATAGCTGTGTTTTTTTATTCCTACTCTGTACTACTTGATATAAAAGGAATAAGAAAACGATGTAGTGCAAGGGGAAAATATGATTTAGAATTGATTGAAAAAAATTTGCCCACTTTGTTGATATTTTTTAAAAATCTAATTTTCAATATTCAAATATACGAAATGAAGTATCTTCTTGTCAAATTTATAGTTGCCATATTAAAATTTAATAATTTCCCATTAATTTCCCTTTTACTCTACATGTTGTACTATATAATTATGTAGAGTAGCTACAACAACAACCCTACAGATACTCTACTCGTATAGTACAGAGTAGGAATAAAAAAACACAGCTAATATAAATTTGCCCCCACAAGCTATGTCACCAAGTTTTTGACAATTTTTAGAGCATTACTTGTCAAAAATTTGCAAATGATTGTCAAAAATTTGCACATTTTATATAGAAATATATGAAATATTTCTCTTTACCCCCCCAACAAAAAAATGCTTCACTTTATTTTAACTATAGCATCTCCTGTTCTATATACTCTAATACCGATTACCATTGGAGAAAACTAGGTTATTTAACCCGCTGTCAGGTTACTTGACCCTAACGCCAGTTCCAAAAACCTGACAGTCCCAATGGAACATGTTTCCTAGGTATTGGTGCGCACTGAATGTATACATATTAATTGTAAAAATTTTTGTTTATGTAAACAGTTTTGTAAACAATAAATTTTTGGTTATGTAAACAGTTTTGTAAACAATAAATTTTTGGTTATGTAAACAGTTTTGTAAACAAAAAATATTTTTTTTATAAACAATAATTTTTTTTAAAAACCAATGAATTCTATTTTTTTTAATAAAAATTTTATTGCAATAAATAATTGTTTTTAAATTTAAGGAATATATATTTTCATTCGTATTTTTTTTATATCATGTTTAATATTACATTATAAATACCCACAAATAATATATCATAACAATTCTTAGATTTAAAAAACTGTTGAAATATTTGTATCCAACAAAATTTATAAATCTGTTAAATACTTAAAAATAATTATTTTACAATAATATAAGACATACATTTTATTTAGACAATTAATTATTTATACAATAAATAATTATTTCACACAAAAATTTAATATTTATATAAATTCAGTTATTCAGTACCAATTTTCAAAATGGCCAATAGTTTTTATTTTGAGAAATTATTTCAAATTTTTTGAAATGTTTACATTTTCAAAAAAGTGACATAAATAAAATTGCTTATGTAGTGGAATAAACTGAAGGGGAAAATTGAACCTGAAAAAAAATAAGGTTAAAAAGATGGCGGAATAAAGGAACTGGTTTCGCCTTTGACTATATAACATGGGGTCTCGACTATCCATAATTTTGTCCATAAATGGCAATGGAAATGAAAATGGAAACCATTATGGATAATCGAGACCACTCGTCCATCAGCCATTCCCATAAATGGCAAACTTTATTGACGTCCATTTACCTTAGAGTATATAAACAGGAGATGCAATAGTATACTTTTGCCCCTACAAGCTGTTTCCCTTTTTGAAAAAGCTCTTTAGTTCTCAAAATTTCCTTGTAACAGCTGTTAGTTGTCAAAATCTCCTTGTAACAGCTGTTTTGCAATAAAAAGTGTCATTAAAAAAGCTTTCCATCAAAGCTTTCAAGCTTTGAAATATTCTAGTCAGTGCCGCAGGCAGGATAATTATTAAAAAGACAGCATATATTTAGAAGAAAAATATCAAAAATTATTAATTGATTTATTAATATTACTTTTTAGGTATGTTATAATTATATTTTGTAGTTTTTAACCTAAATTATGGGTAGAAACAACCTCTTATAACAACAAGTTAGTGAAATAAAAAATACATATTTAATTTTTTGATTGTAAATGTAATTATTATATGTAAAAATAATAACATTTAATTAATTTTATTAAAAAATATAAAATATTTAACTATTTTTTTAAATATAAATAACATTTATAAAAAATGCTTTTTAGTTAAAAAAGAGCTTTTGTCACTGGCAATAGCAATTTAAAGCCGTCACTGCAAAAAAAAATCTCTTTTCCCCCCACAAAAAAAAGGGACACTTTTTTATAACTATTGCATCTCCTGTTTCTATACTCTAAGCCATTTACACGGGGTCTCGACTATCCATAATAGGTCTGTTCGTTAGCTTGATACAAGTTACTTGGATCAATATGTGTCAATTTGATCGTGTTCGTTTGCGTTAGGTTAGATTAGGTCCAGTATACTCTATGTTCGTTAGCTTTTTTTTAACTTGATCCGATCTACTTGGAGTTGCTTTTTTCTAACCTTCCAAAATAGATAGAGTCGAATAGGTTAGTATATTTAATATGTCATTCATACGAAAAATTTAAAATTATATCAAGGCTGCTTTGATTATAAGTTGACATATGTCTTTAAATAATGAAAAATAATATGATGAAAATATCATATTATTTTTCATATATGATGAAAAATAATACTGAAATTTCGAAATAAATCGGAATTCGTTATACATTTAATTGAAAAAATTTCTTCGAAAGAATATTAATAAAAATGGGCATATTTATGATTTATGGTGATTTCACAGTTTATTGAACAGTTGAACTAATACTATATAATTTAAATATATCATTATGATATATTTAATATATTTATTAGAAGTTTACAATGATTATTTACAAAACTTCAACAACATTATATGGTATTTTATTTGATAAAAATCTAAGAGTATCGTGTATCGTGTTTTCTTGTAGACGCTGATATGACATATGGTCTGAGCAAGCGAACAGAATTTGGGTTTGGGTCACAAATGAACCTAAAGTGATCTGTGACGTCACTTACTCTAACTCAACCTAACACAACCTAACCTAACCTACTCGGGTTATGTGACCAGTGGTGGGATGTTAGTGCCAACGAAGCGTTTCGAAAACGCTACTTAGCGAAAATTGGTATGTTTTGTCACTTTTCGCCAGTGGTGGGATGTTAGTGCCAACGAAGAGTTTCGAAAACGCTACTTAGCGAAAATTGGTATGTTTTGTCACTTTTCGCCAGGCGTAATTTGCGATACTTATCGATTGTATTTTAATCAACGTTGCCTATAGCGAAATATTATTTTATTGGAAATAATAATTTCAATTACAATTACAAATGTAATGTCGGTTTCGATTGAGCAGAAAAATAGTTTTTTTATCTAGATCAATTTTTATGTTCGATAGGTAAAATAACATCATTTTTTTTTATCTAAATCAATGTTTAAAAATCTAAGATTTTCTTAAAGTTTTACCCCCTCCATTTAATAATAGCAAAATCGATTTTGTTATCATGTTCGATTGGTCAGCATTTAGATAAAAACTTTAAACAATCCCAAACGAAAGCCACATTAGAAAATTTATTATTTTTATTATTGACATTTTAATATTTATATATTTTTATCAATGAAATATATAGTTTTTGACATTCGAAATTAATATCGAAATACTATTATTGGTACTGCCGAAGCACGAGAAAAGTAGCATAGCAAAATTTTTTTAACATACCGACTTTTGATATTTGCGCATCGCTAATCGTAAGCGAAGCGAAGTAGAAACGCTAAACCAACATCCCACCACTGAGCAAGCTAACGAACATACCTAGTTGTCCATAAATGGCAATGGAAATGGAAATGGAAACCATTATGGATAACAGGCCGTCTCGACTATCCATGACCGTTTCCATTTCCATAGCCATTTCCATTTATGGATTTCCGAACAAAAAAAACTGGGCATTTCATGAACTGAAATATTATTCGTAATATCATTAATGTGGATTTCGATTGGACAAAAAAATAATTTTTTTTTTAAAAAAATCAATCTTTTTTTTTATCTAGATCAATTTTTGTTTTCGATTGGACAAAAAAATCAATTTTTTTTTTTATCTACTAGATCAATTTTCAAAAATCTGGATTTTTTTAAAGATTTACCCCTCCATTCACTAATACCATACAATTTGTATGACAGTGACATATTTACATAGATAAAAAAAATGGATTTCATAGATAAAAAAAATTGATCTGTTTTTACGTTCGATTGGACATAAAAAAAATTTATTTTTTTTTTAAATTTTGATCTGTGCCAATCGAAATCCACATAAAATTTGTATTATATTTTGATTTTCAACATGTAAAATTGTTTTTTATTGGTAATATAGAATATTGGGAATACAGAACGAAAGTCAATTAATAAATTAACCACAATATGAAACCTAATTTACAAATTAAACCACTTTCCGCCATTTTATTTTTGACATATTCGTCCATAAAATTATCCATAAATGGACGTCCATAAAGTTTGCCATTTATGGAATGGCTGATGGACGAGTGGTCTCCATTATCCATAATGGTTTCCATTTCCATTTCCATTGCCATTTATGGACAACATTATGGATAGTCGAGACCCCGTGTAATGGAGACCACTCGTCCATCAGCCATTCCATAAATGGCAAACTTTATGGACGTCCATTTATGGATAATTTTATGGACGAATATGTCAAAAATAAAATGGCGGAAAGTGGTTTAATTTGTAAATTACAAGTGGCATTTTAAAGTGAAATTGCAATTTGCAATAGTGTAGTATTTCATACATGGTCCGTTTCACGGCATTCAAACTTCAGAAAATGACATGCAATACTACATTATAAAACTGTCATTTTCATGAAATAGCAAAATAGTGATTTCATTAGTGTAAAATTAGTGTATTTTTTATTATAAGTTTTTTATTTTTATTTTTATAAATTTTGGAAGAAATGTAAGTAAAAATAATATTTAAACAATTTTTGTAATACATATATAAATAATAAAAAATTTATGTAGGGTAGAAAAAGTAAGTAAAGAGCAGGTGGATTTGCTAATAAAATTTATGAACAGCTTTAAATATTATTTTTACTTACATTTCTTCCAAAATTTATAAAAATAAAAATAAAAAAATTATAATAAAAAATACACTAATTTTACACTAATGAAATCACTATTTTGCTATTTCATGAAAATGACAGTTTTATAATGTAGTATTGCATGTCATTTTCTGAAGTTGGAATGCCGTGAAACGGACCATGTATGAAATACTACACTATTTCAAATTGCAATTTCACTTTAAAATACCACTTCAGATTATATAAATATGTAAAATAAACGTAAAAACATGAAATATTCAGTACTGCCAGACATAAAATGTAAAAAAAAATATCAAAATATCTCAGGCACCAAAAACAGGTGTTCACGTAATTTAAAAAAAAAATATCAAAATATCAAGAAAAAATATTTAGGTCGTGAAGACCACTTATATGTATAACAAAAAAATCTCATTTTAGAATAAGCTTTGAAAAAGTTTCCTCCTGCAAGACCATCTGAAGTAGTAATAATAGTTCAAAAATGGATGCGAAGGATCGCATTAGACAACAACCACCACAGAAAATATCAGCGCATGTAGAGGAAGAAAGTTAAATAATACATTTATTAAAATTTAAAATCAATTCAGAGGCAGAATTAAGTCCTCTTAAAATTATTTTTACTAAGTAAGACTGGTGAAAAATACTACCTTTATTAAAGGGATAATAAAATATGTGATATTTATTAAATGTTAAGTTAGAGGAACTATTTATGTGATATTAATTAGACCTTATGTGATTTGCTAATATATATATTTTATATATAATATATTTTTGATAAAAATAACATAATATTTTTTTAAATAAATGTTTTTTATTTATACAAATAAAAGCCGATTCGTATAATGAACACCAATATCGTCTCAGAAACGTTTCGCTTTTTCTGATACGTTTCTGATACTACTTTTATGATTCGTATAAGGAACGCCATTTTCGTCTCAGAAACGTTTCGCTTTTTCTGATACGTTTCTGATACTACTTTTTTGATTCGTATAGGAAACGCTAATACCAGCTCAGAAACGTTTCGCTTTTTCTGATACGTTTCTGAAACTACTTTTTCGATTCGTAAACGCCTCAAATTTATGGACTCAAAAACTAAGAATCCAGTTCAATCTACATACGCCGGATGACTCCATTTTACATCGTTTTTGAGACTCATTTGCGAATCAGAAACGACCCTCTAAGCAAATTTACGGTCCGCTTTTAGCGGCTCGCAACTACGCCGTCTTTTTTCATATATTCAGCCTTCATTTTCGTGCCGTATTTTTCGGCTCTAAAACGTAACGCATAAATCGAATTTTGCGGCTCTCAAACGCACCGCGTAATACGGATCGAAAATAAACCGCTTTAGCGGATCTAAAGAGTAATATGACTAATCAATTAACATAAATTATATTTATGGCTTTCTTGTTTTTTTTGTTCTCATTATTATTTTGTTTGGCAGAGTGTTCATAGTGTCTGGAATAATTTTTTGGTAAATATTTAATGTATTAAATTATATATTAAATTAATAATTTATAAATAATCTAATAATTTTTGTTTTTATTTTCAGATTAAAATATTAAAGGGCTTTTGTGATAATTCATTGGATATATATGTGAAACTCTGCCTAAAAATGATTAACAGATTAAGATGTCTGTAAACTTTCCTGTTTTGGGAAAAATTAATGAAACATTGTAGTTGCAATCAGTCATTTCAAAATATTTATAATGCAAAATATTTATATGTTATGATAATTGTGTTGATATTTTTAATAAAATACTAAATATTTTATTAAAAAATTAAAGTTTTTGGATTTTATTTTTGGATTATTTATAATTATTTTAAGCGGTTCGAAATGGAGCCGAAAAGGCGGCATAAATTGGAGCCGAAAAGGCGGCATAAAATTGAGCTACAAAAGTGGCATAAAATTATGCCGCAAAAAGCGGCGTAAAATTGTATCGCAAATGCGGCATAAAAACATTACGCCTGCCGTCTTTCATTTCAATTTCCATACGTCCATGGGAACAGAAACGGTCCGCTTTAACGCCGTAAAGGCGGTTCGAAAACGGAGTCTTATATGGGCAAATGACTACATTTTTATGCCGTTTACGGCTCGCTTTCTTAGAGGGGAAGTTCGCCATATATAAGTTACTTCTTTTAAAGGGTAGGTAGCGCATAGCACCAGAGATGGACAATAAGAGAACTAAAGCTATGGAATTCTGAATTAAATCCAGTAGAATTCTCAAGTAAAATCTATGGAATTCTCATAAATGATGTAGTTGTTTTATTGGCCGTCAAAAAGGCGTCGCCAAAGGCAATTCGGAATAGTTAGTTGCTTTTTTCGCCAACTCTGGTGGTATGCGCATAGTCGGTCATAAGTACCATTTACACGATCAAATAAAATCAAAATTTTATTTGATGAAAAAAGCTGTCAAATGAAGCTGTCAAACATTTTGCATTTATACTATCAAATAAAATCAAAATTTTATTTGATGAAAAATCTGTCAAAATACAAGCGAAAAGAATTTACACGATCAAATCTATTTGACGTGACGTCATATTTGACAAATTTATTTGAAATATAAAAAAAAAATTTATATTGATTTGAGATTTTATTTGATAGGATATTGGATGGACCATTTACACGTTCAAATTTATTTGATGGATTAAGTCATTCAAATAAAATATTGATTTTATTTGATCCTGTAAATGGTACTATAGCTACAGCAATAAATTTGGTTACTAGCAGTCCATATATTATATAATCAAAGGGTTTCGCACTTTTTGAAATGTCAAATTCCCAATAATACATGCTATCCCTTTAAGAAAAAGCGAACCGTAAACGAACCGCCGGCGAAGTCTTTTCTTCATATATGAGTTCGTTTACGAACCGCCTTGGCAGTTCGTAAGCGAACCGGAAACGTAAATGTTAGAATAAGAACAGTAGAAAAAAACGTAACGCCAAGAGTTCGCCAAAATCGGTTCGTTTACGAAACGCCGCAACGATTCGTTTTGGAACCGCCAAATTCGGTTCGTTTACGAACTGATTTTATTTCTAGAAATAAAAATACGAAAAAGTTATTTTTTTAGCATTTATTTCATATAAAAAATATAATTTTTAACAATAAATAATTATTTCACCACTGATTTAATTTTTTTAAATTTTATTACTTAATTTATTATATAAAACACAAAATTACTTATTAATATTTATTTTATTATATTTAACAAAATACTATTATAAGACACAACCTTCGTCACTCCTGTTTATTTTTGTTATGAAATTATAAAGTTTATTTTAAAAAGGCGTTACTTATCTAGTTCGTATACGGTTCGCCAAAAGCGAATTCGCTTATTTTTCTTAAAGGGATAAGGTCAGTTTATGTCACATTTTGACATAAAACAGGGGAAAAATTGGCAACTAGTTTCGCCCTTTAACCTAGTTTTCACCAATGGTAATCGGTATAAGGTTTTAGTTGGCTCGGTTTCGGTTCTTTGGTTGAAGGTGAATAGAAAAAAAGTTTGGCGCAAAAAGATTGGCTGTATTTTATGTTATTTATTCCTGTGTTTTGCTCCTGCATTTAATTAATCAAGTAAAGTAAGTAAAATTAAATTTAATCATTAATATATAATTATTATATTTATTTTAGTAATATAAACTAAATTATCATTTCACAAAAATTATGAATTTAAAATGCCGGCCGGTAAAATAATTGTATTTTTATATAAAAATGCTTTACCCAAATAATTAAATCCGCATTATTCAGACTTAAATCACTATATGTAATATTGATATTGTATATGAATGTGATTAATCATTAATCAAATTGTATTTATAAAAATATGTCATTTTAGTGCTGCCACCATCTTAATAACTTAGTAATAAGTTATAATTTTATAACTTATTTTATTACTAAGATTAATTTTATAACTTATTACCACCATATTAGTAATAAGTTATAATTTTTTTTATAGAAAAATTAAAAATGACTGGTAGAAAAGGTCGTAGTCGTAAACAAGCTGTTACACAAGAACAATCAATTGTTGGTGCTGGACAAGAAAATATTATTGGTAAATTAATAATAAAATTTTTGATATATTTAGAATGTTAAATCTATTTGTACTCTACATATTTTGAAGCAGATTCGACTACAGAACCAATAAATGGTAATCTAAAAGAGAGTCAAACTATTTTGGTGGAGGAGGAACAAATACAAACAACAACAACACAAAGGCGTGGAAAACCAAGAAAAGTAATTTCTAGTAAAGAGAAATCTACTAAAGAAGATGATGTGGTCATTGTTCCTGTTCCTGTTATTAAAGCACGCGGTAGAGGAAAAAAAATAATTAAAAATATTGATATTGAAGAAATTCCAATAATTGATAAAATAAATATTGCAAAAACTACAGATAAAATTGTCGTTAAAAGAGGAGGTCGTAAAAAAAATAATGCAATTGCTACAACAAATGGTGATGATGATTCTATACAAAAAGATAAGGAAAAAATTAATGGCAATACTACTGAAATTCCAGTTGTTAAAAAACAAATAAAATCTAAAATTGCAAATATAACGAAACAACTACAGTCACCAGTTAAAAGTGATGTTGAAAAAATCATTCCACCCAAATCACAAACAACGAAATCTTTAACTAAGAAAAGTTTGGATACTGTTGTCGGTGATGATATTGATGGAAATAAACCAATTGCTGTTGTTCAACCGTTTGTAGATACCAAAAAGGCAAAAGGACGAAAAAAGGCTGAAAATTTAACTTCAACTACAGCCAGAAAACATAAAATCAATGAAAAGGATTCAGATAACGTAGCTGATAATGAATTTATACCAGCTAAAAAAGGTAGAGCAGCAAAAACTAAAGCAAATAATAATATGAAAGAAAACGCAGCTGCATCTATTGCAGATGATATTCAAGAAAAGGCTGAAACTAAAAGTAAATATTTATGAGAATTTTATGTAAATGAACTTAAGTCTAAATTTATATGTTTTTTTAAAAAAAAAATTTTATATTTATATGTATTTTGTAACTTAAATAAATTTATATCTAAATTATTGTGTTATAGAAACTATGACTAAAAAGAAAACAGCATCTGAAGAAATAAAAGCAACAACAACTACTGGTCGTCGTGGTAAACGTGTAACAGCATCTATTGAAAAGGATAAATTAATAAAAGATGGAAAAGATAGTGTAACCAAAGATGAAAAACTTAAGGTAATCGAAGATGACCAAGAAGAAAATATTGTTGAAGTAGTTGAAAATAAATCAAAGAATACTGGTATTAATTTAAAAAAATGATTTTGATGAATTTAGAAAATATAAATTGTTTTTCCAGGTACTAAAAAGCGTAAAATCAATGATACAACTGATACTAACGATAAGAAAATGAAAATACAACCAGCAGAAAATGAAAAAACATCCAAAACAACCAACAAGAAGATTAAAATGAATGCTACTGCAACATTATATGATAATATGGATTTCAGTTTATCAAAAGATTATAATTTAAAAGTATCTAGTTGGAATGTTGCTGGTCTAAGGGCTTGGCTAACAAAAGGCGGTGTTGATTATATTACACATGAGAAACCAGATATCATTTGTTTACAAGTAAGAATATAATAATTACTTTAATCAAAGTTAGTATTTTTTTTAACATTGAAATTTGTTAAATAGGCGGTGGCTTAGTGTGTAGTGTACGGGATTGTTACAAAATCCCGTGTCCCAAAATCCCGTGAGTTTTTTATCCCGTTTTTCAAAATCCCGCGTTTCAAAATCTCGTTTTGTATAATAATCCCGTGATTGCAACAAAAAATCCCGTGTTTAAAAAAAACTTGCGAATAAGTCGGGTTTTTTAAATTTAATATTTTTTTGGGGTTTTTTTTTTTAAATTTTATATTTTTTTGGGGTTTTTTTTTTAAATTTTATTTTTTTTTGGGTTTTTTTAAAATTTTATATTTTTTTGGGGTTTTTTTTTTAAATTTTATATTTTTTTTGGGTTTTTTTTTTAAATTTTATATTTTTATGGTTTTTTTTTTAAATTTTATATTTTTATTCGTTTTTTTTTAAAGTTTATATTTTTTTGGGGGTTTTTTTTTTAAATTTTATATTTTTTTGGGGTTTTTTGTTTAAATTTTATATTTTTTTTGGGTTTTTTTTTTAATTTTATATTTTTTTTGGTTTTTTTTTTTTAATTTTATGTTTTTATTCGGTTTTTTTTTAAATTTTATATTTTTTTGGGGTTTTTTTTTAATTTTATATTTTTGTTGGTTTTTTTTTTAATTTTATATTTTTTTTGGGTTTTTTTTTAAATGGTATGAATATCCATCTACAATAAGCATATCCTTCCCCCCCTTATTCGTTTTTTCCAAAAAAATCTGCATTTTTTATAATCAGAAGTGTGATTTCTACAAAAATAATAATAAAAGAGACTTTATGATGTGGATACATGAAAATACGAAATGAAAATGAAGTCAATAAAGGCCGCAAAATCTTACATCTTTGTGTCAAATAAACTTTTCAAAACCCCGTTTTTAAGGTAAAATTATTTTTATTACTTCGGGCGCCCGAAAACGGGATTATGAAATACGGGATTTTGAAACGCGGGATTTTGAAATACGGGATTTTGAAACGCGGGATTTTGAAAACGGGATTATGTAACGCGGGATTTCGTAGTACACCCGTAGTGTACTATATCGTGGGTGCCTGAGGTCGTGAGTTTTTTCAATTACCGGCCGAGGCATCGATGTTGTTCTAAACTGACTCATCTTTCAGCTTTAAATGAGTACTGGTACACAGATTTATGGTTTTTATCTATATAAAATTAATAGGTCCTAAATTACAATCAAATGTTGGGAAAGGGCCTGTCCATATCGAATTAGCCATACTAAACGTACACTCTAATTTATGAAGCTTTATGAAGAATCAAATTCCAATATATGTTAATTTTAACCTTTCTTTAAAATCTAACTTCGAATAGAGGGCGTTTTCGGAAATGCAGACTGCGCTGCAAGTTTTAACTTAGAAATATAAGAAATTTTTGCGCAGTACTACGCGACTGCGCAACATATAAGATTTGCTTTTGTAGTCAAGAAAGTTCTAACATTTCTAAATTTTCTGTTTATTTTTCGGAATTTAAAATAATGGGGGTTATTTTATTCTACAAAAAAATGATGTACATATACCCATACATATTTTCATCTGGGATTTTCTCTAGCACCCTTGGATGGATTATGCTCATATTTGGTAAACACTTTCAAATTATTGGGTGGATGAAATTTTCGAATACAATGCTTTTGCAGTGGAGACTTATCGAACAGACTGCTTTTGTAGTTTTGCAGTTATGAATTATCGAACCACTGCTTACTTAGAACTAAGTTAGAACTGCATTTCCGAAAACGCCCAGAAAATTGCATCCGAAAAATATAGCAGCCGTAGTCTTCTAAAGTAGAATAAAAAATAAAATTTCAATAGTAAAATGTTTTGCCACAAGGGATACTATGACGTAAATGTAAATTATCATGTTCAATGTTCACCGAAATTGATAATAAAATAAAAAACATAAGAAAGATAACCAATATAATTTGTGTGTTCTAATAATGAACAGAAAAAGCCCTGAGTATAAAACTCTAGTTGGGCGGCATTTTTTTTAATTAAATTCGTATACAATAATAATTATAACAACTACTATGAATAATGTATAATAAATATAATTAACATTGTTCTCTATTTTTTTACAGGAATTAAAATGTGCAGAAAATCAAATACCTGATGAAGCACGGATACCAGGTTATCATCCATATTGGTTATGTAAACCAGGTGGTTTTAATGGTGTTGCCATATATTCAAAAATAATGCCTATTAATGTTGAATACGGTTTAGGTGATACTGAGCAAGATGATAATAGTCGTATTATGACTGCTGAATATGAAAAGTTTTATTTAATTTGTGTTTATGTACCAAATTCTGGTCGAAAATTGGTAACATTGCCAAAACGTTTACGTTGGAATGATATATTTCATAAATATTTATTAAAATTAAATGAAAAGAAACCAGTTATTATTTGTGGTGATTTGAATGTTGCCCATAATGAAATTGATATAGCTAATCCAAAATCAAATAAACGTAATGCTGGTTTTACACAAGAAGAACGTGATGGTATGTCAACATTATTATCACTTGGTTTTGTTGATACATTTAGGCATTTTTATCCAAATCAAAAAGATGCTTATACATATTGGACATATATGGCAAATGCCAGAGCTAAAAATGTTGGTTGGCGATTAGATTATTTTTTGGTTTCTGAAAAATTTATGCCAAAAATTGTGGACAATGTAATGAGATCAAAAGTTTTGGGTAGTGATCATTGTCCAATAACATTATTTTTAAATATTTAAATAAAAAAAATTCTAGGGTTTTTTTATCGTCATAATTTTCATTTTATATTTTTTGTTTGTTTTTTTTTTGTTTTCCACATTTTTTAAATCTTTTTTATCGTTTTAAAACAACTAATGTATTTTGAAAAAAGTGTTTATTATCAAGTATTTTATTCTTGTTTATATAAGAATAAATAATTCTTGAGAAAAAATAATAATATACAATTAAAAATATATGTATATTATTTTTAAATAAAAAATATTCTAAATAAAAATGTATTAAAATAATGATATAATTATAAAATTGATTATATTTACTTTCATGGTAATCTTCCTTGTGAGACACAGTAGATTAAGTAAATCTACATATACTCATTTAAAGGTAGGCCCAGAGGTAGGTATAGTTTGCGATTATGGCCTAGATTTTTTGACGGCACTTACACATAATGAACCGTCAACTCTTCGGACATATATATGTCACTTAGTCAGCTTTACAACATTATAAGTAGTACGGGGGCTAACAAAAAAGAAATTAGAATACATAGCCGGAAAACTGCAGTGATATAGACAAGTCTGGTTATATACGTATACCCTATAACTATAGCCTATATTAAAATTAATGTTCTCTTATCCAAAACATTTCATTGAACAAAAAATATAATAATCGATCGAAAATTTCACTGAGATTTTCGATTTAGGAACATACATAAATCTGAACTAATTAATCCTTTTATTTTATACATTCAGCTAGAATATTTTATGTCTGACGACAATTGTGAGAATATGATTAATACCTCCATTTTTATTGCATAGATTTTTTGTATATTCAAATAGAAAACTAATTTTAAATTCCCAATACTTTGTTATAATATTTATTCTTAAATATAATGTTTTCGAAAAAAAATTAAATTAAAATATAATAGTATATGAAAATATATGTGCATCTAAAATTATAATGTTTAGGCTATTGTTATTTCTTATAAGGTTTACCAAGTTTTCCATGAATACCAACTCTAGAATATTTTTTTTATTATTAAGATTTTAGATATATTCAAAACTCACCTATATACACATGTATAATTAATCTGACCATTATTTGTTAGAAATTTTAATTTAACATATGAAAAACAACTATTTTGTGAATCTGATTTGACTGTAAAATATTGTATTGCTTCTCGGTTTTGAATATTATATGTAAATTTACCTAATAATATTTCTTCTTCTTTTGAACATCTTATTTTTCTTAAACCCTACAATATTTATTTCAAAATATTAAAAATTAAATTTGCGAAATAACACAATTTACATAAACTTCAAAATCTTTTGGAGCATTTGAAATATCACCACTTGGTGTCATTGTATCTAATATATGTTCAATTGATACAGACTCTATATGAACAATTCTCATTAAATTAATTACAACTGTACTTTTAGAACCTCGAAATGCATAACAATTTCCCGGACTTGTTGATTCACATAAAATTTGTCTTGGTGAATTAGAAAAATGAAATCCCATATATGTTAATATTGGATTATCTGTATAATATGGTACATCCTCAACATATTCAATTTTTGCTCCTTTTTTGAAAAATAAAAATTATCAAAATTATTGGAAATTAATAAAATATACCCAATGATTCTAAAGCATAATTAACTGGTGCTGGTTCTTTTATTTCTTTAGTATCTCCACATTTATTAATTTCTTTTAATGCATCTATTTGTTTTTTAGTTGCCATTATTTCTTTATTTAAATGTTCTGTATGTTTTTTAATTGTTGCTTCTATTACAGCTGGTGAACATTTTGTACATCCAATAGATGGTGATGTCATTGTATTTCCTCCACAAGTATCTGTCGCTTTTTTAGGATTACTTTTTGTACTTGAACTCATATGTGATAAAACTTGCTATAAATACATTATGTTCAAATAATTTAAATTTTTGAATTAAACTTTTTTTTTTGCTAAGAAAAATATATTATTTATTATTTTATGTAAAAATTCTTTACCAACCAAAATTTCTTTAATATCTGTTTCTACATTTCCCAATCTCGTAAGTGATTTATTATATGATAATGCAATAATAAAAATAATAATAGAAATAATTGTTGTAGAAAGCATATAAAAAAATATTGTTCTTGTACCTCGACCATTATTACAAATATTGTTATTATTTTGATTTCGATTTTGTGTTGTATAATTGGAAAACATAACTCAAAAATAAATAAATTAAAGAAAGAATAATTTAAAATAAAAATAAATAAGATTTAAATTATAGATTTGTTTGATTTTATTTTAAATAATTAACTGAATTTAAAACAGATATAAGACAATAAGTCAATAAAATATGTCATGAAATAAATATTATTTTTCTCGTTTTTAAGGTGATTTGATTTAAATTTGTAACAAAATTATTTTTAATTGAATTAGTTTTAATATATTATTATTTAATCTTTGATGTTGAAGATATGGATTGATCAATTCCCGTTACTGAAGAGCTACCATAAGAATATAATTTTTTTTTGAGAAATAATTAATTTATGCTCTCAGTAGAATACCTAATATTGGAAACTTGATCCTGCATAATTTAATTATGTCTGTTAAACTATTATTAAGAAAATATTTAGTATGATTGATTTATTCATTTAATATCTTTCTATTAATTATTACTATAATTTGACTTTTATTACTATGTCTTCCAAAAATATCAAATACGAACACCATAGAGCATAGACTATTAGTGTATTTCGTAAAATTAAATTTCAAGTTTTTGTTTCTTTAATACCATTTTCAAATTAAATTAATCAAAAATTTTTAATGATATTCTGAGAAAATTGTTTCAATTTAATTTGAGAATTATATATAACAAAAAATTGCATATATTAGGTGTAATAACATACAATAATATTTGTAGTTCAATTATAAGACTCCAAAAAAATTAAAGTTTATAAAAAAATCAATCATATCATAGAGACAAATTGTCTCTATGTTTATATCCATTACTAATATATGGCAGGTTCCAGTTCCAGTCATTGATATAAGTAGAAGTTTTATTATATTATTCAATGAAAATGACTTCTGTAAAAAGACCAATTTAAATTGTAAAAATAATATCATTTGATCTGAAAATTCTATAAATTTTTTTATTTTAAAATATATTTTTCTTCAGTATTTTTCTTGAAATGGGAGTAACATTTAAGAATAAGACTTCACAATTAATTAAATACATTTATACGGTAGTAAAAAAAATTATATTATTTTTATAAGGCACATATACATTTTTATTTTAAAATACATTTAAAAAATAATTTTTATTACAAAAAAAAACTAAATATAAGTATAAACAAAATCTTACAAAAATATTATATAATCTTGGTCAGAAAACTATGGGAATAATTTTTTTTCCATTTCCAAGAAATTAAAATAAACAATTTTATTAGTATTTTTCCCATTTTTTTATGTGGTTAATTATATTGTTTTATACATTTTTTTTATTTAACTTACACATAAGTATTTATATTTTTTTTTAAAAAAACAAAATGAAAAGAAAGAACAAAAAAAATTGCGAAATAATATAATTTTCGTTAATGTAAAATATAAAATTAATTATTGTAATATTTTTATTTTAACTTTTAATAATAAAAGAGAATAATATATATGAAAAATTCCAAATTTCGATTTATGATGATTGATGAAATTAGTCTTCCAAAAATATGAAATACGAACAGCATAAACTATTAGTGCATTTCGTAATAAGAAATTTCAAATTTTTTTCTTTTAATACCATTTTCAAATTAAATTCAAATAAGTTTGTTTTTTGTATTTAAATAAGTCGCGTTCGTTTTAAATATGTAATAAGTAAGGCATATATAAATTTATATTGAGCTAATGATGGTATTAAATTATCACGTTGATGTCGTAATTGACCAATAACACGTGGTATATCTAAATCCTGTTAATTGAAATATACAATTATTTCTTTAAATAAATAATTAAAAAAAAAAAATTTTACTTGATTATGATCCAATGTATATAATAATAAGTCAGCAGCTAAAGTTACACCAGATCGACCAGCACCTTCACGACAATGTATTAAAACTGGTGGATTTGTGTTATGACCAGGTGGTACTTCATTAATTGATGCTGATCGAACAGAACTTAATTCTTCCAAAAAATCTAAAAATAAACCAACATCACGTGGACAATTTTGTTCAGCCCAATCGGTATAATTTAAATGCCAAACAGAACGAAAACGTTTCGATTGTTGATGATATAAACGTAATTTACTTGTTATACAACGATCTGTTTTTTGTGAAAATTCTTGATATATTTGAAACTGCAAAAAAAAATTAAATTTTATTTATTTTTACTTCTGAAATGATATTTATTAAAAATAATTTCTTACTTGTCCACATTCAATTGATTTATTTGTTGTTGGTGGGATATAATTTAAATCTTCAGATAGTTGAACTAATAAATATACATCAGCTTCCCAAACACATTGCCAAAATATTTGTATTGTATGTTCATCATATGGTGACTGAGCGATTATATAAAATCGTTGATTTGTTCCAACCGTCGACTAGAAATATAAAAAAAAAAATATTTTTAAAAATAAAAATTGTCTTATTATTTTTATTTAGGAATTAATTTAGATTTTCTTACTGAAATATGCGATGCATTAACATAACCAAGACGATTATCCATAGTTGGTGTTATTCGCACTCTATTATCATCATATGGTAAAAAATTCGGATCCGAATTTTTGGTTTTATTTTCTACTAATAAGGCACAATCATATCGAGCACTATCTCGTCGTTTTGGTATACGTTCAAATTCAAGAAATAGTTGAGTATCGTTTAATTTTTCATCTAAAATTTGGCACTAAAAAATATAGATTAAATAATTTTTGGCAATTATTATATTTAAAATAATTTTTATTTTCTTTACACTTACTAATTTATCTTTACTATAACTAGCTGATAATGGTTGTAATTTTGGTAAACCAGTTGACCATCGATGTCGTATATTAGCTTCTTCTTTTGACAATTGTTCTTCTTTATTTTTATTCTTATTTGTTTTCTCTCTACCTAATGTAGCACTTTTCTTTTCATTTGTTGTTGATGATGATGATGTATTTTTACTTTTACCAACACCACCTAAAATACCCCAACGTTTTTTACGCTTCTCTTTACCAATAACTGCAACTGATGATGTACTAGATGATATTGCTGAATCATTAATAGCTGATGTTGATGAAATACGAGAACCATGAGATGAATTTAAAAATGATGATATAGCTGTAGATGTATTTGTTGTAGATGTTGTTGAACTAGTAAATTGTTCTTCTTGATATTTTTTTGATGATCCAATACTAGATGAATGTATTGATATATTACCATCAGATATATTAACATTACCTCCACTTATTTTAAGCATATTTGTATGTTGTTGTTGCAAGTGTTGTGACTGTTGCTGATGATGATGGTGTTTAAAATCATTAATTGAACTACTACTCATTTGATCAACAATATTTTTATTTAATGAATAATTTGAACTACTACAAGTAACATTATTATTAAATTTTGTTGATTGTTGTTGATGATGTTGTTGTGTTTGTGGTAAAAACTCATTTGATATATGATGATTATTTGAACTTGTTAACATATTTGTTGAACTACCACCGCCAACACCACTTATACTAATATCTGAAAAATTAAAACACATTTTTTAATTTTTTTAAAAAAAAGTTATAGATAAAAATATAATTTTTATAGATAAAATGCAAATATTATTTGTTTTCGCATAAAATTTAATCGCAATTTTATTTTGACTAGAAAATAGGAAATTTATAAATAAAATTTGTGATTGAAAATAAAATTGGATTGAAAATAAAAAATAAAAACATAGATAAAATTGGAATTTGCCTCTGTTTTAGGTATCAAATAAAAAAAATTTGTATCAAATATTACGTTTTGTAAATTTCATTTCTGAAATGATATTATATAGAAATAGTTATTACCTTGTAAATTTGATGTTTCTTGATGAATACCACCTGGTGCTGATTGAATACTTGATGTTCTATTACGCATTTCAATTGTTGATCCAGAATTTTGTTGTTGTTGTTGTGGTACACAAGGAAATGGCACATTTTCATAAATTGGTTCAATTGAACCATTCATAGTTGATTTGTGTAATAAATTTGATTCATTTTGTTGTTGCTGTTGTTGTATATGCTGTTGTTGTTGTCGATATATTGATTGTGGTGGTATTGGTGGCTGTGGTTTTGAAAATATCGTTGTTGCTGCTGATGGTGCAATAGATTGTGGTAATTGAGGTGGTTGTTCTTCAATCATATTTAAATTATCAAATGTACCGTGAGGTAAATATGGTTGTGAATGATGATGGCCAACAATTGGATGATTTAAATATGAATACTGTACAGGTTGATATGGTTGTTGTTGTTGCTGTTGTTGTTGATGCTGAAGTTGTTGTTGTTGTTGTGAATGTTGTGGAGCATTTAAAAATGTTCGAGTTGATACTAAATCAGGACTAGATCCAGAAACATAAGCACCACCACGATAACCAAATGGCGTTCGTTGTATATTTGTTGCAGCCGCCGCAACCGCTAAATCTGGTGTTGATGTTGAACTTAAACGATTTGCTGAATATGGTGGGGGTGGTTTTAATCTCATTAATTGTAATCGTTGTACTAAATCAATATTTGAATATAAATTTAAAGCAGAACCATGATTTATTTGATTTTGTAAAACAGCAGCCGCTGCTGTAGTTTGTGTTACATCTGGATAACAATGTATTTGCTGTTGTTGTGGATGAAGTTGTTGAACAAAATGATGTTGTAATGGTATATTATTATTTTCTTTTGATAAATTATGAACATCTGGCTGACTACCACCACCACTAACATATATTGCTGCTTGCGATGGTACGCGTCTAATCATTTGTATTTCATTTGAACTACTAGCACGATATTTCTGTTGTACAGCTGTTTCATAATCTGGTGCTGGACGATATGTTGGTAATAGTGCTTTTAAACGTTCAATATCTTGGCCATTTATATTGTTATTATTATTATAATTATTATTACTTAAATCCAAACATGATGTACTTTGTAAACGATTATTACTATGATGATGATAATTATTATGATTATCTAATTGATCAATTATTTGCGATGAAAATACACCACCACTACTACTTATACCACTGCCACCACCATTATTTGTTGTTGTCGTTGAACCACCATAATCATTAATAATATTTGGTATATTTGTACGACTTTGTCCTAAAATTTGATATTGTTG
Source organism: Empis stercorea (assembly GCA_949752835.1). NCBI lineage: Eukaryota > Metazoa > Arthropoda > Insecta > Diptera > Empididae > Empis > Empis stercorea. The sequence goes on along the minus strand of OX457089.1, from coordinate 21,336,790 downwards.
TTGTAGTTGCTGCTGTTGTTGTTGTTGTAATTGATGTAATTGTTGTTGACTATTTGTCAATGATAAATTTGATGAAATTACTGAATTTTTCTTTTCTAATATTTGTGATTCCGTAAAATATAAATGTTCATTTAATAAATCTTCTTGACTATCATCATTATTATAATCACTAGAATAATTATGAAATAAATTTGCTGTTGATGATGATTGAGTACCTGGAGGTGGTCTTTGTTGCTGCTGTTGTTGTTGCTGGTGTTGAGAATATTGTCCCACAGATGTAACAGATAGATTTGATGTTGATTGTTGTAATTGTTGTTGATTATGCTGTTGTAGATGTTGTTGTTGTGTTCGATTTAATTCATATTTCATATAAAATAAATGTTGTAGTACACATAAACGCCAAAAATATCTTCCAGTTTCAGCTTCAGGAAATGTAAATGATATAATTTGTTTTTCTTCTTGTTCAATATTAAATGTTCTTTTTAAATTTATAACATTTTTAACTTCATGCCATGGATAAAATTTAATTTTATCTTGACACCATACAGCAATACCATTTATACTTAAACCCAATTGTACTTCATTATTATGATTATCTTTAACCCAAAATTTTTCTTGACCATAACCATCAACTTGTTGACATACAGTTATAAAGCATTCTTCAGCAGCACTTTGATTTAAATTTTGTAAGCCAGGATTGTGTTGTAATATTTCATCAATTAAACTTTCTTGTAAACCTTCTTCTAATACACGTTTTGGAAATGGTAATAATGTTTTTAAATAATCAATTGTATTTTTATCTTTTTGTTGATAATTATCATATTCAGCTTGACGGCAATATAATGCTAATAATACGGCTTGTTTAACATCACAAGATATACGACCATCAACAACATCATTTTTTAATTGTAAAAAATAATAATATCTAGATACTTCATCATCTAATAAACTAACACCAGATATTATATAATATTGTACACGTAAATATAATTTTGTACATGATGCATATTTTTCTAATTGACGACTAAGTGGTCTTTCTAAATCTATCCAACGTAATTCATCACGGCTACCTTTTATTAAATAACGTAAACCAAAAAATTCTGGTTGATTAATAAGTAAACGTTGACAAACATTATCTAAACATTCTTGTCCAGTACTCTCAGAACTTAATGTACAATCAACAGTTGTAGATGTATCTAAAATAAAGAAAAACGAAAATTGTTTTTATTATAATTTAATAATTTAATTTAACTAATAAATAACAATATAATTCAGAAACAAAAGAACAAAGTAAATTTACTAAAAACTTATAGGTAACTAAATTTCTAGAATATTTTGAATATGGTTTTAAACATTTCTTTATCCCGCAGAAATATATAGCAAAGGAATTGTGTGGCTTTTATTTTAAAGAATAAATAGTTGCGTTCAAATACTGCTTTCTGTTTCCATTCATTGATACGTCAAATCTAAATAAGAGCATTGCCGAATTACAATAGGGATTTTTATAAATTAAAACAATGAACAAATTCAAAAAGTGTTAATCTAAAAGGTTTTCCGTTGATAATCGAGGACAATTCTATTATTAAAGAAGCATTAATTTAACCGACAAAAATATAATAGTTATTAAAAGCTTAAAATAAAAATAAATAAATAAATATTAAAAAGTGGCACTAAATAAATTTGTATGACCTCAATTTGTTAAAATAAAAATAAATTATTTTATTATAATTAAGTGTAAAGTATTAACCATTCAAGCAAAATAAAATAATTGATTCTTTAAATTTGAATTAATAAATTCATGAAGTTCAGCATATAATTATTTTTGTCTATTCAAAATTTGCTTATAATTAAAATTCAAATTGTATACTTAAATTTATAAAAATTGAAAATATAAATTATTGATTTAAAGAATAACCAGAATATTAATAAATAAGTATATAAATATATATTTTTTAGTATATAACATAAAGTTTCCAATTTTTAACCAGTATAAAAAATGTAAATAGAATATATATACTTAAATGATTCTAATTCTAATTACTAAACATATGGAAACCATATTTAATGTTCTTTTAAATTTATAACATTTTCCAAAGTAAGTGGAAACACTTCTTGCTCTTTTGTTCGTTCGATTATCAATTAGGAAAGTATTAATATTATTTGGATTCTGGACCATCAGTTTCTCTATAGCAGAGAAACTAAAGCTAACAAAGCTCTTACCCATAAGAATTTTGTCAAATATCTAAAATTTTACATTGCTGCATATTTTTATTACTGGTACTCATTGAAAGGTGATTCGAGTACCTATACCAGGAATAAAAATTCCTGGAGAAATGGAATGGATGAAGCCGTGCGTGCCCGCATAGCTGAGGTATAAAAACGTAGGAACAAATGGACCATTGTACCACGTCTTGCCACATTCTCAGCAGGGTAATCCCCTCGCAAATAGTTATCTGTTAGATAACCGCGGTCCGGCAATACCTTCCGAGCAAATGCATATTATCGTATCCAGTTGGTTCGTCAGTGAACAGTGTGAGATGTATTGAGTCACCATCACCGGAGTGATAATACTACGAGACCAATGGAGAGTTAGATAAAACGGTAAACCTAACAAAATCAGCGAGGCTCACCCATGAATAAATTTATCCAAGTATGTTTGCCATCTTGGCTGGGTTTAGTTCAGGCGGTGAGCAAGCAATGGCCCATTAAAATTCCAACCATATTTCTGAGGTTTCTGAAAATTCCTTTAGTAGTATTGCGTAAAGTGATTTGTGACTATCAACTATCACATCATCTTAATAAATTTTGCATAGAAATTTCTTTGCAATATTATAATTATAATATGTGATAGTTGATAGTCACACATCACTTTATGCAATACCCCTGCTGGTACTTTGCTAGTAATCGAAAACAAAGTGACTACCGCTGTGGAAACCAGGTTTTACTAAAACTTTATTTCCTATTTAAGTAGTAAATATTTTTTTGGCTCAATGTATTTTTACCTTTCAGTTTTTAATAACATTAATCGTTCATAAAAAGTGGTCTGAATTAAGTGAACTTACGTTACTTTTATTTTCAAATTATAATATAATTTAGTCCATTCTAAAAAAAATCTATCATTAGCATAAAATTTTGTTTATTTCCGGTTTTTGTTTATTCATCTTTATTTATTAGATATATATAATATGTATGTGTATTTACAAGTATAAAATTAATTTTTTGAAATATAGACATTAATTTTGCATTATTTAGTGTCGATATCCAACTGAAGAATCCTCCAAAAAATTCTCAGAAAAAAATCACTATATAAGTATGTATGTTCTTGTTAATAGTTTTACAGAAATTATTTAAAGTATATTATACTTATATATATAAAAAATATTTTAAAATATTATAATAATTCGTATACTTAAAGTAAATACTAAAAAATAAACTATAAATATTTTGATGAATAGTTTAAAGAATTTATATGTTTAAAAAATTTAATTTAATTCTGTTGTATATATAATTTTCGTTTTTTTTTCTGATTAGAATTTAATATGAAATATAATCTTTAAACACGAAATTATAAAATAAATATTAATTTTCACAAAAAAATTTATATATGTACTTACTTACATTATGTGTAAAATCAACAAGTTTCTAAAACAATTTTGTTTTGCAAAATAATAAAAAGAATCCATACAATAAAGTATAAGTATATATATAAATAAAAGTGAAAGTAGATATTTGTCACACACTTGTAAGGAAAAACTCAGAACCAAATATAAAGAATAAATATACATTTCTTTCTTTTAAAAAAAAACTAGGAAATTGAAATTTTACTATATGTAGAACAACTGTAATATGTATAATGAGGAAAATACCAAATAGAAGCCATAATATTTATTATATTAGTCAAATAATTTCAAAAGTATTTATACTTATATGAGAAAAAATATTCAGAATTTATTCAGTAAATTTAAATGAAAATTTACTTTTATAATTTTCATAATTTTCTTTGAAAGATTAATTTTTCAAACAATTCTTTTCCGATTTTGTTGTAAAAACTTTTAGTAAGTATAATAAGTAATAATTGTAAGTAAGTAAGTAATAATTAAGCTATTTATCGATTATAAGAATTCTTTAAAATTTTATAATATTGTTGTACAATTATGATAGGAAGTATTCATAATATTCTATTTATTGATTCCCGAAAAAAATATATCTTTACAGAAATATAAAAATAATATCAACTGTTCTCATCACTACTTTTCCGCCAAAATCACATTCATTATTCTCGAGATAATATCCTATCATGGATACTTAATCTGTTTTATAGAAAAATTTATTAACTAAGTATACTTAATATTTAAATTTTCTAAGTATTACTTTTTACTTATCATTAATTGGTAACCATTTATAATATAAAATTCACAAGAATTTTTAGTTAAAATTAATTATAATTTTAACTAAAAAAAAATTTATAAGTACATTTCTATTTTTTTTCTTAAGAAGAATTAATCACTTCTATCTAAAAGAATATACTTTAAAAATTGTCAAAAACTATTTTAATTTAACTACCTACTTACTTAATCAAAAACGAAAACAATACTTAATAAAAATTATTAATTTTAATATGAAAAATATTTTTTATATACCTATGAAGAACCATAATTTAAATGAAATTCCCTATATGGCTTTGTGCATAGCATTATATTAATTTTTTGGTTACTTTATATGTGGGGTTAATTTTGATAGAGAAAAACAATATACATATAAAATTTATAATTCAATAAACAATTTATAATATAACTTATTCCATTCAGGTATAGTTATATCTATTTTCTATGGAATTGAAATATTCGAAAAACAACTTGTTTTTTTTTGTTAGAAAAATATAATCTTTTATAGACTTAAACTATTTTTTTTATTGTTTTTACAAACTCATGTTAAAAATATTTCATTGATGAGAATTTTTGTTTTTTTTTTTGTTAAAAGAAAAATAATAATAATGAAATTATGAGTTCATATAAATTTATTAATTTCACTAATAAATTAAAAAAAATTGTTACAGAGTGTAATATTATGACTACTTAGTATGTATTTATACGAACTTGATAATATATTATTGGAAAAAACAAAAAATAATAGGTTTAAGAAATTTTTTAGTTAATTGAATGTTTGGAATAAATTTGCTTTATATATGTATACTTACTTACTTTATTATTACAATACAAAAAGGAAATTACGAGCTTAAAACTACATTAAGTACATATGTAGTGTCGATTAAAATATTTGAAATTATTTATTAAGAAGTAAGTAGGTATATTATGATGTATTATAGTGTATTATAATTACAAAAATTAAATTTCTTGGGGATAACCTACCTCAAATTTTATCTATAATATGTCTATAATTTATACTTAACAAAAAAAATCTATAGAAATATTTTGTATATTTATTTTAGTTACCCTTTTATACCATATTAAATTAAAAAGACAAATTCTTAGCTAATTTTCTATGAAAAAAAATTTGAAATTGTATATTTAAGTTTTGTGAAATATAACTAAGTATATATTTATATATGATAAATTTGTGCTTTTCTAGCTAATATTGTCAAAATGTATTTTAGATAGTGAAAGCGATTTTAGATTCACCAATTTTTGCCATTATTAATTAACCATTATTGGTTTCCTGTATTAATTAAGGTAAGTACTTATTTTAATATTTTTGAAATATTACACTGCTTTATACAATTTGTAAATTTTCAATTAAATTCTAATAAGTATCCACAACATGATTTTCAAGAAAAATATTCAAATTGTGTTGTAAGGAAAAAATATTAAGCATAATAAATACAGATGCAAAAAAAAAATTAGATAAATTTATCGGCATAATATACTACTTAGACCCATATTACGTAAAGCAAAATCAAAAGTATATCCATTAAATGGATAGTAGGTATAGCTACGAAAGGGTATGGTATCGTAAGAAAAAGATGAAATTTAAATTATATACTTAAATCTCGATTTTATGAATTAGTTGACTCTTTAAGGGACCCAAAATATTTGAAAATCAATATATGTTATGTACCTATATTTATATTATATACATAATACATATACTTATGTATATGAAAATCTATTGTGTATTCTTTAAAATTCAGAATTTTAACTAAGTATATAATATATATGTAGGTATATAGAAAATATTTTATACCTACTTAAAGCAAGCACCTGCATTACTAATTAAGCATATATAATAAAATAAAGGTTGTGCGCGCTCTAATCGCGCACACCTTAACTCACCTGACATTATATATACATACTATAAAATATATAAAGTACGTATACATAAGTATATTAAGTAAAAAACGAATACAACCCCAAAAACCACTATATAATATTAATATATGCTTATAAATATGAATTTATAATTTGTCGACAAAAACAACAGAAAAAATTATGATAAAAAATATTAAGTTCCTATCTTAGAAATATAATAAGTAATTTTACGCCCCAGAAGAATCTACTAAAAACTAAATAAAAAGACAGAAATCTAGAAAATGTATAAATATTATAATTTATAATATAACGTAATTTTACGTTATTTACAATACCAAAAATATTTTTAAAAAACAATAATTTTTTTTAAAGATAATTTATAAAGAACATAAAATTACATTGTTAAAAAAATAATGAATTTTTATGTAATAAAAATATTAAATCAAAAATTTTACCTAAAAGATGATGAACTGATATAACAAAAAGACTTTTTGATGTCACATTGTAATGGCGAGATTTATATTTTAAAAAGTTGAATGGCATTTCTTTAACACAATTTTTATTTATTTTTTTGGCTTTTTTTTAGTTTTTTTGTTAATATAATTGTCGCGCTGTGCTGTGTTGTTTTAAGTAGGTAGATTTGGCTTTTTTTTTTGTATATATATAAGAAGTAAGACACCTTATATTTTAAATATTATTTCTTTTATATTTTAAATATTATTTCTTTTATTTTCGATTTTTTGTTGATGTTTTCGTTATTTATATTTATTTATACATATATATATAATAATTTTCGTATTAATTTGTCGTTTTCGTTTAAAAATTAAAATTTGTTTATTTATAGAATTTTTTATTGCATTGCAAAAATACTTCTTTTTTTGTTACAACACAAAATTTAAAAACAAAAATCACAGAAACTGCAAAAAAAATTAATAAAAACACTTATCAACTTAATGTTTACGTTTCACTTTTTTTTCTTTTTTTAAGTACATCAAATATGGTTTTTTCTTTTTTTTATTATTTTAAATCAATTATTATTAATAAAAAATTAAGAAAATTTTAATTTCCAATACAAAATGTAAATTCGTTTATTTTGTTGTAAAGCAAAATATAATAGTGAATGCGGAAATAAAATGATTTTTGATATATATTTTTGTTGTGTAAAGAGAAAAGATTTTCCTTTAATTTTCTTGTCACTTTGAAGTATTATTTAATAAAAAATTTCAACGTAAATTCATGAATAAAAATAAGAAATAAAAATGTAATATTATTAAAATGATTTTTTATTTTTATATTATTTACTAGTTATAAATTACGTTTGTTTTATTTTTGTTAAACAATAATATAAAAGATATAAAAATATAATAATTTATACTCAAACTCAAACTCATTAAAAAATTAAAGTTTGACACATTGCAAAGCATTTAGTGTTACCAATATTAACTGTTTTTTATATTCTGGATTTATAATATTTTGTTTGAAAGGCTAGATTTAAATTTAAATTTGGATGATGAATGGAATTCTGAAGTGACATTTTAAAGTGAAATTGCAATTTGCAATAGTGTAGTATTTCATACATGGTCCGTTTC